>VZQC01012024.1:1646577-1688360 GCA_009823505.1 Rhizomys pruinosus | reverse complement strand
GGGGGGGGGGGGGGGGGATCAGTCAGGAAGCCAGGTAGCACATGCCTTTAATCCCAGCACTCAGGAAATCAAAGCCAACCTGGTCTGTATGGTAAATAGTTGCAGGAGCTGGGGCTACAAGGAGACCCTGGAGGGAGAGAGAGAAAGAGAGAGAGAGATCAAATAAATCATCACTGTCCCCTTATCCTGTGCCACCTGCGCTACTGTCAACACACACACACACACACACACACACACACACACTATTTACTGAATTTAATGAATTGTACTATATGTTTAAAGAAATTTTAATGGCAATCTTCACAGGCTCGTGAGAAAAAAATAGTAAAGAAGGAAGGAATTCCTCCAAAGTCACTACATAAAACCAATATTTTTCTTGGTTCCAACACCAAAGGCATCACAAAAAAAAAAAAAAATCATACAGCAATATCCCACAATCAAATCCTAGCACACCAAATCCAAGCAAATCAGATCTATATAAAAAGGATTATGTGACCAAGTGGGAATTATCCCAGGAATGCGGTGTTGGTTTAATGTATGAAAATCAATCAGTGTAATACACTATATTAATTAAATAAAGGATAAAACTATACAACCATCTCAACAGCTACAGAAAAAGATTTTGACAAAATCTAACACCCATGGACATGAGCAGCACTCTTCAAATCAGGAATGGAAGAGAGTTCCTCAGAGATGATCTGTGAAAATCCCACGGGAAACCACACTCCACAACGGAAAATTGCACATCTCCTCTCTAGAACTGGTAGTGAGTCAGACATTCACTGGGACTTGATGCAATAGGTTCCAGCCAGGGCAGTTAGGCAAAGGGTGGAAAGCATCTAGACTGTAAAAGAATGCATAAAACTACCGATATTCATGGATGACATGATCCTGTGTGTGTGTCTACATGCGTGTATGTCTACATGTGTGTGTGTCTACATGCATGTATTGGGCTGGGGTGGGTGAAATGGTGCACAGATTTGACAAAACTATGTCAGAGACCTAATATAAGAATTTAGAGCCAGGGGGCCTGAAGAGATGGCTCAGCAGTTAAGAGCACCAGCTGTTCTTGCAGAGGACCTGTGTTCAAGTCCCAGCACCCACATGGCAGCTAACAGCTTTCTGTCACTCCAGTTTCAGGAGATCTGATGCCTTCTTCAAACTCTAAGGGCATTGCGTGGCATGGGTGAATTTACACACATGTAGGCAATACACTCATACACAGAAAACAAAAATAATATTTTTTAAAAAAGAAATATATTAAGCTTAACCAAAATGTAAAACTTTGGTGATTTCAAAGTACTGTCTGAAAAGTGATAAGACGGGGAGGGGCGTGTGTTTAAGCAAAAAGCACAATGGTATATATGTATGGAAATATAATTTAAAACTGGGAATGGGAACTGGGCATGGTGGCACACACCTTTAATCCCAGCACTTGGGAGGCAGAGGCAGGCAGATCTCTGTGAACTCAAGGCCAGCCTGGTCTACAGAGTGAGTTCCAGGCCATCTGGGGCTTACAAGGAGACCTTGTCTCAAAAACACCAAACAACAACAACAAACCTGGGAATGGGGCTGAAGAGATAGCTCAGTGGTTAAGAGTACTGTTCTTGTAGGGGCTGGAGAGATGGCTCAGTGGTTAAGAGTGCCAACTGCTCTTACAGAGGACCCAGGTTTGATTCCCAGCATCCACATGACAGCTAAGAACCGTCTTTAACTCCAGTTCCAGGGGAATCCGACACCCTCGTCTGACCTCTGTGGCATTGCACAACACAGGTGCACCAACCTACATGCAGACAATACACTCATAAACATAAAAAATAATAAATAAAAATTTTTAAATGTGATAAAAAAAGAGTACTGCTCTTGCAGAGGACCTGGGTTTGATCCTCAGCACCCACATAGTGGCTAACAACCACCCATGACTCCAGTTCCAGGGGATCTAATTCCCTCTTCTAACCTCCTGGGGTTAGAATAAATAAATAAATAAATAAATAAATAAATAAATAAATAAAGCCTGGCATGGTGGCACACGCCTTTAATCCTAGCACTTGGGAGGCAGAGGCAGGTGGATCTCTGTGAGTTCAAGGCCAGCCTGGTCTACATAGTGAGCTCCAGGCCATCTGGGACTAAAGGGAGACCCTGTCTCAAAAAGACAAAAAATAAAATAAAATAAAAATAAATAAATAAAATATTTTTAAAACAGAAAATAAGCCAGGCATGATGGCACATACCTTTAATCCCAGTACTTGGGAGGCAGAGGCAGACGGATCTCTGAGTTCAAGGCCAGCCTGGTTTACATAGTGAGTTCTTGGCCAGCTGGGACTACAGGGAGATCCCATCTCAAAAAAAAAAGAAAAAAAAAACCTGAGAAGATAATCCTAGAATGGAAGAAAATATATGTAATTCTATATCTGATAAAGATATATTATCTAAAATATATAAAGAATTCTTAAAACTCAACATAGAGAATCCAATTTGAAAATTTGATAAAAAATTACTTTTATAGAAGTCTTCTGAAGATACATAAATGATCTATAAGTTCCTGGAAAAGTGCTCAAAATTGTTAATAGTTGGAGGAATACAAATCAAAGCCATAATCAGATCTCATTTCCTACCCACGGGATGGCTCCAAAGATAGGAGACAGCAGTGAGCACTGATGAGGGTGTGCCAGGGATGCAGGGAGGGAGGAATGGGGAGGGTGAGGAGGAGAAGGAAGAGCAAACAACTCCGCATTTTACATGCTCTGAATTTAGAAGTGGATCTGCGCCTTTGTGAATACACTTAAAACCACTCAACTGTACACTTTAACAAGGTGAATTAGACCTCAATAAAGCAGTTATAAAAATCAAAAGATAGCAGAGGGTAAATATGGTGTGTGAATTAGAAAAGAAATTATAAAAATAAAGAGAAGAGAGGGAGGGCAGAGAAGACAGGCTGGGGTGCATGAGCCAGATCGTTCTACTTCAGTGTCAAAAGACTCTCTCCAAAGTCGATCAATTCAACAGCGGAGGCAGAATCAGAGAACAGCAGAAGAAGTGATTGAGAATTAAAGTAAAGAGGGCAGGCGGATCTTTGTGAGTTCAAGGCCAGCCTGGTCTACAAAGCAAGTTCCAGGACAGCCAGAGCTACAGGGAGACCCTGTCTCAAAATGACCAAAAAAAAAAAAAGTAAAGAGGGCTAGGCATATGATTTGGTTAGGAGAATGTGTGTCTAGCAAAGCTGTGGGTTTGATTCCCAGTACCACATAAACCATACTTGGTGGAAACTCTCTGCAAGTCTAGCCCATGGGAGCTGAAGGCAAGAAAGTCGGGTCAGTATCATCCTCTGTTACATGGTGAGTTTATGGCCAGCCTGCAGTACAAGAGTCTCTTCATTACAAAAAAAGGAGGGTGCTAAAGAGATGGCTCAGCACCCACATCAGGTGGCTCACAACTGCCAGTAACTCCAGATCCAGAGGATCCAACCTCTTCTTCTGGCCTCTGTGGGTACCTCCAGCCACATGGTACACACAAAACACATACATATAAATAAATCTCTCAACAAAGAATTAAGGCAAGAGGCAGTTGAAGTATAGGCATAGCAGCAAAGGGAAGAAATCTCAGTGCTCATGAGGCCAAGAAGGAAGATGAGGAGGAGGAGGAGGAGGAGGAGGAGGAGGAGGAGAAGGAGGAGGAGGAGGAGGAAGGAGAGGGGGAAGAGGAAGAAGAGGAGAAGGAGGAAGAGGAGGAAGAAGAGGAAGAGGAGGGGAGGGGAAGAAGAGAAAGAGGAGGAAGGAGAGGAGGGGGAGAGGGATGAGGAGGAGGAAAGAAAAAGAAAAAGAAACCGTTGGTGTCACTTTGGAGAGGGCTAGAGTGAAAATTCCCCTTTTCTAAATAATTTTTTCATTTTTTCTAATCCTTCTTCATCTACCTCTGTCTCAAGTGCTAGGATTTCATAAGTAATCCCCCCAAAGATCTCTTCCACATAAACATTTTTTTAATCCTTCAGCTCAAACCCAGGGCATTATATGTGCTAGGACAGCACTCTACCACTGAGCTAAATTCCCAGGTCCTTTTTCCATGCCTTTTCATTTGTTACTGTGTGTGCATTACTTTGATCTAAAGTTTTTAAAAGATCCTTGGAAAGGCAAGCTTCTTTTTTTTTTTTTTTTCCAAAGATCCTGGAGATTGAGGCCAGGAAAGGGAAACTGTGAAGGCTCCTGGTGGGAGACAAGATGGAGCCTCGGAGCGTCTCTCAGGAAACTGTCCACAGGCTGCTGTTCTTCCCAGCGTCTCCTGCTGTGGTCTGATGACCCTGCCCAGGATTGAGCAAGGGTGATGATGGATACAGATTTTATTTTTCCCAAGCAGCTAATCAGAGTGTGACACTTTGAAAAAAAAAAAAAAAAGGAATGGGGAAAGGAATTAACTGTAAAATTAATTAAATGTCATGCTCTCCAAAAGACAGCCAGACTGGAACGAGAACAGAGCTAAGGCTTAAACAGTCAGCATTCGACTTTTACATACTCTTCAGCGCTTCCCCTAAGTGTGGCAAGAAACTGGGGGTTCGTGCTGTCAGCTGTGTTACCTCTTCCTTGTAACCCCAAACCACTCCTCTCTCAGGTAGAAAGCACTGCTCAGCTAACACAGCTAGACAGCCATTTGATCCGGCACTCAGATTTTTTTTTAAAGCAAAAAACAGTGTGTAAGGTAATTTTGTCCCAGATCTTTCCCTCCAAGTCATGAACATAATAGATTTGACTTTTTACTCGTGTACCCCCCTAAGAAGCATAAAAGAAAGGTTACACTGGCAGGCAGCTAGAGAAGAGTTTAATTAATCCCAAAGTGTGCGCTTCATTTGGAAAGTGCATCACAAAAGAACCCTGTGTCTACTGAACTAGATCCTTCGGGCTATTATGCCTCTCGTTGGTGAGAGTTTTCTGAGGGAGCCCGGTCCCTTGCGGTCTGAAAGGCACTGTCATTAAACTAAGATCTACACAGGGCCCAAGACTGAAGATGCTGAGGGTGCTGGAACTCTCCCCCTACCCCCGGCCAGTGGGGATCGGTTCCGGTTCCCATGTTTGTGGAAGGAGGTCTAAGCCCTAATGTTGTAGTTTCCTCTGTGACAGCCGCTTCTGCCCAATTTGATCTCTCTAGGTCGTCTCCGTTCAATGGCCTTGTCACAACTCTGGTTTGCTAGGTCTTTTCTTTTATTTATTTATCTATTCCTGTATTCATTCATTCATTTCTGTGTTTTCTTAATATCTTCTTTTTCTTCAACAATTTTATACATGCATAGTATATATATATTTTTTCCCTTGGGTTTTTTGAGGCAGAGTCTTCCTGTAGCCCCAACTAGCCTGGAATTCACTGTGTAGACAAGGCTGGCCTTGAACTCACAGAGATTAGCCTGCCTCTGCCTCTCAAGTGCCCAGCCTTACGATGTATCTTAATCATACCCAACTCCCAATTTTCACCTCCCACTATGTCAGACTCACCTTCAACATGTTCTCTCTCTCTCTCTCTCTCTCTCTCTCTCTCTCTCTCTCTCTCCTTACTGAGTCCAATCAGTGCTGCCTACTGATCTTGCTGGCTCGATCATGTGCAGGTAACCACAGCTGCAGTGAGCCATGTCATGTCTAGAACACAGCATTTCACCACTCTCCCCTCCATCCTCAGCTCTAACATTCTTTCTGCCCCCTCTTCCGAGCTGTTCCCTGAGCCTCTGCAGATTGATACATCTATTCCATTCAGGGCTGAACATTCCACAGTCCCCTATCCTCAGCACATTGGATAGTTCCATGTCTCGGCATTGTCCACTTTTTTATGTACTTATTTTTATTTTATGTGTATGAGTGCTTTGTCTGCATGTATCTAAATGCATCACGTGCATGTAATGCTCTCAGAGGCCAGAAGATGGTGTTGGATCCCTGGAAACTGGTTGTTAGCCACTATGTGGGTGCTGGGAACCAAATTCCAGTTGTCTAGTAGAACAGTCCTCTTTACCACTGAGTCATCTCTCAGCCTCCTCCATTCCCCCTTTAGAAGAGGCTTTTCCAAGCACCAGTTCATAGAATATATACATGTTTATAAACACAAATACAAGCTAGTGAGATAGGTTGGGGGATTAAAACCCTTTCCACCAAGCCTGACAACCTGAGTTTGATCCCCAGGACCCATTATGGTGTATGGGTAGAAATGATTCCTGAAAGTTTTCCTCTGACCTATACACACACACACACACACACACACACACACACACACATTTACACACAAACTAAAAAATAAATGAATAGGCAAGTGGATCTTTGTGAGTTCAAGGCCAGCCTGGTCTACAGAGTGAGTTCCAGGAAAGCTGGGGCTATAGGGAGACCCTGTCTCAAAAAGACAAAAAAAAATAAATAAATGAATGAATAGAGCTGTAGAGATGACATGGCTAAGCAGTTAATAGCATTGGCCACTCTTGCAGAGGACCCAGGTACGATTCCCAGCACCCACATGGTGGCTAATTCTATCCATAACTTAATTCCAGGGGATCCAATGCCCACTCCTGGCCTCTTGCAGCATTGCATGACATAGGTGCACTTACATGCATGCAAGCAATACACTCATACACATAAAATAAAAATAATAAAATATTTTAAAATAAACAAATGTAATTTAAACATAACGTTATATTTAGAAGACAGCTTGACAGCACATCTATTCAGCAAAACAATACTAATAGACTCTCCCATAGGTCCTATGACCTCTCAAGCCATGGGCTTTTGACCAGGTTTTCAGTACTGGGCATGAATTCACCCCCCCCATCCCACATAGCAGGAATCAAATCCAGTCATAAAGCGATTGGCTACGTGCATAATTGCTAGCTCTTTTTTCTCAAAGCAATCCTGCCCTCCCTTAGCAGACAGCCCGGGACTCATCAGAAATTAGTCGTCTAAAGGAAAAACGCAATTGCATTTTTAGCATTTTCTTTATCAGTTAGATAAGTGACTAAAGAAAAAGTTGGGGCTGGAGAGGTGGCCTAGCGGTTAAGAGCACCTACTGCTCTTGCAGAAGACCCAGGTTGGGTCCCCAGCACCGACATGGCAGCTGATAACCATCTTTAACTCCAGTTCCAGGGCTGACCTCTGAGGCGTTGCATGACATGGGTGCACCAACCTACATGCAGACAGTACATTCATACACATAAAAAAAAAATAAAAAAAGAAAAGAAAAGAAAAAGTTTAAGGTGCTGTGTCAGCGCAACTTGAAGATCCAGCAAATGCTGTGAGTTCACTCATATGAAGTCAGACTTCACAGACAGAAAGAGTGACAGGCTGAGGTATTGCTCAGTTGCAGTGTGCTTGTACATGGGAGACCCTGGGTTCAATCTCCAGTGTCGCAGCTACGCATGCTGGGTCACATCTAGAGCCCCAGAACTCAGGAGGCTGGAGCAGGAGAAATGTCACAACCTCAAGGCCAGCCTGGGCTAAATAATGAGTTCCAGAGTAGTGAGACACCCTATCTCCAAAAGACTAAAAGAAAATTCAGATGGGGCTGGAGAGATGGCTCAGAGGTTAAGAGCACTGACTGTTCTTGCAGAGGACCTGGGTTGGATTCCCAGCACCCACATGGCAGCTAACAACTGTCCATAATTTCAGTTCTAGGGGACCTGACACCTCCTCTATCCTCCGAGGGCACTGCACGGCACAGGTGCACTTACACACATGCAGGCATTACACTCATACACATAACAGAATTGTGCAATGCCTGTGGAAGTCAGAAGAGGGAATTGGATCCCCTGGAACTGGAGTTAGGGATGGTTGTTTGGCTACCATGTGGGTGCTGGGAATGGAACTCCCTCTGCAAGAGCAGCAAGGGCTCTTCACCACTGAGACATCTATCCAACCTCATTAAAAATAATTTTTTAATTAATTTTTTTTGAAGAAAAATCAGACCCATTACTGCTCAAAGTGCTCAGAATGAAAGACAATAAGCGCGAGACTGGAGAGATGGCTCAGTGGTTAAAAGCGCCGACTGCTCTTGCAGAGGACCTGGGTTCAATTCCCAGCACCCATATGGTGGGTAAGAACCGTCTTTAACTCCAGTTCCAGGGGAATTCGATGCTTTCTTCCGACCTCCGAGGCATTGCACGACACAGGTGCACCAACCTACATGCAGACAGTACACTCATACACATTAAAAAAACAATAAATTTTTAAAAAAAGGACAATGAGCACTTAGCCCTAAATGGAACATCTTTATTGCTGCTGCCAGCACCCCCACCACCCCCACCACCCCCACCACCTATGTCAGGAAACATCAAGGAAGAAGAGGTAGGACTCATGTCAGAGCTGGAGGCTGGAGAGGAGGCTGTGAAATGCTGTGTTCTGGACATGAAATTCACAGTAGCTGTGGTCATGATTGTGAAGACCAAGCCAGCCAGAATTCCAGCAGGCATGAGGGAGGTTACTCCAGCCCCCACCCCTTACTGAGGAGCTATTAGCAGTAAATGGCTGCTGGGGATTTAATGGTCATAAACAAAGGAAGGAGGAGGGAGGGAGGGGAGGAGGAGGAGGAGGAGGAGGAGGAGGAGGAGGAGGAGGAGGGGGGAGGAGGGAGGAGGGGGGAGGAGGGAGGAGGAGGAGGGGGAGGAGGAAGAGGAGGCTAGTTAGAAAGGGGAAGGGGACTAGTGGGAGTAGAAGGGACTAGAGAGGGTAACTGCTTGGGAGTATGTGTGAGTATGATTGAAATGCATTATGTCCANAGGAAAAAGAAGAGGAGGAGGAAGAGGAATGGGAAGAAGAGGAGGGGAAGGAGGAGGAAAGGGACATAAAGTTGGGAAGGAGACATGTTAGGGGTCATAGGGATAGTTGGAGAGGGGAAATAGGAAATGGAAATGATCATATTTCATTGTAAACATATATGAAATTCTCAAAGAATTAAAACAATTATAATTTTATATAGGAAAAAATAAAGTATAATGGCAGCTGCCTGGGCCTGGGGGGTAGTGAGGGGATTAGTTTCGCTAGATGAAGACATGTTCCCTAGTCGGGTGATGGTGACGGGTACACAGCAGAGTGAATGCACTCTGAGCCTGTATGCTGAACAGGGGCTGAAGTGGTAAGTTCATGATGGATACATTTCACCATGATTCAAAATGATAATTAAGGGCTGAAGCACAGGAGTGTTCTATTAAAGAGCCCACCGTGTTCAGCATTGTTGCAGGTATTAGCATTTCACTGATTTCAGAGACAGCTTGAAGCCCAGGACAAGGGTGCGTGCCTCTGTGGGCATCTGAGGGCGAGCCCCTACTTTTCTGGAGACTGGAGGACACGTCTCTTGCTCCTGAGTAATGAGTGTGGTTTTCTGGCAAACATTAAGGAGAAAGGAACTAAAAATACTTACTGGCCACTCTGCCAAAACTCCATAGTGCTCAGAACGTACCAGGCCAACATGTTGAAGCACTTTCAGAGTGCGAAGGATCTGTCTAAACGCCAAGGTCAAAGTCATTTCATGAATTCCATTCTGCCTCTCAGGGTTGCTGGTATATGGGAGACAGGACAGGGTGCCCAGCACTGTTCCAGACAGGTAGCTGTCCACCTAGCACTGGGACGGCAGCCAGGTCCCCAGCCCTAGCCCCAGAGACAACTCTCTGCACTCAGCTGTGGAACCCAGCTGAGCTTGCCAGCCAGGGCCTGTTCTGCTACCGGCCAGAGGAAGCTAAGAGCAAAAGTAACACAGACCTTTCCCCCAGGCTTCCTCCCAGGCTGCAGGAATCCATGCCCAGGGCGCCTACAGAGGCAACCAGAGACACAGGAATGGGTGAAGGCAGCCCACACGGCCATTGGTCCTTGATATGAATCCTCTCAAGCAACATGGGGGGAGGGGGGTCTCGTCAGGACACAGGTGCTGACTAAACATTGTAAGGTGGGGCCTGGATCCTGCCCATTTAACACGTGCCCAGGTGTGCCAACGATGCTGCCTTACTATGCAGTGAGCAAACAGGGGATGGGAAAGGGGGAAAAGGTGACCCAGGCTGGGTGAGCTTCTGACTTGAAGTGTGCAGGGTGGTTCTGAATCCTTGCCTTACCTTACAGGTTAGCACTGGAACAGACACCACATGTCTCTGTTTACCAGTGTGGAAGAATTTTCCTCTTGGATCGACACTGCTCAGTACACCACATTGATTTGGGGAATGCAAAGGAGGAAAATCGAGTCATCCTGAGCCTTCATTTCCTTATTTAGAAAGTGAGACTAATGGCCTGGGGGTGTGGCTCAGATAGTAGAGTGCATGCCTAACCAAGCATGAAGTCCTGTGTTCTTGATACCTCAAGACTGAGTGTGTTGGCTCAAACCTATAATGCTAGGAGGTAGAGTTAGGATTAGAAGTTCAAGGTCATCCTTGACTACAATGGAGTTCCAAGCCAGCCTGGAATACATGAGAATTAGTTGATTAATTTAAAAGAGGCTGGGGATGCAGCTCAGTTGGTATTGTCTGCCTAACATGTTCAAAGCTTTGCATTCAATCCCCAGCACTGTATAACCCAGGCATGGGGGCTCTCGCCTGTAATCCCAGCGCTCCGGAATTGGAAGCAAGATCAAAAATTCAAGGTCATCCTTGGCTACATATATATAGAGACTTCAGAGTCACTCTGACCTAAGTGACATTTGGTCTCAAAAAAAGTTAAATAGCTGGGCATGGTGGCGTGAGCCTTTAATCCTAGCACTTGGGAGGGAGAGGCAGGTGGATCTTTGTGAGTTCAAGGCCAGCCTGCTCTACAGAGTGAGTCCCAGGACAGCTGAGGCTACAGGAAGACCCTGTCTCAAAAAGACCAAAAAAAAAAAAAAGTTAAAGGAGAAATAGCTCAGTGGTTTAAGAGCACTGACTGACTGACTGACTGCTCTTACAGAGGACTCGGGTTTGATTCCCAGCACCCACATGGCAGCTAAGAACCATCTTTAGTGCTGGGAAGAGGCAGGTGGATCTCTGTGAGTTCAAGGCCAGCCTGGTCTACAGAGAGAGCTCCAGGCCAGCTGGGGCTACAGGAAGACCCTGTCTGTCTCAAAAAAAAAAAACCCTAAATAAACAGTAACAAAATCTCAAAGAATTAATAAAAATATAAAAATAAATAATCACTGATGGCACACAAGGAGACTTGGTCCTGAGGGTTTCAACCATCGTAAGTTAAGAATTAAAGTCCACTTAACTTTTTTTGTCTTTTTTTTATAATTTTTTTTAATTTTTTTAATTTTTATTTATTTATTTATGGGTATGAATATACTGTCTGCTTGTAGGTTTGTGCACCCGTGTCGTGCAATGCCGCAGAGGTCAGAAGAGGGTGTTGGATTCCCCTGGAACTGGAGTTCTCCTGGAATTGGAGTTGCAGATGTTCTCAGCCGCCATGTGGGTGCTGGGGATCGAACCTGGGTCCTCTGCAAGAGCAGTCAATGCTCTTAACCGCTAGGCCATCTCTCCAGCCCCAACTTTTTTTTGTCTTTTTGAGACAGGGTTTCCCTATAGCCCCAGCTGGCCTGGAACTTACTCTGTAGACCAGGCCGGCCTTGAACTCACAGAGATCCATCTGCCTCTGCCTTCCAAGTGCTGGGATTAAAGGTGTGCACCACCACTCTGGGGTCTATTATTATTATTATTATTATTATTTCTTTTTTTAAAGTTGTGATTCTTTTTTAAATATTTTTAAATTTTATTTATTTATTTTTTATGTGTATGAATGTACTGTCTGCATGTAGGTTTGTGCACCCGTGTCATGCAATGCCGCGGAGGTCAGAAGAGGGTGTCGGATACCCCTGGAACTGGAGTTCTCCTGGAATTGGAGTTACAGACGGTTCTCAGCCGCCATGTGGGTGCTGGGGATCAAACCTGGGTCTTCTGCAAGAGCAATCGGCGCTCTTAACCGCTAGGGTATCTCTCCAGCCCCCTCTTTTTTTTTTTTTTTATGTGTATGAATGTACTGTCTGCATGTAGGTTTGTGCACCCATGTCGTGCAGTGCTGTGGAGGTCAGAAGAGGGTGTCGGATACCCCTGGAACTGGAGTTCTCCTGGAATTGGAGTTACAGACGGTTCTCAGCCGCCATGTGGGTGCTGGGGATCAAACCTGGGTCTTCTGCAAGAGCAATCGGCGCTCTTAACCGCTAGGGTATCTCTCCAGCCCCCTCTTTTTTTTTTTTTTTATGTGTATGAATGTACTGTCTGCATGTAGGTTTGTGCACCCATGTCGTGCAGTGCTGTGGAGGTCAGAAGAGGGTGTCGGATACCCCTGGAACTGGAGTTCTCCTGGAATTGGAGTTACAGACAGTTCTCAGCTGCCGTGTGGGTGTTGGGAATTGAACCCAGGTCCTCTGCAAGAGCAGTCAGTGCTCTTAACTGCTAGGCCATCTCTCCAGCCCTATTATTATTATTATTTCTACGTGTATGAGTATTTTGCCTGCATGTGTCTAAAGTGCACCTATGTCATGCAATGCCCAAGGAGGCCAGAGAGGGTGTCGGACCCCCTGTAACTGGAGTTATGGACTGTTGTTAGCCACCACGTGGGTGCTGGGAACCAAACCCAGGTGGTCTGCAAAAGCAGCCAGTGCTCTTAACCACTGAGCCATCTCTCCAGACTCCACTTTATGTTTTTATTTTTATTTTTTACTTTTTTTTTTTGTTTTGTTGTGGATAGGGACTCTCGTGTGTCCCCCCCCCCCCAAGCTGGCCTTGACCTCACTATGTAGGTACGGATAACACTGGACTTCTGCTTTTCCTACCTCCACCTGCAGAGGGCTGGGATTCTGGATGTGTGCCGCTACAACAGAAGTCGACTTTAAACCTGCACATTTCCTTCCCAAAGAAACACCATTAGGAGGTGAGAAGGGAGAGTGGGGAGTGGGGTGATCAGAGGCCACAGCCCCAAGACCTTGCAGAAAAGCATCCAGGAGCTAAGCCTCCTGCAAAAGAGCCATCAGAAGCAGGCTGCTTGGTCCTGAGACTGAGCCTGGAACTGAGCCAGGACATAATGCATTATAACTATAGAGTAAGTTATTCAAATTATGATCATTTCAGGAACCATTTTTTATGAGAAAATAAATTTTAAATAATAGCATTTAAAACTTTTTATGGCTACATTTGTCATGTGACCTGGGACAAGGTATATTTTTGGACTAAAATGGGACACATTAATTATCTCCAAAGTAACTAACATTCACTTGGGCATCAGTGTTCATAGGCTGAAAAGACAGAATCAGACAGCCATTTTCTCCACCTGGGACACGTGAGCCACATGTGAACACACACGGAGATGGAATGACTGAGCCCATGGGCCTGGAATAGGTCTCTAAAAGCCGTGGAAGATTCCAAAACAGACCAGAACAGTAAAGTTAATTATGACCCAGTAGTTCTCTCTCTCTCTCTCTCTCTCTCTCTCTCTCTCTCTCTCTCTCTCTCTTTTCTCTCTATGTACATGTGCACTTACCTTGTTTAGCTATTAAGCACTTAAACCTTAAGGTAAGATATTTCCCACATGTCTTAAAGGCAGAAAAGAAAATTCTTCCTTCAATAATGAATTCTCTCTCTGTGTTCCTCTGGAAACATGGAGGGTCTGTGCTCACTGTCCATGCAGAATTATTGGGAGACAGCCATGCACAGTTGGACTATGTGAAGTACAGGTTTCTTAGCAGCAAAACCCAGGACACTAGACCTAGGGGAATCCCCTTGTGTCCTTTGTCCCTGGGGAGGATGAAAAGCTTATTAAGAGTAATATCAGGCCGGACGTGGTGGCGCACGCCTTTAATCCTAGCACTTGGGAGGCAGAGGCAGGCGGATCTTTGTGAGTTCAAGGCCAGCCTGGTCTACAGAGTGAGTTCCAGGACAGCTGGGGCTATAGGGAGACCCTGTCTTGAAAATTTAAAAAAAAAAAAAAAGAGTAATATATTGGTGCGGCAGTGCGTAGGCCGCACGCTGTTTAATTTCCCAGTACTCAGGAGCAGGAGGCAGAGTGGATCTCTAGTGAGTTCAAGGCGGCGACTGGGTCTTATTGACGGGGGAGCTTCTTATCTGAACCAAATTAGCCCAGTGTGGCTGCTGCGTCAGGAGGCAGCCCTTTCTCAAAATGGCAATAAATAAATAAATGAAAACCTACTGAATGCTTTGGTCTGTCTAATACTGACAGTCTCTTTTCTTCGTACGAGGACCTAGCGCCTTGCTGAGCCAGGAGGATACAGCAGCTGAACACAGGGTGCATGATTGTAGCGAACTACCCAGCTGTCCATCTGCCTGTGAAGCGTGGCCTGGCCTCCTGGGGGCTTTTGAGAATTTGAAAGCCATGACCCACACAGTGCCCACCAGGCCCGCAGATCACCTTCCCTCCAACCAGCAGCTCTGCCTGGTTCTCAGTGCCAGGTTACAAAAGCTGTCTGGAATAGTTAATCTTGTGACTGCACTGAAACGGCATCTCTGATGAACCCACATGATAGACTCTTGACATACATGAACGAATGGAGTAGGAGGCACATCCCTATTGTGCCATCCGCATCCTATGAGGGATAGTCCCGACTTTAAAACTGGAGGGCTGATATCGGCTCGAACGTGAGCGCGGAACAGTCCTGCGCGACTGTTTACAGACTGTGAGTCTCGCACGTGAGTCTGGGACATTCTTGATCAGAATTATGAAGGCCCACCCACTAATCGAGCGTATCCGTTCAGGCGGTAAGATCCCGAGCTGCTTAACGCTAGCTAGCTGATCCGTGAGCATTTAAGGTGCCGATCTCTTGCAGGGCGGGACAAGGTGCTCACAGCACCTCACTGGTGTACGAGTCATCCAGCAGGACACATAACTTTAACATCAACCAGTCAGGGAGAATCACACCTCTCTACTCACAGCAATACATATTACATGATCCTAACATAGAAAGAATCAGATAATGATTACTATGACAGAATCATAAAAATAGATATAAAAGACAATAATATATATATGACTGAGCCTTATAACTATCATGAGGTCTATTAATAAGAAAGAAGTATGATTTAAGGGTGGAAGATAGGCTCTGTCTGTATCAGGGACTGTTCTAATGACTTACTTTCTTCCTCTTGCTGTAACGTGTTTTATAAGAAATCTCCTAATTTTTTTTTTTTTTATTTTTATTTTTTATTTTTTTGATTGTAGAGCTTGTCTGCATGAGTCTGTGCACCTGTGTCATGCTAATGCTCGTAGATGTTGTGTGACAGGGCGTCATTCCCTGAACTGTGAGTTTTCCTGAAATGGAGTTACAGAGGTTTCTTATAGTGCCATGATGGGTGTCGGTGGGGACCAAACCTGGGTCTCTGCAAGCGCAGTCCGGTTGCTCCACTTAACCGCTAGGCCATTCCCTCCAGGCCCATATTTTTATATCATAAAAACTAGAACAAAAAATCAATTTTTTTTTTTTTTGGTTCTTTGAGACAGGGTCTCCCCGTAGCCCACCAGCTGTCTCTGAACTCTCTATGTAGACCAGGCTGTCCTGAACTCACAGAGGTTACCTGCCTCTCGCCGTCCCAAGTGCTGGGGATTCACAGGCGTGTGCGCCACCACACCTCGCGGCTTCACCTCAATTTGTTTGTAATCACCATTACTGCCCCTGGGTAACCTTAGCTGGTTTTGCCTACATAGATTCCCAGCAAACTATATACGGATAAAACCACTGACATCATCTGTGGGGTTGTATGTGGGGATCCTGACTTCTGATATACCTTGAGTTCTTATTATTGATTTGTGTGTTGTGTGTGTTGGTGGTACCAGAGTTGTGTGAGATGTCTTCCTCAATCACCATCAAACTTCTTTTCAGAGACAGGGACTCTCACTTAACCAAGGGCTCACCAATTAGATTAGGCCAGCTGGTCAGCAAGCTCCAGAGATCTCCCTGCCTCTGCCTCCCCAGTGCTGGGACTATGGTGTGACACAGTACTCGCGACCACAGCCTTCACTTCCAGCATGGGCACTAGGATCCTCGTGGGCACACAGCATGCACTCTACAGGCAGAGCCATGGCCCCACTTTCGACTCTTTTTCACGTTAGCTGAGTGTTCTACCACTGGAGAGCTGCCCAGCCTCTAGCAAGATGTAAGTGGACATCACTTTCATCCTAAAATACAAACACACCCCTCTTTCTGAAACAAATTACACCATCCAGTTGGTCTTGCTGCTACCCAGAACCACAGTTCCATGGGTAAGTCTCCCTAGTAAATTTCACTGTACAGACTGCCCTGGGTCTGCGGCCGTTTCAATGTCGTCTTTTGGGCCACATTGGGACTGATCCTCAGACACCAGGACCCAGTTGTTCAGGAACCAGTAAGAAAAGGTGTTACCTGACAGTAAAATAGATGGAGAAGCGGGCCCACCGGTGGGCCGCATGCCTTTAATCCTAGCACTTGTGGGGGCAGATAGGCAGGTGGATTCTTGTGAGTTCAAGGCCAGGCCTGGTCTACAGAGTGAGTTCACCAAAGGACAGCCTGGGGTACATGGAGACCTGTCTCAAAAAGACAAAAACCAAAAAAAAAAAAAAAACAAAAAAAAAGAAATCAGATGAGAGACAGCGACGACAGAAGGGGCATAAGCACAGAGATGGAGAAATGCCCCTTTTGCTTTAAACCTTCGTGATGTTGACAGGTCCAGCTTTTTCTCCTTTTTCTTTCAGGGCTTCCTGCACCACACCGCCCTGCATTCCTCCACATTCCATCCCCCCCCCCCGCCGTTCCTTGAAGGTTTTTTCCCCCTTCTTCTCCCAACCAGAAGAGCCTTGTCTTAAACAGGGCATCTTAAACTTAATTGCTCTTTTCAGTTGAGCAAGAGGAGAGAAATGGAAGAAAATAGCCACTCATTCATTCAACACATATTGAGAGCTCTCTGTGTGCCCTGAGCCACTCAGGAGGCCTTGGGGATAAGGCCAGGAGCCATCTTAGCATGTAGAGAATGGAGAGGAGAAAGAAGACAGACGGGGAGAGACCGTGTGGGGGGAAACAAGGGGGTGGGGAACAGACGGGGAGAAAGACACAGAGAGAAGCAGCTCATTTGCTGCAGGGGTCGAGATTCACAGGGAGAAGGAAGTGACTGAGAAGCCCCAAGCCCCGGCAAGCTCCCAGCTAAGCTCCCCCCAACACTTAAACCACAGTGGAGATTTATGCTTTGGGTGAAAATGAGATGCAAATGTTTGATAATAAACAAGCGTATAGCAAATTTATTTCCCTTCCCCTCCCCACCACTTCCCCTGGACCTGTAATCCTTCTCCCACCATTAAAAAAGAATTTAAAACAAACAAACAAGGTTTATCCTGAGAGCTTTGCACAGATTAATTCTTCCAGAGAGTAAAGCCTACCAAAGTGCAGCTTCTGTGGCAGAGAACTGGGCTAACAAGAGCAATATCCATGGAAGCTGGTCAGAAACATAGGAAATCTATGATAGATCCGAGAAGAAACAGATAACAAGACAATGATCATGACTTAGGAACATCCTGGTAGAATCTTAAGAGGAAGAATTGCACCTTTGGCCGGTCCAGGGAGGTGGGAAAGTGGTTTTAGCATTTCTGAATAGGACTGGAATCCTATTCAAATTCCAAGGGAATCACCTTTTTCTCTGAAAACAGCCAAGATCTCAGATCCAAGGGCCATGCATGTTACCTGGTAGGTTGACGGGTGGACAGAGGGCACAAGGAATGAGAAAAAGTGTCGTGGGTCACTGAGCCCACCCCTCCTTCATTTGTTCATCGTCTGGTGTTCAGTGACTTCTTCAAAGAAGGCACAGGTTGACTCGGACATTAGAAGGGTGACCAGGCACCTTAGGTAAGACGTCTGAAGCAAGCAAGGTCCGAGGAAATTTGTTCCAAACTTTGAAGAGGTAGCTTGGTCAGTAAAGTGCTTGCCGTGTAAGCAATGAGGCCTCAGAACCTCAGAACCTGCATTAAAAAGGGGGGTGGGGAGCAGGAGAGGTGGCTTAGTAGTTAAGAGCACCGAATGCTCTTGCAGAGGAGCCAGGTTTGAGTCCCAGTACCCACATAGTGGCTAACAACCATCTGTAACTCAGTTCCAGGGGATTCAACACCCTCTCCTGACCTCTGAGGGCATTGCATGGGTTGGGTATACTTACCTACATATAGACATACACACACACACACACACACATACACGCACACACATACTTTGGAGAAAAGCTTTAACTGAATTTCCAGAGCCTTTGGAAAGATAATGGCGTCCATGCACACAGCCCCAGCAAAGACTGGGGGGGGGGGGGAGTGGCTTGGAATTAGCTTCTGACCCTAGTGACATTTCTGCTTTTCAGGTTTCTAGCAAGTCCAAGAAGGTCCTTGGCAACCCTAGGCACAAGAGGGCGGGACTTGATGGCACCTGTCCCTCTTTTGTATACCATCTCTAGAGTGGACGTGATTTTAGACTTCCCCTTCCTGGCCTCATCGGGGCCGTGCTAGCACACATGGTGTGCTGGGAACTTCTAAAGGAACCAGCACCATGTAAATTACAGACAGAAATTTGATTTCTATATTACAGTAGAGGGAAAGCAAGCCCAAGAAGACAGTCCTAAGGTCAGCTGAAGGGAACAGGAATTGATCTCTTGATGAGGTCATTATGCAAGCTGCCCCTGGACAGATGTGACCTGACAAGCATCCACATCTGCATCAGAAGATCCAAGCTGTCGTCCTTCCATGCTCAGAATCAGATGAATACGGCAGAGAGCAGGGGCTGGGCACCAGAGGGCTTGGACGGCATTGGACAGTGTTAATGCCACATCTTTTTTAATATTTTTTTTATTTTATTTATTTTTGTATGTGTATGAATGTACTGCCTGCATGCAGGTCTGTGCACCCATGTCGTGCAATGCCGCGGAGGTCAGAAGAGGATCTCAGATTCACCTGGAACTGGAGTTCTCCTGGAATTGGAGTTATAGATGGTTCTTAGCCACCATGTGGGTGCTGGGGATCGAACCCGGGTCCTCTGCAAGAGCAGTCAGTGCTCTTAACCGCTAGGCTATCTCTCCAGCCCTTTTTAAATATTTTATTTATTATTTTTATTTTATGTATGAATAGATTGCCTGCATGTATGTAAGTGCACCTGTGTCATGCAGTGCCTAAGGAGGTCAGAAGAGGGCGTCAGATCCCCTGGAACTGGAGCTATGGATGGTTGTTAGCCACCTTGTGGGTGCTGGGGTTTGAACCTAGGTCTTCTGCAAGAGCAACCAGTGTTCTTAACCACTAAGTCATCTCTCCAGCCCCTTTATTTATTATTTTTATTTTGTGTATGTGAGTGTATTACCTACATGTATGTAAGTACACCCCTGTGTCGTGCAAAGCCCGCAGAGGTCAGAAGGTGTTGGATTCCCCTGGAATTAGAGTTACAGATGGTTGTTAGCTACTATGTGGGTGCTGAGAATCAAACCCAGGTTCTCTGCAAGGGTAGCCAGTGATCTTAACCTCGGAGCCGTCTCTGCAGCCCCTGGAGGCTACATCTTTTGAGTCAATGAGTTTGATAATTGAATTTATCCTTAGCGATGAGTACAATTCTAGTGAATCTAGATAAAAATGTTACATGCTTTGTTTACTTAAGTGTTTTCTGAGCAAGGACCTGTAGCTTCCAGCAGCCTCTTTTGGACATGCTGTTGCCACCGTACCCGAGATAGAACTTCCATGACATCCTTCATCCTCAGCATCATCCCACAGAACCCTTTCAAAATAAGATGCAGAAGGTCCTGGAGAGATAGCCTAGCGGTTAAGAGCACCGACTGCTCTTGCAGAGGACCCAGGTTCAATCCCCAGCACCACATGAACTGAGTATGATGACCCACACCTGTAATCTCAGTGTTCAAGAGGTTCAGAAGTCCAGGTCATCCTTGGCTACATCCTTAACAAGTTAGAGGCTAGTCTGGGCTACTTAAGACCCCGAAGAAAGAGAGGCAGAGAGTGTAAGAGACAGATGGAGAGACAGAGAATACAGAAGGAAGGCAATAAGAAGAAAGGTGCCTCTGTCAGATAGCCCTGCAGGCTGGGTGGGTGGGAGGGGCTGAGCCCTTGCCCCTACCCAATGCCCATTATACCCAATAACCCTGTCCTGGAGAACACAGTTTGAAAACTACCACCGAATCTACAAGAAAACCCCAGGCTCTTCTGCTTTGCAGAACATCGCAGAAGCTTCAGGGAATGCTTGGATTTGGAATCCTTGACTAGGAGGGGATGGGAAGGGGACAGGGTGAAAGCCATTCAAGAAGAGAGCACAGTAGGGGTGACAGACAGAATGGGACAGTTCGGGGGAGGAGGCTGGGAGTCTATCAGATTGGCTGGGCACAGCATTCTGACCTGGGAGGGGGATGGTGGGTTGGGAAGGTGGGATGGGAAGAGGAAGTGAACTCTGAATACCAAGCTAAGATGAAGGCCCTCCTGTTAACTCTGGGCTGTATGGCTTTTCCACTGTGTAGTTTTACTAACACATCCAGTTCGGCAGGCCAGGGGCCTTACGCAACAAACCCTACTCTCTCTGAGAAGTGATTTGGTCTTGTTAGGTTTCGAGAATCCACACCAGACACACCGAAGGATGGAAAACCAAGACTTTATTTTGGGGAAAAAAGTAAACCAGCATGCTGGGGTGGAAGGTAAAAGGCTCTGACCCCGATAACTTGGCTCACAGGCCTTTTATACAGGGTCTAGGGGAATTTTAGCGGGGTTTGGGTAACTTCTAGGCTTATTGATAACAGGCTTACGGCTCATGGTTAGGTCAGCCCAACAGCACCCCACATACCAACAGTTATCTTTAGACACAATCCTGCAACTGGAATGAGGAAATGTTGGATCAGTCCATCTGCCCTGACATGCCAACAGTTATCTTTAACAAGTTTAAGTTAGCTGTTCTTGAGGCCTTGAGCAACTGTCTTTGAGCAATCGACCTTTTCCCTGAATTGGGCAGGTTCCAGTAATGGTGGCTATACTCAAAATGGAGTCAGTGTGGGCCTCTCTTACAGTCTCAAATGAGCTGAGGCCTTTCTCCTTAGCCTGTAGATATGGTGCCTATGTCTTCAGGAACGAACAAGGACTTCAAACACACAACAGTACTACTAAGGACATGTGTGTATGTGGGGTGTGTGTATGTGTGTGTGTGTGTCTTTCATTTTGGATTTTGATTTCTGAGAGAGTCTTGCTGTGTAGCCCAGGCTGGCCTGGAATTTGTAACCCTCTTGAAAGAGCCCTCCCCAGTACTGGAAATAAAAGTGTCTACCATTACACCTGGCTGATGGGATTGTTTAACTTTATAATCATAGGAAAGAAATACAGTTTCCACAAAAACTGTATTTCAAGCTAGGCATCATGGGAGAAGCCTGTAATCTCAATATTGGGAGGTACAGGGAGTGGATGAGAAGGTCAATGTTATCATCAGCTATAAGGCAAAAGGCCAGCCTGGGCTACATGAGACACTGTCTCAAAAAAATGAAAAACCAAACTGAAACAAAAAAAATGGAGCTAGAGATACGGCTCAGCAGTTAAGAGTGATTTACCACTCTTGCAGAGGACCTAGGCTCTGTTCCCAGCACAAACATCAGGCAGCTCACAAGCACTTGTAACTCCTCTGGCCTCTGCAGGCACCTGCATGTACATGGTACACATAAACTCACACGTAAACATGAATAAAAATAAAACTTTTTTCTTTGGTCTTTTTTTTTTTTTGTGACAGGGTCTCCCTGTAGCCCCAGCTGTCCTGGAACTCACTCTGTAGACCAGGCTGGCCTTGAACTCACAAAGATCCGACTGCCTCTGCCTCCCAAGTGCTAGGATTAAAGGCGTGTGCCACCATGCCTGGCCAACAAATAAAACTTTTTAAAAAAAAAGAGAGAACATACTTTGAGATTTTGTTTCTTGAGGGCTAGAGAGATGGCTCAGTGGTTGCTGGCTGCTCTTGCAAATAACCTGGGTTTGAGTCCCAGTGCCCACAAGTTGGCTAGCAATTGTCTGTGACTCCAGTTCCAGGGGAATCCAACACCCTCCTGTGATGTCTGCAGGCATCACATAACATGGTGCATTAGCATACATGCAGGCAATACACTCATACACAGAAAATAAAAAATATGAGATTTTTTTTCTCTTTCTGAGACAGGGTCTCCCTTTAGTCCCAGCTGCCCTGGAACTCACTATGTAGACCAGGATGGCCTTGAACTCACAGAGATCCACCTGCCTCTGCCTCCTGAGTGCTAGGATTAAAGGCGCGGGATATTTTTTGAAAAGATCAGCTCTTCTTCATCCAGCAGTGATCCTCTGTGAAAGCTAGTGCCTTTTGCTCACTTCCCTGGGTCTATGCTGGTTTTTTTTTTTTTTTTTTTCCTGAGGTCAGAAGATGGCATTGGATCCCCTGGAACTGGAGTTACAGACAGTCATTAACCATCAGTGCTCTGCTGAGCCATCTCTCCAGCCCCAAGACTTTTTTTTTTTTAATGTGTATGAGTGTACCGTCTGCATGTAGCTTGGTGCACCCATGTTGTGCAATGCCGCGAGGTCAGAAGAGGGCGTCGGATTCCCCTGGAACTGGAGTTAAAGATGGTTCTTAGCCACCATGTGGGTGCTGGGAATCAAACCCCAGTCCTCTGCAAGAGCAGTTGGTGCTCTTATGAGCCATCTCTCCAGCCCCCTAAGACTTTTTGGTTTTTTTTGGTCTTTTCGAGACAGGGTCTCCCTGTAGTCCCAGCTGTCCTGGAACTTACTCTGTAGACCAGGCTGGCCTTGAACTCACAAAGATCCGCTTGCTTCTGCCTCCCAAGTGCTAGGATTAAAGGCATGCGCCACCACGCCCGGCAAGACTTTTTTTCAAATTATGTGTATGTGTGTGTATCTGTGTGAGTGTATGTGTACATAAGGGCAGGTGTCCAGAAAAGCCAGAAGAGGGAGTTAGATCCCCTGGAGCTGGAGTTACAGGTGGTTATAATCCACCCAGTGTGGGTGCTGGGAACCAAACTAAGGTCTTCTGAAAGAATAACAAGTGTTCTTAACTGTTAAGTTGTGTCTCCAGCCCCATCGCCATATGAATTTTGATGTTTTTATAGCATATATTTATGCTACTTCATTATATTTCGTGACTAATAATAAAAATATATTTATTGCCAATATGGCATACATTAATGTAAATAATTGTATTATCACATGCATTATACGTTAAATATATTATGTAATATATAAAGTCATTACTTTTCTTTGAGACAGGATCCCCCTGTAATTCCAGCTGACCTAGAATTCACTATGTAGACCAGGCTGGCCTGAATCTCATAGAGATCCACCTGCCTCCCTGTCTCCCAAGTGTTGGGACTAAAGTCACTCAACCACCACAGCCAGCAATCATTATATATCTTTTTTAAGAAAATCACCTGGAAATTGTTCCAGTTCTCTTTTTTGCTTTTTTTTTTTCCCCTTAGTTGGCTGGTATTTTTGTTTGTTGTGGTCTTCAGTGACTCTTTTTTTTTTTTCCAGTGGCAAGGACTGAACCCAAGGCTTTACACTTGCTAGGCAAGCTAAATCCCCAACCCTTCATCTGGCAATGGTGGGAAATTAATTTGTCTGGCTCTATGCACACTATGGAGGAGGAGAACATGGAAGAGGGTGAAGCCTGGTGACCTGGAGTCATTACAAGGCCATGAGGCTGGTCAAGGTGGTTGTGGTTCCACACTGGCTCAACGTGCTGATCCCAATGAGCTCCACAGGAGTTCAAGGGCAAGAGGAAGCAGTGTAGAGGCCAGACAGTATGAAAGGGGATGCAAGGGTTTGGCCTGCAGACAGGAGATGAAAGAAGATCCCAATAACGGGAAGGTGGAAGGAACCCCAAGGACAGACTTCATAGCTGAATCTGTGCTTTGCAGTTCAAAGACAGTCCAGACAGGACTTTTGTTGCTGGCTTCTTCTCAGCCAGACTCTTGGTCACAAAGCTATGGCTCTGAGCAGGATAATTTAGAACGCAGGTCTCTGGGATGGAGAGATGGCTCAGCTGGTAAAGGCACTCAAGCCAGATGACCTGAATGCAAGAGAAAGGCAACTCCCCAAAACAAAAAATTGTCCTCTGTCCTTCACATGTGCTCCATGGAATGTGCATACAAACACACACACACACACACACACATAGGGAAAAAGAAGGCCACCTTGGCTTCTTTTGTGCTTATTACCTGATTGTCTGTTTACACTGAAACCTGACCTTAGGCAGGATTTGCATGTGCATTAGCAAGCCTGTGACACCTTGGGAACAAAGGCATTGACAAGTACTCATGATGTTATGAAACATGAGGCATGGGGTCTGAAACCAGGCCCTGAGATATGATGTCACTCTTGGTATAAAAACAGAATGCAGGCGGATCTTTGTGAGTTCAAGGCCAGCCTGGTCTACAGAGTGAGTTCCAGGACAGCTGGGCTACAGGGAGACCCTGTCTTGAAAAGACAAAAACAAAACAAAACAACAACAACAAAAAACAGAATGCTGTGAATAAAAAGAGAAGTCCTTCTTACCATCAGACAGGGACTACCGGCCGTTATTTTGCGCCTGTAATCTTAGCCCATCAGGCTTGTGTAGTAGTGACCAGTAGGTTGGACAGTGATCTATCAGACCACCAACCTGGGGAGCTGGTGTGGGGCTGGAAGGAGACCTATCTGGCCACCAGCTGTGATGTGTGGTGAGTGCCCGGGTGGGAATTAGACTGTAGAGCGCCTATCAGGTGGCAGTCTGGCATTAGGCTGTAGAGTGCCAATCAGGCAGCAGCCTGGAGGATCTGGGAATGCCAATAGGGCATTGCCTGGTGTAGATGTTAGATGAGACAGGTCGGCAGTGGAAAGTTGTCAGCCTTTGGCCCCATGGTTTAGGACAGCTGCTTTCAGCTGTCTTGTGTCTTCCCTTTTCCCTGTCAGCCAGTGGATGGCGTTCGAGCATCCACCTCTATGCATGGTGGAGTGATACCACACATACACATACACTAAATAAATATAGATGTACATATATGTTTGCATATAATTTTTTTAAAGGCAGGACTTGGAACTGGAGAGATAGCTCAGCAGTTAAGAGCACTGGCTGCTCTTGCAGAGGACCCAGGTTTGGTTCCCTGCACCCACATGGCAGCTAACAACCATCTGTAACTCCAGTTCCATGGGTTCCAACACCCTCTTCTGAGCTCTATGGGCATTGCATGACCTGGGTACACTAACAAACATGCAGACAGTACACTTATAACATATAAAATAAAAATAATAAAAAAACTTTTGAATGCAAGACTCTGCCTTGTGTCTTTGCTGTTGTTGTTTTGTTTGGTATAGGTGGAGTTCCTATTTTCTTTTTTAACTATTTTCAGGACTGCTTTTTATTTATGTGTAAGCCACTTGTGTGGGGGAGTTTACAGGTGGTTGTGAGCCACCTGACATGAGTGCTGGGAGCCCAAACTCAGGCCCTTTAGAAAAAGTGAGGGCTCACACCTGCTGAGCCATCTCTCCAGCCCAAACAGTGAGTGTTCACACCTGCTGAGCCATCTCTCCAGCCCAAACAGTGAGTGCTCACACCTGCTGAGCCATCTCTCCAGCCCAAACAGTGAGGGCTCACACCTGCTGAGGGCTCACACCTGCCGAGGGCTCACACCTGCTGAGCCATCTCTCCAGCCCCCCTTTTTCCTTGTGTTTCTGTTCCTATATGTGAGAATACATGTGTGAGTTTGGGTATGTGCTTGTGGAGGCCAGAGGACCACCTCACCTCCTCTGACGCGGTCTCTCACTGGCCTACAGCTGACCACTTGGGCAGGACCAGCTGACCAGGGAGCCCCAGGAATCTGCCTATCTTGCCTCCCTGGCCCTGGAATCAATGAGTACTGCCTCCGCATCAGCTTTTCTCGTGGTGATGGAGACTGTCCTCTTGTCCTCACACTTGGGACCCAAACATTTATCAACTGGGGTCCTTCCTCAGCCCTTGTGCATTTAATTCCAATTTTTCCTTTTTTTTTTTTTTTCACACAGGGGCTCATGTAGCCCAGGCTCACTGTGTAGACAGGATGAACTTGAACTCCTCATCCTCCTTCCTCCCCCTACTGGGTGCTGAGATCACAGACATGTGCCTTCCATGCCTGGCTACCTTGTTTGTTAATTGATCCTGAAGAATTGCCCAGATGTAGCACTAAGAGCATCAGGTGTGGTCAGCACTCTTCATCCAGTGCCTGGCTCTTACATTTGAATCCTGTTGTATTTGCATGAAATACATGAGGGATCCTTACAAAGTAGAAAGGGTGAGGTGGGAGGCACCCCAGCCAGGTCAAGATGGATAGCTGACAGCCACCATCGTATGTGTCTGTGTGTACATCTCGATGGGACTGAAGTTTTTGTAGGATTTTTATTATTTCTTTGTTTAAATGTTTAAAATTTTTTTTAATTTATTTTATTATTTTTTATGTGTATGAGTGTACTGTCTGCATGTAGGTTGGCGCACCCGTGTTGTGCAATGCTGTGGAGGTCAGAAGAGGGTGTTGGATTCCCCTGGAACTGGAGCCACCATGTGGGTGCTGGGAATCAAACCTGGATCCCCTGCAAGAGCAGTTGGTGCTCTTAACTGCTGAGCCATCTCTCTAGCCCCTATTATTTCTTTTTTTTTTAATTAATTTTTACATTTTTATTTATTTTTATTTATTTTTTATTTTTTTATTTATTTCCGTATGTGTATGAATGTACTGTCTGCATGCAAGTCTGTGCACCCGTGTTGTGCAACGCCATGGAGGTCAGAAGAGGGTGTCGGACTCCCCTGAAACTGGAGTTCTCCTGGAATTGGAGTCTCAGACGGTTCTCGGCCGCCATGTAGGTGCTGGGGATCGAACCCAGGTCCTCTGCAAGAGCAGTCGGAGCTCCCAACCGCTAGGCCATCTCTCCAGCCCCCTATTATTTCTTTTTTAGGCAGCTCAAATAACAATCTAGAAAAGACAGGCTCTGGAGAACAATGAGAAAATGCAGAGAAGCCAAATATAAAAATACTGGCACATGCAAAAATAATAATAAAAAAATCAATTCACTTCCACAGATTACAACTGGAAATTCCCAGGGGAATGAGTAGATTCTGGAAAAGAAAAAGAGATTATATTTCATGGGAAAAGATACAATAACCATTCTCTTCCCATAAAGCCAGCGATAGAAGACAGTCTCTCTGCTCCATGGATACACACTGCACATTGTCAAGATTATACTAACAGGAAATCAATAGGACCTTTTTATGAGAAAAGACATTATCTCTCCAGATCCCATCACTGCTAATCAGGCAACATAAGAACTTCACAAAACCTCGCCACTCAACATTCATCTTGATTCTAGGACATCAAGTAGACCTTAAATCCAAATCTTTGTTTATTTTAAAGTTGCCCTTAATTTTTTTTAAAGAAATACTCATGTTCAAAGCGTTGTTCTTTATTAGAGCCGGAGAGCAGCACCACCAGCAGGTAACACTGCTTGTCGAGTGTCTCCGAGGTAGGCCAGATGCTCTTGAACCCCACCCCACCCCCCAACCCACACATCCATGCTGGGTGATGACCACCTCATTAACCACCAGATGCTTTGTCAGGGCATAATTTGACAGGGACGATGGGCTCAGTGGGATTTATGGGATCTCCTGGCTTCCGCCTTCATTGGTCTGAAATAGAACCAAAGTTAATATTAGCACAAAACACTTTGTGCTGGGGTCATCTTCCCTCTAAAGAGACCAGAGACTGGTAGCACCGAACATTTATTATACAAGTGTTCTTAGCTGATTCCAGGCAGGATGAGCCTTGTTATACACAAGAGAAGACTATACATCCTGCCCTTTTGTCTTATTGTCAACTTGATACAAGCCTAAGCATACCTGGGAAGAAGGAACCAAACTTGAGGCCTGTGAAACCAACTAAAAATTACTAATTGGACCCATGAAGGGAAACAACCTGAACAGACTAGAGTCCAAAATGACAACTCCAAAGAAAGTAGACTGTTTTCTTCTCACCCACTTGTGCCCCTTTCCCAAAGCCCAGGGAACAAATTGTGGAAGAGGAGGCATGGTAGAATGTAAGGGCTGTGGAGAGATAGGGGTGAATCATGAGACTACAGCAATATAGTCTGGACTCCTAATTGATCAATAAGCCTGTGCAGACAAGCTTCTCCAACTGCAGGCTGGAGAGATGGCCTAGTGGTTAAGAGCACCGACAGCTCTTACAGAGGACCCGGGTTCAATCCCCAGCACCCACTTGGCGGCCAAGAACCATCTGAAACTCCAATTCCAGGAGAACTCCAGTTCCAGGGGAGTCCGACACCCTCTTCTGACCTCCACAGCATTGCACGACACGGGTGCACAAACCTACATGCAGACAGTACATTCATACACATACGGAAATAAATAAAATTAAAAAAAAATTTTAAAAAACTTCTCCAACTGGACGATGAGAACCTTGGTTGTTCAAAATTTGGACATAGATACTTGCAAAATGCACCAATTACCTAATTGTATGGCAAACTGAGTAACATCAATGTTATCTGAAAACAACTGTGTTATTATATTGTAGAATCCCTTAAAAATAAACAAATAATAAAAAAAGAATTATCACAGAGAAATGGAAAAAGTAAAAAAAAAATACTAATTGGGGGCTGGAGAGATGGCCTAGCGGTGAAGAGCACCGACTGCTCTTGCAGAGGACCCGGGTTTGATCCCCAGCACCCACATGGCGGCTGAGAACCATCTGTAACTCCAATTCCAGGAGAACTCCAGTTCCAGGGGAATCCAACACCCTCTTCTGACCTCCGCAGCATTGCACGACACGGGTGCACAAACCTACATGCAGACAGTACATTCATATAAATAAATAAATATTTAAAAAAATTTAAAAATTACTAATTGATGGGACTGGAGAGATGGCTCAGGGCTTGGGAGTGCTGACTGCTCTTGCAGAGGACATGGGTTTGATTCCCAGCACCCACATGGTGGCTAAGAACCACCTTTTGGCCAGGTGCACACCTTTGATCCTAGTATTCAGGAGGCAGAGGCAGGCGGATCTCTGTGAGTTCAAGGCCAGCCTGGTCTACAGAGTGAGTTCCAGGACAGCTGGGACTACAGGGAGACCCTGTCTCAAAAAAAAAAATTACTAAATTGATGTAAGAAGGCCCAGCCTACAATGGGTGGTATCATCTCTAAGCAGGTGGGTCAGGGCTATATAAGAAAGGTAACTTCTGGCTGGAGAGATGTCTCACTGCTTAAGAGCACTGACTACTCTTGAAGAAGACCCAGGATCGATTCCCAGCACCTACATGGTAGCTAACAGCATCTGTACTTCCCAGCACCTACATAGTAGCTAACAACATCTGTACCTCTGTCAGTTTCCTCCATATCCTGAGCCTCCCTCTTCCCAGTCACCAGCCACAAGGGCCTAGGTATGGCAGTTGGGGGTCACAAGGAAGGAAGTGGGAGGGAGCAGAGGACAGTCCCCAGAATGGCAAATGAACCAGAGTGGATCTGAAGAAAGATCCGGGAGTTGCTGTCAGCGAGCAAAACTCATTTATTGCAGGGGTTTTAAGCACTTATATAGAGTTTTGTGGGCTCTTTGACTAGGAGGAGGTGGGTGGGACAGAGGGGAAGCCTATGTGCTTCTGCAATGGCTAAGTTTTATGGCAGGAATACCGTGACCCCCCTGAGATTAAGATTATAGTTTGCGCCATTTGCCTCCAGAGGACAGGGCAGACATGCCTCAGGAGGGATAAGCTTAGAAATGCTACGCTTCAGGGGCTGGAGAGATGGCCTAGCGGTTAAGAGCACTGACTGCTCTTGCAGAGGACCTGGGTTCGATCCCCAGCACCCACATGGTGGCTAAGAACCATCTGCAACTCCAATTCCAGGAGAACTCCAGTTCCAGGGGAATCCAACACCCTCTTCTGACCTCCGCAGCATTGCACGACACGGGTGCACAAACCTACATGCAGACAGTACATTCATACACATACAAAAATAAAAAAATAAAAATTAAAAAATAAAAGAAATAAATGCTACACTTCAATCTACACTCACCTAGTGTGAGCTGCAGGTGCCAGATGTCCAATATGATGACTGGGAGCGGCTTCCATCTCCTGCCGGCCTTCCAGGTTTCCGACTTAAGGAGCCAGACCTCTTATACGCAGCCATAATGGATTATCTGCCCCCACACATCCCCAGTTCCAGGGCATCCGATGCCCTCTTCTGACTTCCAAGGACACTGCATGACACATCTGCACTTGTATACATGTGGGCAATACATTCATACATGTAAAATAAAAATAATAAATAAAATATTAAACAAAAAAAAGAAAGGTGACCAAGCTGGATGGGGCATCACATACCTTTAATTCCAGCACTCAGGAAACATTGGCTGGTATATCTCTGTGAGATAGAGGACAACCTGGTCTACATAGTGAGTTCTAGGCCAGCTAGAACTACAGGGAGACCCCGTCTCAAAATATAAAGTAAAATAAAAATCTTTATGATTTATATCTGTAGTTTCATTTGTAAGCCTATTTTTATATCTGCATACCTGGGCATCATACAAACTTTTCTCAATTGCCCATTGAGTGCTCATCCATATTGGACATCTGAACCAACTCCTCCAAGGCTCAAAGGAACATTGTGCAAGAGGAAGTGGAAAGAATGTAAGAGCTGTGGGATGGGGGTAGTGTTGTGGACCACTGTCTTCCAGGTCTGACGTGGCCTTTGTACCCTTGAACTCCCAGCAGCTATGATTACAATCTGCACAAGATTGACCCTGTTGGCCCAGTGAGATGGCTCAGTGAGTTAAGGCACACAAGTTAAGGCTGACAACCTGAGTTTGAATCCTGGGAGGACTTACATGATAGAAGGAGATGACTGATTCCTGCAAGACTGACTCCTGCAAGTGTCCTCTGATCTCCACAGTGTAGACTGTGACACACACAAACACACAGGATAAATAGATATAGATAGATACATAGATACATAGAATGATAGATGATATATACATGATATAATAGATAGATGATAGATAAGTGATACATTATATATATGATAGATTAGATGGATGATTGATAGATAATATATACATGATAGATTAGATATAGATGACATACATAAATGATAGATGATATATATGATAGATTAGATAGATAGATAGATAGATAGATAGATAGATAATATATACATGATAGATTAGATAGATGATAGATGATATACATAAATGATAGATGATATATATGATAGATTAGATAGATATAGATAGATTATAAATGATAAATTATAGATGATAGATACATAGATAGATAGAAACATAGATATATGTAATTTTTTAATAGATGTAATTTTTTTTTGTCTTTTTTCAAGTCAGGGTCTCCCTGTACCCTCAGCTGGCCTGGAACTCGCTCTGTAGACCAGGCTGGCCTTGAACTCACAAAGATCTGCCTGCCTCTGCCTCCCAAGTGCTAGGATTAAAGGCATGTGCCACCACGCCCGGCAACAGACGTAATTTTTATAGAGGTTGTGTCCACCAACATTCCACCGTGGGGGAAGGGCCCCACTCCTTCCTGAGGAACTATAGACAGTTAACGGTCGCTGGGGGATGGAGAGAAGTTTATCCAAGAGTGTAGCCATTGGTAAATTGCCCGAGCTCCTGTAAATAACCCCTCACCAATGCTACTATGACTCTGGTTCACACAAATACACAAAGATATGAAAGGAGAAGAGGAAAGTTGGGTACAGAAAAGGGTCAGCAGGACTGAGGGGTAGGAGGAGAGGGTAATGAAGAGAGTATCATCAAAATCCATGTTATACATGCATGAAAACATAACAAAACCCAGTATTATACACAAACGATATATGCTAAAACACTTTTTTTTAATTTTTTTAAATTTTATTTATTTCTGTATGTGTATGAATGTACTGTCTGCATGCAAGTCTGTGCACCCGTGTTGTGCAATGCCGCAGAGGTCAGAAGAGGGTGTCGGATTCCCCCGGAACTGGAGTTCTCCTGGAATTGGAGTTTCCGACGGTTCTTGGCCGCCATGTGGGTGCTGGGGATCGAACCCAGGTCCTCTGCAAGAGCGGTCGGCGCTCTTAACCTCTAGGCTATCTCTCCAGCCCTTTTTTTTTTTTTTTTAATTTTTATGTGTGTGAGTGTTTTGTGTGCATGGACATAAATGCACCACATGCATGTAGTACCCACAGAAGAGGACATCAGATGCCCTGGAACAGTAGTTATGGACAGTTATTAGTCACCATGTAGGTTCTGGGAATAAAAACAGGGTCCTGTGCAAAAGCAGCCAGTGCTCTTAAACACTGAGCCATCTCTCCACCCCTTAAAAAATATTTTTTTAAGATTTTCTTGGATGAGGGGGCTGGAGAGATAGCTCAGCAGTTAAGAGCACTGGCTGTAGCCAGGTGTGGTGGCCCATGCCTTTAATCCCAGCACTTGGGAGACAGAAGCAGGCAGATCTCTGTGAGTTCAAGGCCAGCTTGTTCTACATAGCAAGTTGCAGAACAGCTAGAGCTACAGGGAGACCCTGTCTTGAAAAGACAGAAAGGGGCTGGAGAGATGGCTTAACGGTTGGGAGCGCTGACTGCTCTTGCAGAGGACCCGGGTTCGATCCCCAGCACCCACATGGCGGCTGAGAGCCGTCTTTGGCTCCAGTTCCAGGGGCATCCAATGCCCTCTTCTGACCTCCGTGGCATTGCACGGTGCGGGTGCACAAACCTACATGCAGACGGTACACCCATACACATAAAATAAATAAATAAATAAAAATTAATTAATTTAACTTAATTTAATTTAAAAAAAGAAAAGACAAAACAACAACAACAACAACAACAACAAAAAACACTGGCTGTTCTTGCAGAAGATCTGGGTTTGATTCCCAGCACCCACATGGCAGCTAACAACCATCTGTAACTCCAGTTCCAGGGGATCCAACACCCTCTTCTATGCTCTGGGGGTACTGCACAACACGGGTGCACTTACACACATGCAGCTATAACACTCATACACATAAAATAAAAATAAATAAACCGACAAAATTTTAAGAATTCTCAAATGAAAAAGGGGTCACCCTGGGAGAAGACTACGAACCCCTGACTAAAGCAATGGACATGCCTTTGCTCCCCATTCTGAAGGCTGGAAATTCAATTCCAAGTGTCGGCAGAGTCCCACTCTCTCTGGCTCTACAAGAGGGTCTTTCCTGAGCCTTCCGCTTCTGTGGCCATTGGCAATCTCCTGCCTTCCTGCTGGATCACGTCTGTAACACAGCCCACCTTCTGGCGTGTATTCACGTCTCCCCCCACGTCTCTAACAAAGTTTCCTACTTTATAAGGACATCATTCACCTTGGACCAGGGCCCACTCTAATGACCTCATTTTAATTTAATTACTTAAAAGGCTCCAGGTTCAAATATATTCTCAAGCACTGGGTGTTCAGACTTTCCTCAACATGTGAATTTGGGGAGGAGCCAAGTCAGCCTGTAACAGCCTGCCCACAAGAAATTTACATCCTATTAAATGCAGACTAGGAAACTCCTAATGTGATTGGGCTACAGCAAAGTTTCTCAACCTTAGCACAGAGGACATTCTGTCCACACAATCCCTGGCTGGGGCAGGGGCTGTTTTCTGTGCATTATATAGGGCTCTTTGGGTCTCTACTCACCAGATGCCAGGAGACCCTCTTGTCCTCCTGTAATTACTCCCAATAGGGACTGGAGAGGTGTCTCAGCAGTTAAGAGCACTGGCTGCTCTTGCAAGAGGACCAGGGTTTGGTTTCCAGCATCGACATGATGGCTTACAACCACCAGTACCTCCAGTTCCAGGGCATCCGATGCCCTCTTTTGGCCTCTGTGCGTATTGTATGCACATGGTGCACTTACACACATGGAGGCAAAATTAAATTAAATTAAAATAAGTAAAGTATTTATTTTTTATTTTATGTGTGTGAGTGTATTGCCAGCATGTATGTAAGTGCAAATCTTGAAGAGGCCAGAAGAGGGCGTCAGATTCCCCTGGAACTGGAGTTAAAGACAGTTCTCAGCCACCATGTGGGTGCTGGGGATCAAACCTGGGTCCAATGCAAGAGCAGTGGGTGCTCTTAACCACTAGGCCATCTCTCAAGTCCCAAATAAAATATTTTTTAAAAGAACTCCAGGGGCTGGAGAGATAGCCTAGCGGCTAAGAGCACCGACTGCTCTTACAGAGGACCTGGGTTCGATCCCCAGCACCCACATGGCAGCTGAGAACCATTTGTAACTCCAATTCCAAGAGAACTCCAGTTCCAGGGGAATCCGAGACCCTCTTCTGACCTCCGCGGCATTGCACAACATGGTACACAAACCTACATGCAGACAGTACACTCATAGACATACAAAAATAAATAAAATTAAAAAAAAGAACTCCAAATATCCCCACATATTGGCAGATGTCCTCTAAGACAACAAAAATCACCCCCAGCAGAGGGAACACTGCCTGGTGAAATGTAGGCCAAGCTTCTAGCACACGCTGCAGGTAAATTGAGCACACATGGAAGCCAAGGTGATCACACATCAATCAGAAGACATCTCCTCAGATCCATGGATTCTCAGCCATCTCTAAGTGTCTGCATACATTCTTCAATTTAACAGCTATTTACCAAGTGCCAAGAACGGGTCAGGGACTGATCTGAGTACCACGGGAAAAGTGGAGAACAAAAGAAATGTTTTTCAATCCCTGCCTTAAACATCATACATTTTAGCGGGCAAGACTGTCAAATAACATGTTAGGTTATGCTCTGTGTTTGAATGAGAATGAAGCAGGACACATGGGAAGGATGTGTCCTGTTGGAGGGATGTTGATGTCTCTATCTGGGAGCCTAGAAAGGACTCAGATGGTTGCAGACCTAAGAGAGCAGCCCCAAGTCGCGAAGCAGTTGCTGGTAAGAACCTTGCAAAAGAGGAAACAGCCAGGGCAAAGGCCCTGAGGCAGAGACCTCAGTGCTATGTCTGAAAAGAAGTAGGCACAGCCGGAAGAAGGAACAAGCAGAGAAATCTGGAAGGAAAGTCAATAAAGGGACCGTGGGAAGTAGGCACAGAGGTCTCCTCTTATCCAGGTCCAAAGACCCCAATGGATGCCCAGAACAGCACAGGACTAAAACTTAGGTATGTGATTTTCCCTACATATCCACACCTATGGTAACGTTTCATTTATAAATTAGGCACAGTGAGACCCTGTCTTTTCGTTTTATTTATTTGTTTTATATGTACAAGTGTTTTATATGCCTGTATGTAAGCCCACCCATGAATGCAATGCCCAAAGAGGTCCAAAGAGGGTATCAGATCCACTGAAATTGGAATTACAGATGGTTGCTAGGGGTTATGTGGGTACTGGGAACTAAACCCAGGTCCTCTGCAAGAACAGCCAGTAGTTTAACCACTAAGCCATCTCTCCAGCCCCAAGAGATCCTGTCTTTTAAAAAGGACAAAGACGGTCGCTCGGTTGGCAGTGTCCATATGAAGCCCATTGTGGTGGTGGACACTTGTATTTCCAGCACTTGGGCTATGGAGCCAGGAGGACCTGAAGGTCAAAACCATTCTACTCTACAAAGCAAGTTGGAGACCTGCCTGGGATACATAAAACCCTATCTCAAAAAAGGAGGGTCGGGGCTGCTGAGATGGCTCAGTGAGTTAAAGTGCTTGCTGCCAAGTCTGACAACCTGAATTCAATACCCAGAACCTGCTTGGTGAAAGCAGAGACCATATCCAAGGTTTCCTCTGGCCTCCACACGCACTATATCATGCATATCCACACATAAATAAATGTAAAAAATTTTTTGATGGGACTGGAGAGATGACTCAGCAGCTAAAAGCACTTACTGCTCTTGCAGAAGACCTGAATTTGGTTCTCTGAACCCACATCAGGCAGCTAACAGCTGTTAGTTCCAGAGTATTTGGCGTCCTCTTCTGACACCAGAAGGCACTGCATGTAGGTGGTTCACACACATATACACACACACACACACACACACACACACACACACACACACACAGGCAAATACTCATGCACATAAAATAAATATGTTTTTGGTCTTTTTGAGACAGGGTCTCCCTGTAGCCCCAGCTGTCCTGGAACTCGCTATGGTAGACCAGGCTGGCCTTGAACTCATAGAGATCTGCCTGCCTCTGCCTCCTGAGTGCTGGGATTAAAGGCATGGCTCACCATACCCAGCTATATAATAAATATTTCTTTAAATTTTTTAAATAAGCTGGGTGTGGTGGCACACATCTATGATCCCAGCACTTGGGAAGTAGAGGCAGGTGTACCTCTATGATTTCAAGACCTACCTGGGCTACATAGCATGTTCCAGGACAGCTGGGACTACAGGGAGACCCTATCTCTAGATAAATAAATAGAAGACTAGATAGATAGATGGATAGATAGATAGATGATAGATAGATTAGATAGATAATAGATAGACGCTTGATAAAAAATATAAATAGGAAGCCGGGCATGGTGGTGCATGCCTTTAATCCTAGCACTCAAGAGGCAGAGGCAGGTGGATCTTTGTGAGTTCAAGGCCAGCCTGGTCTACAGAGTGAGTTCCAGTACATTTGAGGCTCCAGGGAGACCCTGTCTCAAAAAGACCAAAAAGAAAAAAGGATTAACCACAATAATTAATAATAATATAGAACAATTACACTAATACACTATTAAGAAATTAGGTAAACATGGCCTTTCTTATTTATTTATTTATTATTGTTTATGTGTATGAATGTACTGTCTGCATGTAGGTTTGCGCACCCATGTAGTGCAATGCCACAGAGGTCAGAAGAGGGTGTCAGATTCCCCTGGAGTTGGAGCTAAAGATGGTTCTCAGCCATCATGTGGGTGCCTGGGATCGGACCCGGGTTCTCTGCAAGAGCAGTCGGCACTCCCAACGGCTAGGCCATCTCTCCAGGCCCAGAACACGCCCTTTCTAAAGCAGCGCCTTATTCCTGTGCTGAGCTGCCTGCTTGTGGTGAATGATGACGGGAGGTGAGGTGAAAGCCGTAGACACAGTGACCTAGTGTAGACTATGGAGTGCGGTTACCTGAACTCGGTGAGGCCGTGGTAACTGATGTGCTGACCGACACTGAGTGGGTGGCTCCTCCAGAGTGGATATTGCAAACAAAGGGAAGCCACACAGGTCCTGCGTGGAACAGAGCAGGAAGGCACCAGATCTCATCACGATACTCACAACAGTGTACAATTCAAAACCCATTTATTTCTGAAATGCTCCCATTTAAACTTTAAACAAAATCGCAGTTTTCTGTGCCGGAAGTTTTGTGGATCACAGCAGAAGCAGGTCCTGACTGATCCCGGAACCACAGAAGCTGCTCCTCGACAGCTCACAACCCTTGATTCCTGGCAGGGTCCCAAGAGGAGGGGCAGTTTGGGGGAAGCACCAGTTTAGTGGGGCTCTACCGAGTTCTTCCTGCCAGCAGCCCAAATGAAGAGTCCAGATGACCATGAGCTGGCAAATTAACCTTCCCTCCTTCAAGATGGCCTCCTCAGGCTTTTGTCCATGGCGCTGGTAGCAACACACAGCTAACAGCCATTCCAAAGCTTTTAAAATGCAGTGTGTGTGTGTGTGTGTGTGTGTGTGTGTGTGTGTGTGTGTGTGTGTGTGTGGTGTGTGTGTGTGGTGTGTGTGGTGTGTGTGGTGTGTGTGTTCAAGCCAGAGATCAACGCGGAGTGTCTCCCTCAACTGCTCTCCGTCCCCACTGTGTGTGTGTGTGTGTGTGTGTGTATGTGTGTGTGTATGTGTGTGTGTGGTGTGTTTGTGGTGTGTGTGTGTGTATGTGGTGTGTGTGTGTTCAAGCCAGAGATCAATGCGGAGTGTCTCCCTCAACTGCTCTCCGTCCCACTGTTTTTGGAACAGGGTCTCTCACTGAACCCAGAGATCCCAGATTCATCTAGGCTAGCTAGCCTGGCACATCCCCAGCACTGCGAATATGAAAACATCACTACACCCAGCTTTTTGGATATTTTATTATTTTAATTTTATATGTATAAATGTATTGCCTGCGTATATGTAAGTGGACCCATGTTATGCAATGCCCATGGAGGTCAGAAGAGAGTGTTGGATCCCCTGGAACTGGAGGTACAGGTGGTTGTCAACCACCATGTGGGTGCTGAAAAATTGAACCCGGGTCTTCTACAAGAGCAACCAGTGCTCTTAACCACTGAGCCATCTCTCCAGACCTAACACCCAGCATTAAAAAAAGTTATTTTATTTTATGTATAGAGTGTCTTGCCTTCATGTATGTACATGGAGCACACACATCCAGTGCTTGTGGAGACCAGGAGGGGGTATCAGATTTCCTGGAAATGGAGTTCCTAGCAGTTAATGAGCTGCCATGTGGGTGCTGAGAAGCAAACCCTGGTCCTCTGCAAGAATATCAACTGCTCTTAACCCCTGATCCATCTCTCCAGCCCCGCCCCCAAGCCTAGCTTTTTATGTGGGTGCTAGGAATCAGATCTCAGGTCCTCAGACTCGTGTGGCAAGCATGTCGCCGACAGAGCTATCTTCCCAGGCCCCCATCCTAACCAGTTTTTAAGAAAGAAGTTAAGTTTCCCTAGAATACTTCAAGGAGAGTAACAAAAGTCTCCTCCTCCTAGCCTCTTGGTTAGTTTGTTGTGGTTTGTTTAAGAAACGGTCTCAACCAGCCGTTGTGGCGCACGCCTTTAATCCTAGCACTTGGGAGGCAGAGGCAGACGGATCTTTGTGAGTTCAAGGCTAGCCTGGTCTACAGAATGAGTTCCAGGACAGCTGGGGCTACAGGGAAACCCTGTCTCAAAAAAAGACAAAAAAAGGGCTGGAGCGATGGCCTAGCGGTTAAGAGCGCCGACCGCTCTTGCAGAGGACCCGGGTTCGATCCCCAGCACCCACATGGCGGCCGAGAGCCGTCTGAAACTCCAATTCCAGGAGAACTCCAGTTCCAGGGGAGTCCGACGCCCTCTTCTGACCTCCGCGGCATTGCACGTCACGGGTGCACAGACTTGCATGCAGACAATACATTCATACACATACGGAAATAAATTAAAAAAAAAAAGAGCACCAACTGCTCTTGCAGAGGACCCGGGTTCGATCCCCAGCACCCACATGGCGGCTGAGAACCGTCTGTAACTCCAATTCCAGGAGAACTCCAGTTCCAGGGGAATCCGACGCCCTCTTCTGACCTCCACGGCATTGCATGACACGGGTGCACAGACCTACATGCAGACAGTACATTCATACACATAAAAATAAATAAATAAATAAATAAATAAATAAGAAAGGGTCTCGGGGCTGGAGAGATGGCCTAGCGGTTGGGAGCACCAACTGCTCTTGCAGAGGACCCAGGTTCGATCCCCGGCACCCACATGGTGGCTGAGAACCATCTTCAACTCCAGTTCCAGGGGAATCCAACACCCTCTTCTGACCTCTGAGGCATTGCACAACACGGTTGCGCAGACCTACATGCAGACAGTACATTCATACACATACAAAATAAATTAAAAAAAAAAGAAAGGGTACCTCCAGAGTGCTGGAATCAAAGGTGTGTACCACCAGATCCGTTTCTACTAACTTTTTTTGTCTTTTTGAGATAGGGTCGCCCCAGCTATCCTGGAACTCACTATGTAGACTAGGCTAGCCTTGATCTCACAGAGATCCATCGGCCTCTGCTGGGATAAAAGGCATGCACCACCCTGCCCTCTCCTAACCATTTTTAAGTACATGTTGTGTGGCATCTAGCACATTACCACTACTGTGCCACCATCGTCACTACCCACCTCCAGGACCCAGGTACGAGTGCTGGGGGTGATGTCCACAGAAGAGCTGGAGACAATGTGGCCTAAAGTTAGTGTTACCAGATGTTCCTGTTTTCAAAGAACAGTTTGGATTATGTTTACTATAATGGCATAGTTAACAGTGACTCTTTTCATTGAGAAGCATCCCAGTTGGGGTGATATATGGTCACCCCACACACAGCCCACTTTCTCTGAAATAGAGATTGCTGGGAGCATCTCTTTTTTTTTTAATTTTTTATTTATTTCTGTATGTGTATGAACGTACTGTCTGCATGCAAGTTTGTGCACCCGTATCATGCAATGCCGTGGAGGTCGGAGAGGGTGTCGGATTCCCCTGGAACTGGAGTTCTCCTGGAATTGGAGTTTCAGACAGTTCTCGGCCTCCATGTGGGTGCTGGGGATTGAACCCGGGTCCTCTGTAAGAGCGGTCGGCGCTCTTAACCACTAGGCCATCTCTCCAGCCCCGGGAGCATCTCTTTTTATCTGTGTGTGTTGAGCATGTGCATGTAATTGTATGTGTGCCCGCTCATGTGTGTGAATGCAGGTACATACCTGTGGATCCTGGGGATTCAAACTCAGTCAGGTCCTCATGGTGATGCTCTAAGTGCTTTTTCCCATTGAGGCATCTTGCCAGCCTCCGAGTGGCATCTCTTAAAAAGGATGCAGACCCAGAATCTCTTCCCGAACTCTCTCTGCCTCATCAGTTAGAGAACTTGACAAAATCTGCTTCTGCTTTAACCACACAGCCTCAGGGAAAGCCTGGGCCTGCGGCAGTTGACAGAAAGCAGATATCCACTCGTGCCTATGAGGATGCCCCAGTAACCCTCGGAGCTTTCCTCTTCTGCTCCCCTGATGCACTAAACAAATGACAAGCCTCGCTCGGGTAAGGCTTTGGCTATGATACTGCCTACTAGAGCTTCCATGGCCCCTACCCAGTGGGAACCATCTGTTTATTCACAGCCGGTCTTCCTCACCTGTTGACATTCCCACACATGCCAAAACTGAGAGAAAGTCTGAAGAGTGGGGGAAAAGAAGATCTGGGGTATCTCAGGGTGCTCCACATTAGCCTGGCAGGCTGGGAATGTGGTTGGAAGCCGAAGAGTTAAGAGACTGGAATTCCAAAATTCCCCGGGGGGGAATGTGGGATGCATTCACAATGAATGAGATTCTACAACTGACAAAAAAAAANAAAAAAAAAAAAAGGAGAGAGTCCTCATTTAATTCTGAAGTTTACACGTACATTGGCACCGGCTATCCCTGCCTTCTGTATCCATGGAAACCACTTATGATGCCACAAAAAGAGGATGCTGGCCAGAGTAAGGAAGGGAAAGCAACCACGGAAACTAGCTTCCAAATGAGCTTCAGTTAGCTGGAAAGGCGAGATGGGGGAGTGAGGATGACCCAAGGTTCCCAGGGGCATCTAGCACTGAACCCAGGGCTCAGGAGAGACGGAGAGGCATTCTTGAGATAACCAAGGACAAATCTGTGACTCCAGAGCTCACGCATGCAAAGTTCACTCTGAAGATCTAGCCAGCTGGCAGGGCCTTCTAACCCCTGCCGTACTTTTCTGCTTTATTTTCAAGATAAGAAGGAAAACCGTGGTCTTCCATCAAGGGGAAAGGAGGGGCTGGGGAAGCAGAGGATGAGGTGACGTGGGATGAGTTTCCTGCGGCTGCTGTAACAAACATCACAAAATTGATGGCTTCAAGTGACAGAAATTCTCCTCATAGAGCCCAGAAATGCAAAATCTGGGGATTATCAGGGCCACGATCCTCTGACGGTTCCAGCAGAGAATCCTTCACTCTCTCCCCACTTCTCGTGACCCCAGGAGTTCCAGGCTTCAGGCGAGGTTGATCTTCTCCCTGCTTCTGGTTCCTCGTGGTCTTTAACCTGAGACCCTGACTTTTTTTTTCAGTTTTTAATTTATTTTTATGTGCATGAGTGTCTTGCCTGTGTAATATGTAACTGCGACCCATATCGTGAGTTGCCCAAGGAGGCCAGGAAGGCATCGGTTC
>VZQC01012024.1:1611577-1641577 GCA_009823505.1 Rhizomys pruinosus | reverse complement strand
TTTTTTTTTTTAATTTATTTTTGTATGTGTATGAATGTACTGTCTGCATGTAGGTTTGTGCACCCGTGTCGTGCAATGCCGCGGAGGTCAGAAGAGGGTGTCGGATTCCCCCTGGAACTGGAGTTCTCCTGGAATTGGAGTAACAGACGGTTCTCAGCCGCCTTGTGGGTGCTGGGGATCGAACCCGGGTCCTCTGCAAGAGCAGTCGGTGCTCTTAACCGCTAGGCTATCTCTCCAGCCCCTCATTTTGAGTCTTTTAAGGGTTCTCCACACTGCTTTCCAAAATGAGAAAGTGAGCTGAGCACCAGCATCCATCGCTCTCTCCTTCCTGACCGTGGATGCAACATGAACCATCGACTCGGGCTCCCGCCACCATGCCTTCCTGGAACAGAAGCCAAAATAAACCCTTACATTTCTTTTTGTTAGGCATTCTAGAACATTCTACCCCTCGCTTCTCTGCTTATCCTTTGGCTTTCTATATGACAGTCAGGACAGAGGACTATGGTCCCTAAATTCAAGAACTCCCAAAAGCAAGAAGTCAAAGTTCCAAACACATATTTAAGTTTGTGTATCTGTCTACATGTGTGCCCATAAGCATGTGTACCTATATGTCTGTTGGGTTACATGCAGGTGTGGGTGCCGCCCCCCACCATGCAGATATAATGGAAGCGAAGTGTCAGTATTGATTGTCTTATCACTTGAGACAGTCTCTCACCGAACATGAAGCCAAGCCTCCAGGGATCCACCTGTTTCTGGCTGACGCCCAGGGCTGGGCTGCCGCCTATGCCCCTACACCTAACTATTCTGTGGGTGCTGGAGGTCCGAATACATCCTCAGGCTGTGCAGACAGCACCTTACGCACTGAGCCACCTCCCTAGGCCTGTATGTGACCCTGAGAAAATATCCACCACAAAACTTTGCCATCTTAATATCTTTTTCTCTTTTTTAATGTGTGTGTGTGCACGCACGCATATTGCCTTTATATATGAACGTGCGCTCATGTCATGAAATCGCCACGGAAGTCAGAAGTGGGTATCAGATTTCCCTGGAACTGCGGTTATGGACAGTTGTTAGCTGCCATGTGAGTGCTGGGAAACCAAACCCAGGTCCTCTGTAAGAGCAGCCAGTGCTCTTAACCACCGAGCCATCTCTCCAGCCCTGACTCCCAATATTTTTGAAAAATAAAATATGTTAAAAAGAAAATTCAGAGCTCAGTGGTTTAAAGTACTGGCTGCTCTTTCGGAAGACTGGAGTTCAGTTCCCAGGACCCACACTGGGAGGCTCACAGCCCCGTAACTCCAGCTCCAGGGGATCTGACATCCCCTTCTGGCCCCCAAAGGCACTAGATTCACTTGTCCATGGGCATGTACACACAAATAATAAAATAAATCTAAAACAAAAAAAATACAAACCCACCAACCCCCATAAAAAACAGAAGTTTTTCTTTCAAGTTGGCCCTTAATTAAAAGGAAAGTTTTCTTCAAACCTGGCTTGACTTTGTGAACAACGCAGGTCCCCATTCAACTTGAAGATGCTGCAGTCACTGTCTCTTCTCAGGATTCCCACTGGGTAGGGAACGGAGATGGACAGTACTGCAGTCAGAGGAGCAATAAAACATGCTGCATCTGTTGTGTCTTAAACATGGACTGCTCCCCCACAGGCTCAATGATTGGAGGTTCAGTCCACAGATGGTGCTATTATTTTAGGAGGTTGTGAAAACTTTGGGAGGTGGGACCTAGCTGTAGGAAGCGGGACAGTTCTGGTGGATTCTTGCTGGTATATAACTCCTGTTGACAACCTGTGTCCCACACTGCATCCTGGCCTGGTGTCCTGCCACGCATTCTCCTGCATGATAGAATCAACTTCCTGAACCCATGAGCAAAAATGAATCTTCCTTTGAGTCCTCTATGCCGGGAAATTTAATCACAGAGATGGAAAGGTAAATAATTACTATCTAGGAAACTCTTCTTTTAAAATTTTTTACACTTATTTCGGGGGATGGTGCACATCCCACAGAACACATGTGGTGGTCAGAGAAGAAGGTGTGGGAGTTGTTTCTCTCCTTCAACCATCTCAGCTCTGGGGACTGAACTCATATTGCCAGCCTTGGCAGTGAGCACGTTTTCCTGTGGACTTCTCTCACTGGCCCCTCGATGAAACTATTTATTTATTTATTTATTTATTTATTTATTTATTTATTTATTGGTCTTTTCGAGACACGGTCTCCCTGTAGCCCCAGCTGTCCTGGAACTCACTCTGTAGACCAGGTTGGCCTTGAACTCACAAAGATCCGCCTGCCTCTGCCTCCTGAGTGCTAGGATTAAAGGCGTGCGCCACCATGCCCGGCTCCCTTCCCACCTTTCTAGACATGTGCTATGAAAGTACAACCTGACCCCCACCCCAATTTTTATTTTTTTATTGGTCTTTTCGAGACACGGTCTCCCTGTAGCCCCAGCTGTCCTGGAACTCACTCTGTAGACCAGGTTGGCCTTGAACTCACAAAGATCCGCCTGCCTCTGCCTCCTGAGTGCTAGGATTAAAGGCATGCACCACCAAGCCCAGCTGATGAAACACTTTAAAAAAAGAATAATCAGAGAATAAGAGTAAGAGAAATAAAATAACATACTTTTATAAATGTTTTAATAATTTATTTATTATTTTTTATTTTATGCATATGAATGTATTGCCTACATGTGTTTAAGTGCACCTGTGTCCTGAAATACTTACAGAGTTTGAAAGAAGGTATCTTATCCCCTGGAACTGAAGTTACAGCCGGTCGTTAGCCACCATGTGGGTGCTGGGACCTCTGGAAGAACAGCCAGTCCTCTTAACCACTAAGCTATCTCTCCAACTCCTATTACAAAATTTTTAAGACAAAAGGACTAGAATATATAATTGGGATATCTTTTAAAAATTTTTAAAGGGACAAAATCAGAAAATGGAGACTCCATCCCTAACTTCCAATATCAAATAACAATAGTTGGAAGAACCAAAGAACCAAATCCTTTTTTTTTTTTTTTTGGTCTTTTTGAGACAGGGTCTCCCTGTAGCCCCAGCTGTCCTGGAACTCACTATGTAGACCAGGCTGACCTTGAACTCACGGAGATCCTCCTGCCTCTATTTCCTAGACTTTTATACCCAGACCAAGTATGTACCTATCAAACTAACACATAGAAAGATAGACTAAGATCATCTAAGCTCTCACAAAGAAAGTAGGAAGATATATCTATAAAACAATAGAATGATTGGGCTGGAGAGATGGCCTAGCGGTTAAGAACGCTAACTGCTCTTACAGAGGACCGGAGTTCGATCCCCAGCACCCATGTGGTGGCCGAGAACTGTCTTTAACTCCAGTTCCAGGAGAACTCCAGTTCCAGGGGAATCTGACACCCTCTTCTGACCTCCGCAGCATTGTACAACATGGATGCACAAACCTGCATGCAGACAGTGCATTCATACACATAGAAAATAAATTTTAAAAAAATGAAACAGAAGACAGAGCATCAGGAAATGGGGCTGTCACCACTGGAGAGAGTAAGTACTAGTCATGTGACAGTGGTGGATCTGTGAAGACTAAGGAATGAAACGGGCTGTCTGGTTCATATATGAAGTTACAAACGAGGTCACCATTTAATCATAATTAATTTAGGTCATAATTACTTTAAACTGAGATTAAAGGAAGATGAGGAAACTTTTGCTATAGTAATGGGATCTGTGATGTTTAAAAATATTTTATTTTGCCGGGTGTAGTGGCGCATGCCTTTAATCCTAGCACTTGGGAGGCAGAGGCAGGCAGATCTTTGTGAGTTCAAGGCCAGCCTGGTCTACAGAGTGAATTCCAGGACAGCTGGGGCTACAGGGAGACCCTGTCTCGAAAAGACCAAAAAAAATTTTTTTATTTATATTTTTATTTTATGTGGATGAGTGTCTTGCCTGCATGTGTGTAAGTGCACTCATGTCCTGCAATGCCCCTGGAGGTCAGAAGAGGGTGTTGGATACCCTCCATATGGGTGCTAGGAACTGAACCTGGGTCCTCTGCAAGAGCAGCTGGTACTCCTAACCACTGAGCCGTCTCTCCAGCTCTGAATCTGCGGTTTAATATTGTCACCTTGATGAGAGCTAGAACCACCCATAAGACAAGCCTTGGGGCACAGGCACAATTGTGAGGGGTTTTCTTGAATGAAGTGGGAAGACATAGCCTACCTCTGGGTACTAGTGGCCCAGACCTAAGGAAAACTCAATTTTGAGCTGCTTGCCTTTAAGCCTGCTGGCAAGTTTGCCTACACTGTTGCTGCCACTGACAGTGGGGCTGCTGTGCAATCAGAATCAATTCTTTGTCTTTTCAGTGTGCACTGAAGACCAGTGGTTCTCCAGGAGTCCTCCAAGCCTCCATTGCCAGAATGGGACAGCCAGAGTTATCCAGCCTGACTGAGCAGCCCCCTGTTCTCTCCAGCGTGAAGACAGCCCTTTTCATATATTTTTTTCTATTCATTATTTTTAGGGGGTCTTTTCAAGACAGGGTCTCCCTGTAGCCTCAGCTGTCCTGGAGCTCACTCTGTGTATTAGTCAGGGTTCTCTAAAGAAACAGAAGCAGGGGCTGGAGAGATAGCCTAGCGGTTAAGAGCACCGATGCTCTTGCAGAGGACCCGGGTTCGAGCCCCAGCACCCACATGGCGGCTAAGAACCGTCTGTAACTCCAATTCCAGGAGAACTCCAGTTCCAGGGGAATCTGAGACCCTCTTCTGACCTCCGTGGCATTGCACGACACGGGTGCACAGACCTACATGCAGACAGTACATTCATACACATACAAAAATAAATAAAATTAAAAGAAAAAGAAACAAAAGCAACAGGACGAATATATAGCTATATACAATTTATTGATTTGCTCACGTTACAGAGCTCAAGTAGTCCGACAGTAGTGTGCAGCACTGGAGAGGCTGAGAATCCAAGGAACTGCTCAGTCTACAAGGCTGGATGTCTCAGTAGTCCCAATCTGGTGCTGAAGGCCCGATGGATTCCAGGAGATCTGCTGGTCTCAGTACACGCTGGGATCTGAAGGGTTGATCACAGCAGCAAGACAAACTCACCAGTGAGAGAGAGGCTAGCCACAGGAAAAAAAAGGGACCAGCTCCCTCTGCCATGGCCTTTAATACTGCCTGCCGGCAGAAGGTAACGCCCACATTTGGGGTGGGCCATCCCGGTTGAGGTAGTCCAATCCAAAGATCCTTTTTCTCTTATTTGTTCTTTAGTCCAGTCAAGTTGACACCCAGGATTAACCATCACACTCTGTAAACCAGGCTGGCCTTGAACTCACAAAGATCTGCCTGCCTCTGCCTCCCAAGTGCTAGGATTAAAGGCGTGAGCCACCATGCCCAGCATATTCATTATTTTTTAAATATTCTATTTATTATTTTTATGTGTATGAGTGTATATTGCCTGCATGTATGTGACTGCAATGCCTCAGGGGTCAGAAGAGAGTGTCAGATTCCCCAAGAACTGGAGTCAAGGACTTCCACAAGTTATCCTCTGACATCTACAACTACATCATAGTACATGTGCACCCACACACATATACACACACAAAAATTAATAAAATGTAAAAAAAATGAGTTAATTAATTTTAAAAATCTAAAAGATATGCATTTTTTTTTGGTCTTTTCAAGACAGGGTCTCCCTGTAGCCCCAGCTGTCCTGGAACTCACTCTGTAGACCAGGCTGGCCTTGAACTCACAAAGATCTGCCTGCCTCTGCCTCCCAGGTGCTAGGATTAAAGGCGTGCGCCACCACGCCCGGCTAAGAGATGCATTTTTTGAGACAAGGTCTTACTATGTAGTTTGGCCTGTAACTCTCTATGTAGACTAGAGAGGCCTTGAACTCATAGACAGTCTCTGACTTCCAGGTACTGAAGATTTAATGGCATGCATCACCATGCCTAGAAAGATACGTATTTTATTTCACATAAACTATACTTCAATAAAACAGTAAAAATTAAAAAAAAAAAAAGAAAAGTAAGAGAATTCGTGAGGGGAAGAGGAGGAAGGGGAAAGGAAGAGAAAGAAGTATCCAAAGAGAATAAAAGACTTTTAAGGTCTAACGTACTTAATGGGGTCCCAAAGTTAAAAAAAGTTAAAAGAGAATTGCTCTACCATAGTCATCACAGAAGCCTGTGGGGAATAAAAATACATTGCCAAAGTTCTGGGAAACAAAATAACAGCTAAAGCAAATTTATTTATCTTTTTTTAAATCTTTTTTTATTAACTTTATTTATTTTTGTATGTGTATGAGTGTACTGTCTGCATGTAGGTTTGTGCACCCGTGTCATGCAATGCCTCGGAGGTCAGAAGAGGGTCTCGGATTCCCCTGGAAGTGGAGTTCTCCTGGAATTGGAGTTACAGACAGTTCTCAGCTGCCATGTGGGTGCTGGGGATCGAACCCGGGTCCTCTGTAAGAGCAGTCAGTGTTCTTAACCGCTAAGCTATCTCTCCAGCGCAATTTATTTATCTTTTAATATACTTTACTAATAGACTTTTTTTCAGGTAAGCAAAATCTGAGAAAGGTCTCTAAGAGCAACTCCCCCACCACACACACACACACATACACACACACACACACACACACACACACACGCACACACACACACATACACACACACACACACACACACACACAGAAACTCCATAGAAGTTTCTAGGCTGAAAGTGAGCTACCCCACAATGAAGGACAGAGATGTTCAGGGGACATCCCTTTGCTGGAACCAAAGATCCAGGAATGAGGGGCTGGAGAGATGGCTTAGCAGTTAGGAGCAACGACTGCTCTTGCAGAGGACCCGGGTTCCATCCCCAGCACCCACATGGTGGGTGAGAACCGTCTGTAACTCCAATTTCAGGAGAACTTTAATCCTAGCACACCTTTAATTCTAGCACTTGGGAGGCAGAGGCAGGTGGATCTCTGTGAGTTCAAGGCCAGCCTGGTCTACAGAGTGAGTGCCAGGACAGCTGGGGCTACAGGGAGACCCTGTCTCAAAAAGACCAAAAAAAAATTATATATATATACATTTATATATATATATGTATATATATATATGTATTTTATATATATATATGTATATATATATACATTTTTTTTAAACCAGGCGTGGTGGTGCACGCCTTTAATCCTAGCACTTGGGAGGCAGAGGCAGGTGGATCTCTGTGAGTTCAAGGCCTGATCTACAGAGTGAGTTCCAGGACAGCTGGGGTTACAGGGAGACCCTGTCTCGAAAAGACAAAAAAAAAAAATCCAAACACCCCAGTTGGCAACCAAACTGAGCAACTTTATTATTATACTTCATTATATCTGAAAGCAACTGTGCTACTATAATGTGAATCTCTTAATGGGCTCTAGACTTGACCTACCACTTGTATTCACACATTGTAATTACCATATATGGGTAGAAGATATGTATTCATATTCTAAAAAAAAAAAAAAAGTAAAATTATACTTCTTTTTACCTGCATGCAACTTTACTGTTAAAAATGTAAATCTCTAAATGTTTTGGAATTAAAAAAAAAGAAATAGAATTTAATAAAAAGTACATTAAATTGATTCTCTTTGGTCCAATAGTCATTAAATTATGAAAAAAAAATACATGTTGCATGGGAGAAGGAAAACCACTGGACACTAATTACTGCCATTTTCTAGGGTAGTAGCTCTGTGTTCTACTTAACACAATGCTCAGAAACTCAAAAGAAAAGTTGGCTCATGTGGGGCTGGAGAGATGGCTTGGCAGTTAAGAGCACCGACTGCTGTTGCAGAGGACCGGGGTTCAAGCCCCAGCACCCATATGGAGGCTGAGAACCGTCTGTAACTCCAGTTCCAGGGGAATCTGACACCCTCTTCTGACCTCCGCAGCATTGCATGACACGAGTGCACCATCCTACATGCACACAGTACACTCATACACGTAAAAAAATAATAAATAAATAAAAGAAAAGTTGGCTGATGTGCCGAAGAAGCCCACAGCCCAGTAAGAAACCATGCTGGTCAGTGAAGGTGTCCTCACAGGAGTAGAACAGTGAGAAGAACAGGACTGGAGAGACAGGACTCATTCTGCTGCAGGACCATAGATAGGTTAGACTAGAAGAAACCCCAAAGGAACACACACAAGGACACGAAGATGACCAGAAGGATATAACCAGCAGCACATGGTTGCACGGACCTGGGAGCTGGGTCTTCTGATCCTCTGACCAGTGAGTGTCAGTCCTCCTCACAACACTACAGAAGGGCTTTGGTGCCTGGCCCCTTCCTTGCCTGCTTTCTACACCAACCTCCCTTGATAGAAGCCATGCTCAAGTCTGGGTCTTCTGGAAGCACAGCAATTCTTTGTGTCATTCTTTAATCCTGAGCCCCTTCCTCCATTCCCCAACCAAGTTAGCTACCTTCCTCTGTGTTTCCATAATACACAATATCTCCCTTTGCTCCCCCCAACAAAAAAAAAATCTAAACAGCATCGCCCGGCTCTGGCGAGAGCTATGGATGGTGTCACATCATGGCAGATGGCATCATGGTAGTTCTTTTCTATTTATTTATTTTTATTTATTTATTTTTTATGTGTATGAATGTACTGTCTGTATGTAGGCCAGTGTACCGCGTCATACAATGCCATGGAGGTCAGAAGAGGGCGTCGGATTCCCCTGAAACTGGAGCTAAAGACGGCTCTTAGCCGCCATGTGGGTGCTGGGGATCGAACCCAGGTCCTCTGCAAGAGCAGTTGGTGCTCTTAACCACTGAGCCATCTCTCCAGCCCCAGAAGTTCTTCTAAGAAGAGGGATTCCTAAGGGAGAGAGGAGGCCAGAGACTGGAAAAGGCCAGGTTCCTTCCTTCATAACAACTCATTCTCACAGAACTTATGGAGGTCCTGTGGGAACTCCTTTATTCCTTCTGGGAGCTATACTGCCCAAGGATCAATCACCCCTGTCTCTCAGTCCACTGGGGACCAGGCTTCCAACGTACCAGTCCTTGGGGAATAATTGATATGTAAACCATGGAAGCAGACAGCCTGTGTCTGACCATTCACAGTGTTCCACCATCCCTCCCCTAAGGCCATACTAAACATACAGAAGCAAGGAGGGGCTTGCCAACACTCCTGGCCCCTCCGTTCTAGGTGTGTCCATCCTATGGCTCACTGCCACATGCACGTCAGGATAGCTGCACATGTGGCCCAACCCATGTGTAGATTGGAATGTCATGCCACAATGTCAAAAGGTTCGACACCCCTGTTCTGTGCTCATCTCTCTGGAGTGATGTTACTTCCCAATCTAAGCAGATTCCAAGCTCCTGCCTCCCTCATAGCAGATGCACTGGAAGGATCCTCCTCCAAGTCTTGCAAAGTTGACAGGTCAAAATTCCCTCTTCAGGAAGATTTTCTCTGACCAAGCAAGGCAGGGGACCTTCCCTCAACCTGAGATAATCTACCTCACATCACCAGGTTGCCTTAAAAAAAAATTAATTATTTCTTTATTATTTGTGTGTATGCATGGGTGCCTGCATGAGCTTATATGCACCCCGTGCATGCAGGTACTTGTGGAAGCCAGAAGAGGGCGCTGTAGTCCCCAGACCTGCAGTGACAGGTGGTTGTGAGCTGTGCAGCTGCTTACCCTTCAGTTGGACAGGCTGAAGAGGGAACATGAGTGGGGCTGCCCGCTGAGATACTGGTGGTCCCTCGGCCAAACACGTGGTTGTGGAGCCCCTCCTGACAGCCTGGGATGAATGCCAAAGAGAGGCCGGATGGATGGGAGGCAGAACCACAGGCCAAGGCACCGTGATCGCTGTTCTAGTATGCTTTCAACTGCTGTGACAAAGACACTGACCAAAACCAACTTGGAGAAGAAAGGCTTATTGGGCTCACAGCACAGTCATCATCAAGGGAAGCCACGGCAGGAACTCAGGGCAGGAGCCTGGAGCACAGGCCATGACCGTTCGCTGCTTACTGGCTTGCTCCTCTGGCCTGTGCTCAGCCTGCTTTCTTATACAACACAGGACCACTTGCCCAGGGGTGGCATCACCCACAGTGAGCTGAGCCCTCCCACATCACTCAACAATCAAGAAAATGGCCCACAGTCATGGCCACAGGCCAGTCCAATGGAGGAAATCCTCAACCCGAGACTTCTCCCCAGGTGTGTCAAGGTGACAACTAAAAGTAGCCAGCACAAGCACAATATGCTCACAGAAGGCACATTGGAATGGGAGCCAGCTGGGTCCTCACAATGCAGCTGGCACAGTCGGATGGATTAGGAGATAGGGGTCAAGGTCCAAAAGCAATAAATATCAGGGGAAACAGTCCCATAGGCACAATGGATGAATGCCACTGCAGCACAATGCCGAAACTCTGAACTGGAGAATTGGGATGCACTGGAGACTATAGGATGGTGAGGGGCAGAACACATCCATCTGGAAGTGTCTAAGCATTTCCCTGCCTGATGCTGTGTCTGCTGCCACCACTGAGGCCACCTCTTGGATCCAGCTCTCAACTAGTGTGGCTCAGCCTCTCAGTGTGGCAGTCTCGGCAAAGACAGGTGCACCTCTTCCTCTGGGTGACCCTGCTGCAATTATCACTGTGGCTAAAGATGTCAGTGACGAGTCACTGAGTGTTCAGAGAGCAGATAACATCAAGAAAATTTAATTCTCGAGTGCCTGCAAATTCCCTCTTCTTCCCCATAGCTGAGGATCCCCCGCCCCCATCTCTCCCCTAACAGGGTTATCAGCACTTGTGAGGGACAGGGAGAATGGGCTATGAATGGCAAACAAGCACTAAATCCCAGCCCAGACTTGATGACAGAGGAATAATAAAAAAGATTATAGGTAATTTCTCCTCCTGAATTATAGAGAGGGGGTAGGATTCAGCCTAGCTAGAGAAAGGGCAGGACTGTTCCTCAGGAAAGGGGGGAGGACAGAAGGGTCTCCAGTTGGTGTTGCAAATGAAACGACAGGGTGCCCATTGTCCCTTAGCTTCCCATTGCTGTAACAAATGCCTAAGACCACAAGCTTCAGAAGAGAAAAGGTTATTTTGGACCACAGGTTGGAAAATTCCCATCCATGATTAATTGGTCCTATTATTTGAGGTCCTGTGGCCCATGATGGCAGAAGCATTTCCTGACCTCATGGAAGCTGCACGGTGAAGAAAGAGGAGACCAGGTTCCCGTGATCTCTTTCGAGGGTACACCCACAAACCTATGACTGCCTACCTGACTCCAGCTCTTTTTAAAAATATTTTATTATTGCCGGGTGCGGTGGTGCATGCCTTTAATCCCAGCACTCGAGAGACAGAGGCAGGCAGATCTTTGTGAGTTCAAGGCCAGCCTGGTCTACAGAGTGAGTTCCAGGACAGCTGGGGCTACAGGGAGACCCTGTCTCAAAAAGACCAAAAAATATATATTATTTATTTTATTTTATTTTATGTGTATGAGTGGTATTACCTGCATGTGTGTACACCCATGTCTCGCCATGCCTGAAGGTCACAAGAGGGCTTCTGATGCCCTAGAATTGGAGTTACAGACAGTTGTTAGCCTCCAAGTGGGTACTGGAATTCAAACCTGGTTCTCCTGTGAGAGCAGCCAGTGCTCTTAACCACTGAGCCATCTCTCCAGCCCCATGACTCACCAGGTGTGGTGGCACATGCCACATGCCTTTAATCCCAGCACTCGAGGACAGAGGCAGGTAGATCTCTGTGAGTTCAAGGCCAGCCTGGTCTACATAGCACACTCCAGGCCAGCTGGGACTAAAGGGAGACCCTGTCTCAAAAAGACCAAAAAAAAAAAAGTTTCTGTTGCCTCCCAGCAGGGGAACAAACCTCTAACACAGGGGCATTGTGAACATTTTTTTTTTTTTTTGAAACAGGGTCTCCCTTTAGTCCCAGCTGGCCTGCAGCTCACTCTTTAGACCAGGCTGGCCTTGAACTCACAGAGATCCGCCTGCCTCTGCCTCCCAAGTGCTAGGATTAAAGGCATGCGCCAAGATCTCCCGAGACCAGCTGAGGCAAGCGCAGGTGCCAGGGCTCGGGCTAAAGAGCCCCCCCCCCCCAACTGGGATTACGAAAGCATCTGAAGGAGGCAAGCAAAGCAAGCCTTCAACACAGTGAAGAGGCATTTAGGACTCACATTGGAATACAGGCAAGGAGAGGCCCATATGCCAGGATCACGAAGAAGAGACAACACGGTAAAGGGGCAGGATAATCCTGCACCAAGCTCTACCAACCCTATGGAAGATTCCTACAGTGGGATCCCCCTGGGGATGGCCCAGGGCACAGATCTCAGAAACACAATTGGGAACATATTTAAAGAACTACAAGATTATAAAGAGCAAATCAAAGAACTGAGAAAAGAGAATGAAGAACTCAAGAAGGACCTAGAGAGAGAGAATGACAAACTCTGGAAGGAAGTAGAAACATGAAAAGATCCCATGCTGAAAAAGATAAGGAAACCAACCAGAGAAGCAAAGAGCTACAGGAAGAGATTGAGAAGCTCCAAAAAGAAGTAGAAATACTAAAGAAATCAGAAGAGGAAATGAAAAAGGAAATCAAACACTCATCCAATCAAGAGGAAAGGAATGGAAAAAGCCTCAGAAGCAGAATGGAGGAAGCAGAACAAAGAACATCAGACCTGGAAGATAACACAAAACAACGAAAAACCTCAAGGAAAGATTATGAAAAATTTAAAAATACACAAAAGTGGAACAACCAGGAACTGTGGGACACTATGAAAAGATCAAACCTCCACATCATAGGAATAGAGGAAGGAGAAGAATCCCAAAAGAATGGTATTGATCAGATCTTCAACAGAATAATAGATGAAAACTTCCCCAAACTAAAAAAAGACAAACCAATACAAATACAAGAAGCACCTAGAACTCCAAACAGACAAGATCAGAAAAGAAACTCTCCACGCCACATCATAGTTAAAATGCTAGACACCCAAAACAAAGACAAAATCCTTAAAGCCACAAGAGAAAAACAACAAGTGACCTATAAGGGGAAACCTATCAGAATTACAACTGACTTCTCAATGCAAAGGCATGTGCCACCATGCCCGGCCTGGGAACATTTCTAATCCAAACTGTAGTCCCTATTTAGATTGGATTTCACGTAATTTTTACGTATATGCCCCATGAATATTAATATTGTGATAGTTAACATCAACCTGGCAATGTCTACATTGTGTGTGTGGCGGGGGGGAGGGTATGTATGTGCCAAGGTACGTGTGGAAGTCAGAGGACAACTTGCAAGAGTCAGTTCTCTCCTTCCACCATGAATATCCCAGGATTCAAACTGAGACTATCGGGTTGGTGGCAATTGTCTTTACCCATTCAGACACCTTGGTGGCCCTTGACAGGATCTAGAATCACCTGGGACATGTCAAGCCTGTGAGGAATTATGGAGAGTAGGTTAGTCTCTGAGCATGGCTCTAAGGTATTGTTTGACTGAGGTTAACTGAGGTGTGGACACCCAGCAGAGACATCCCATGGGCTGGTGCCTTGGACTGAACAAAGAGAAGACAGTGAGCTGAGCACCAACTTTATCATTATTTATTATTATTATTATATTATTATTACATGTAGGGCTGGAGAGATGGCTCAGATGTTAAGAGCACTGCTACTCTTACAGAGGACCCAGGTTCAGTTTCCCAGCACCTACATGGCAGCTAACAATCATCCTCTAACTCCAGTTCTAGGGAATCTGATGCCCTCTTCTGGCTGCTGCTGGCATTGCATGCATATGGTGTACTTACATTCAGGCAAAACACTTAAAAAAATTTGGGGGGGGCTCTTTTCAAGATAGGGTCTCCCTGTAGCCTCAGCTGTCCTGGAACTCACTCTGTAGACCAGGCTGGCCTTGAACTCACAAAGATCCACCTGCCTCTACCTCCCAAGTGCTAGGATTAAAGGCATGTGCCACCACGCCCAGCTATAATTTTTTTTTTATGTGTATAAGTGTACTATCTGCATGTAGGTAGGTGCACCCGTGTGGTGTCATGCAATGCCTCGGATATCAGAAGAGGGTGTCGGATTCCCCTGCAACCGGAGTTAAAGACGGTTCTTAGCCACCAGGTGGGTGCTGGGAATCGAACCTGGGTCCTCTACAAGAGCAGTCAGGAAATTTTGGAAAAAAAAAAAAAAAGAGCAGTCGGTGTTCTTAACTGCTGAGCCATTTCTCCAGCCCCCCAATTTTTAATTTTACATTTTATATGTATCCTGTGCATGTATATATGTATGTGTGCACATGTGTGTGCATGGAGATCAGAGGACAGCTTACAGGAGTTGGTTCTCTCCTTCCATGTTGTAGGTTCAGGGGATCAAACTCAAAGTGCAGGCTTGGCAGCAAGCACCTTTACTCGCTGGCCCACCCTGTTTCTTGACTGTGGATGCCGTGTGACTCTCTGCCTCTTCAGGCTCCCGCTGTTATGACTTCTTTGTCATGACGGATTATATTCTTGAGCTATATGAGCTGAAATAAACCTTTTGCCCCTAAATTGCTTTGGTCAGGTTTATTGCAATAAGGAAAACAACTAATACAAATATACTTCAACTAAATAATTATTGCATATCGCAAGTTAAAATGTAAGTGGACATCGTGTACTTAATACGGGCAAGCCTGTCTCTAAAAATGGGGGAGGGAGGAGCCTAACATAGGATTAGGGGGCTGGAGAGAGGCACAGAGTAGATCTCTGTGAGACTGAGGCTAGCCTGGTCTACATAGATAGTTCTAGACCAGATGTGTCTATAGGAAGACCCTGTCTCAAATAAAAATAGTTAATTAAAAAATAAAAACAGGGGCTGGAGAGATGGCTCAGCGGTTAAGAGCACCGACTGCTCTTGCAGAGGACCCGGATTTGATTCCCGACACCCACATGGTGGCTAAGAACTGTCTTTAACTCCAGTTCCAGGGGAATCCAACACCCTCTTTTGACCTCCGCGGGTGCACCAACCTACATGCAGACAGTACATTCATACACATGAAAAAATAATCTTAATAAAATAAAATAAAAATGAGAGAATTCAAGTTACATTATGCATATGTGTGTGTTCTATATATGTTCATTATATGTGTGAATATATAAAATAAATGCATTATCCATACTCACAAAAATGTATTACAAAAGTGTATTGAGTTATAGGGCTGGAGAGATGGCTCAGCGGTTCTGTTCTTACAGAAGACCAGGGTTCGAATCCCAGCACCCACACGGCAGCTAACAACCATCCACAACTGCAGTTCCAGGGGGACTCTGTCTGTCCTCCACGGATATTGCATGACACAGGTGAACTCATACACATGCAGGCATAAAATAAAAATTTTAAAAAGTGTATTAGGTTTTGATTTACCTGTAAAGATTGCTTGTAGGCTTTACCCAATATAAGGCAACACGAGTGCAATGTCCTGAGTGGAAGTGGCTTTTTGCCAATTGCTCTGGCTTGAGAAGTGTGTTGGATGTGTGTGTTTAACTTATGAATTTCTACAGTGCTTAGTTTCCATCATTTCGTCCATCACAGATTGGGGTTTTTAGAAGGGAGAAAAGAAACAGCTAATCTCTGAAATAAATACATTCCCCAGGCCTGCGTCATATAGACCCCATTTATCACAACCAATTTCCAAAGGAACCATAATACAAAATATCGTGGGCTGGAGAGAGGACAGCACAGACCATCCCTGAGTCATTATTTATTTTGTCTGGGTGGTGATAAAAACCAGGTCATTCTCAATCACAGAAACACAGACCTGGGTGTACTGAAACATATGTTATATTCCATTTATGTAACTTCTAGAAGCTGTGTTTTCAAAGCAGAGGAGGGAAGGCAGAGATCTCCTCTGCCCAAGTGAGCATTACAGCCCAGTTAATGTCTATAAACCTAAGAAAAAAAAGTCTCAACATTGTAGGGTCGTCCCCCCCCCACCCCTCCAAAGCCTCTCTGTAGGAAATTCTCAAAGACCAGCATATGTCAGCATACAGTTTAGCCTAATCACAGCTCTCCAAAGGAGAAAAAAAAATCTATAAAAATTGCGGGAAGAGCTGATGAATCATGAGTGACTGTGGGTGTTATTGTGAGGAAGGCCTCGTGGAGCTAAAGAAATAGCTCTTAATTTACAACGTGGGCTGACACCACGCTTCTGAACGACCCAGCTCCAAGCACCTCTGGACGATCCAGCTCTGAGCACCTCTGATGTCAAAAGATCCTAAGAGGACTGGACAACTTGGGAGGATATACAAGCCAGATGGTGTACATCTGGCCAAAAATTAGAAAGAGAAAGAAATCAACCACTCAGATCCACAGACAGGTGTTAGGGCTTCCCAGGAGACCTGGTATGAAGGGCGATGGGAACGGCTGTAACCTGGTTAAGGAACAACAAAGGCTGGGGAGAGAAGATTAGGAGCTGGGGCTGTACCAACAGGTGGGAAAGCGGAAGCTGCTGCCCACCTTCTCTTGGTAACATCATCTGGAAGACATTTAAATTTAGATGATTGTAACCAAGACTTCTTTAATAATGCACCAAACAGCAGGGACCAGGTTGAAATCAATTAGACTCCACTGCTAAATTATAAGGGAGAAATCTACAGCGGAATGACTCTGGGGTAGGAACCACAGGTATAGACACACGCCAGACACCATTATATGAGGAACCAAATGGATATTGCCTCCTCGTTTATGAAGTAGAAAAGTCAGCCAGCTGCTTCTGAATATGGGGTAATTTAAAAAGAAGGGGGAAAAAACTCACTAAAATAAGGACGGCCATTTTCTGGCCAGAAAGGCTTTGGGGAGACCAAGGAGCTTGCTGTCAGCTTCACAGTTGTTGAAGCTCCTCTCCTTGCCAGGACTTTGTAGTGTCTTCCTCTTCAGGATGCTCAGTATTGCACACAGTTGACAGTTTCCCCTAGAACTCTCAAGCAGAAGCAGCCTCAGACAGAGCTGGGGCATTCTGTTTATAGATTGCAAGCATTGAGCTGAGGGGTGGAGATGGGGGGTAGGGTAGCTCAGTTGGTAGAGTGCTTATCTAGCACGCATGAAGCCGTGGGGTTGGTAGCTACCACATAAGCTAGGAGTAGACACACTTGGGGGTGGACATAGGAAGATCAGAAGTTCAAGGTCATCCTCAGCTGCAGAGTAAGTTTGAAGCCAACCTGCGCTACATGAGACCATGTCCCCCCAAAATAATAAAAATTAGAAGCATAGCCGGGTGTGGTGGTGCACGTCTTTGATCCCAGCACTTGTGCTCTCAGCCAGTGTCCGAACCTCCAGGCAGGCGGTGACGCAAGGCGCATGCACACTCCCATCGACGGCGGTGCGCCTCCATGCCGACAGGGGCCGCTGTGGTGCCTCGGGACGCGGCGCTGCGGACACCGTGGACCCTCTTGAGCACAGCCTCGCGGGTTTAGCGGGGTGAAAGGTTGCGAAGATGGCGACGGCCTTGAGCGAGGAGGAGCTGGACAATGAAGACTATTACTCGCTGCTGAACGTACGCAGGGAGGTGAGGCCCGCGGCGGAGCAGCGGCGGGGCTGCGGCCCGGCACGAGACTTCTGGACAGTCCGACCGGCCGGCCTCGCCCCGCACCGCAGGGTCGCGGCCGGGCCCGGAACCCGCGTGACCCCGCCGCCGTGCGCGCCCGCAGGAGCTGCCAGGGCGAGAGCCGGGCGGTCTTCATCCAGCTCTGCGCGGCCGGAGCGCGGCTGCCGGTGGGGTCCGAGCCCTGCACCCGCCCGAGAGCACGGGGTCCCGGGAAGCCTGCGGAAAGCGGCTCCCACCCCACGCCACCCAGGGCCACGCCCGGTGCAACCACCTGCCCTGGCCCAGGAGCAGGTCACCGGCCTGACCCCGCGGGCCGGCAAGCTGAGGCTCAGACTACAAGGTCAAGGCCTGGAGCCTCCCAAGGCTCCGTCCCATCCCCGAGGCCTCCCGAAAAGTTGGGAGTCCAGACTCCGAAGCTGGCGGCTCGTGCCTGCCCTTTTGGGTACCCCCGAGTCCAGAAATGAAGGCCGAACGCTAGGCCCGAGAGTCAGTGGTGCTCCAGCCGGCCTGGGCGTGCGGGCCAAGTGCGCTCACCCTGTCAGGGACGTGTGCGTTTCTCGTAGATTTTCGATCTTGATGACTAGTCCGCAGTTGAGATCCGGAATGAAAGGCGGAAAGGAAGTTTCCAAGGTCAGGTCTTAGGAAACGTCAGTAAAGTCCACGCCGCTGGGTCCGGATCCTCGGCCTGCCAGACAAGCCCTAATTCCTTTGTTCAGATTTTCCAGTAGTGCTCAGAACTAACCGAATTTTGGTCAGTAAACGTTGGCTTGTGTGCTAATAGCCAACGCTTTGTTGAGCACTTGTTTTGTGCAGGGTTCGTTGGATTGTCATAACCGCCCTATGATATCCTTGATTTATAATGGAAGAAACATGCATTAGGGAAGTGAAGGAATTCATCCCAAGTCACTCCTCTAGAAAGTTCAAGAGCTGGAATTCATCCCTAAGCGTTCTGACTCTGGAGTCTCAGCTCTTCAACTCTGTGCTGTGCTCCTGCCTCAGTTTACCAGTCTGAAGTCTATAGAGCTGCTCGTTCTGGTACTGCGTCCTTGGGCACCTTGAGTATGCATTTCTCAAATGTGTCAGCCACTACATACAGAAACATCCCAGTCGATGTCTCGGAGACTTGTAATCTTGTTAGACCTCGCTGGGGCACTTGGGGATAAGCTGTGTCTTTTTCCAAGGTGGCACAGGACAGCGACTTTTCTCAGATCAGCCTTTTTACATACTGCCCACTCCTCGTTTGGGTTTTTAGTAATTGAGCAGTCATTCACATGTTTGCCGGGGTTACTGAACCTACACAGGTGCAGGTGTTGAGAAAGAGACATTTGAAACCGCTGGGATGTGGGCCCTGTCATTATTACTGCCCTGGGATAGGAGCCAGAGAAATACGTGGTTTTTAAAAATGCTTTACTTGTGCCATCGAGTGAAGGCACGTCTCACGTTTATGATTGCAGGTGAGGTCCCAATGAGACACTCTGGTGTTGCTCTGTCAACACATTCAGTATTAAGCACTGTCTGTGTGGATGCTGACTTTTTTATCCTGGTTTCTGTTAGACTGGAAGCTCTGAAGATGACACTCCGGGTGTTTACTTAGAGGCTTTTTATTTTTTATTTTTTTCCAAATTCAAACCTGAAGTTAAAATGACATGATTTAGTTGGAGAACAAAATTGAAGTAATTTTTTTTTAATTTTTTATTTATTTCTGTATGTGTATGAATTTACTGTCTGCATGCAAGTCTGTGCACCCGTGTCGTGCAATGCCGCGGAGGTCAGAAGAGGGCGTCAGATTCCCCTGGAACTGGAGTTCTCCTGGAATTGGAGTTTCAGACGGTTCTCGGCCGCCATGTGGGTGCTGGGGATTGAACCCGGGTCCTCTGCAAGAGCGGTCGGTGCTCTTAACCGCTAGGCCATCTCTCCAGACCAAAATTGAAGTAATTTTAATTCTCACATTTATACTGGAAGAATGTCCTAACACCTGCTCAGGAGCTTGCTGTCAGCTTCACAGTTGTTGAAGCTCCTCTCCTTGCCAGGACTTTGTAGTGTCTTCCTCTTCAGGATGCTCAGTATTGCACACAGTTGACAGTTTCCCCTAGAACTCTCAAGCAGAAGCAGCCTCAGACAGAGCTGGGGCATCTGTTTATAGATTGCAAGCATTGAGCTGAGGGGTGGAGATGGGGGGTAGGGTAGCTCAGTTGGTAGAGTGCTTATCTAGCACGCATGAAGCCGTGGGGTTGGTAGCTACCACATAAGCTAGGAGTAGACACACTTGGGGGTGGACACAGGAAGATCAGAAGTTCAAGGTCATCCTCAGCTGCAGAGTAAGTTTGAAGCCAACCTGCGCTACATGAGACCATGTCCCCCCAAAATAATAAAAATTAGAAGCATAGCCGGGTATGGTGGTGCACGTCTTTGATCCCAGCACTTGGGAGGCACAGGCAAGTGAATCTCTGAGTTCAAGGCCAGCCTGTTCTACATAGTGACTTCTAGGACTCCTAGACAGGAAAACCCTGTCTCAAAAAAAAAAAAACAAAACAAAAATTGAAGCATAAAGAGTTAAGCCACTAAACCTGTAAATGTCAGAAATCGCCTAAGAACATCCCTTCATGATTTTAAACTATTCAGTTCTCTCTGAATTTTAGTCCCTCGGGCAAGGAAGACAGCCAACTATTGAGGCCACCAAATTCTGCTCTGAACAACTCTGACCCTTAGTGATTCCTTTCTCCAGTGTTCTAGAGCTCCTACACACAGAAGAGCCCTTATTTTTCTGCCTCACACGAGTTAATTTATCGTTAACTGAGTACGCCAAAATGTGGTTGGTACTGTGGTTTTATGTTTTTGGATGTATAACCAGGACCCTGAAATCTAACTTATCTGAGGTTTCTGGGATGTTTTCTCAAACTTTTATTTGGAGAAGGGATTACCAGTGTAATATTCGTGTAAATACAGTACATTGTGTAAATTTCATGATCCTTAAGCTTCTTAAAGAATTCTTTTGGGGCTGGAGAGATGGCTTAGTGGTTAAGAAAACCAGCTGCTCTTGCAGAGGATCCAGTTTCAATTCCCAGTACCCACATGGCAGCTAAGAACCATCTTTAAGCCAGGTGTGGTGGTGCACACCTTTAATCCCAGCACTCCGGAGGCAGAGGCAGCCTGGTCTACAGAGTGAGTTCCAGGCCAGCTGGGGCTATAGGGAGACCCTGTCTCAAAAAAATTCTTATTTGATATAATTTTTTTTTAATTTTATTTATTTCGGTATGTGTATGAATGTACTGTCTGCATGCAGGTGTGTACACCATGTCGTGCAATGCCGCGGAGGTCAGAAGAGGGTGTCTGATTCCCCTGGAACTGGAATTCTCCTGGAATTGGAGTTTCAGACGGTTCTCGGCCGCCATGTGGGTGCTGGGGATCGAACCCGGGTCCTCTGTAAGAGCGGTCGGCGCTCTTAACTGCTAGGCCATCTCTCCAGCCCTTATTTGATATANCGGAGGTCAGAAGAGGGTGTCGGATTCCCCTGGAACTGTAGTTCTCCGGGAATTGGAGTTTCAGACGGTTCTCGGCCGCCATGTGGGTGCTGGGGATCGAACCCGGGTCCTCTGTAAGAGCGGTCGGCGCTCTTAACTGCTAGGCCATCTCTCCAGCCCTTATTTGATATAATTTAAGCCTAATTTATTACTAAATATTATAGTCTGATTTCTTCCCCATCAACATCATATTGTCCTTTAATGAATTTTCATTCTAGCTAGGCATGGTGGTACACCTGAAAACCGGGTATTCTGAAGCAGCAAAACTGTCATGAGTTCCAGACCAGCCTGGGCTACGTAGTGAGTAACAAGCCAGCCGAGCTATGTAGCAAGACCCTGTCTGTGTGTGTGAGTGCCATAGTTCAAGTTGGGAGGCTAGAGGACAGCTTGCAGAAGTCAGCTCTCTCCTACCTTGCAGGTTCCAGGGATTGGACAGACTTGAGTATGTCAGACTTGACAGCAAGCCCCTTTACCTGCTGAGCCATCTCGCTGGCCCTGTTTTAAATACACCTGAAAAATTTTTACAACAAAGCTTGGTGTCATACCTTTAATCCTGGGCACAGGCAGGCAGATCTCTCTGAGATTGAGGCCAGCCCCTGGTTCATATAGTGAGTTCCTAGACACCTGGGGCTACGTGGAGATTCTGTCTCAAAACAAACCACATAGTTATTAAATAAAAGATAAGCTATTAAAACCCTTTTTTTCCCTTGATACGTGTATGTAATAAAGGTCAGTGTTCTGTGTGCTTCCTCCTTCCAGGGCAGCGAAGAAGCTAGGAAGTCTAGAACCAGCAGCAGCAAGAGCCCCATCCCTCAGTCTGCCTCTTTGTACACTTCATAGTCCTAGAGGGTTTTGGTGGTCTAGGTTTCTCTGGAAGCCAGACATGGCCACAGGGTGGTACTAAGGATTTGAATTCAGACCGTGGGGAGAAAGAAGGGGCTGCAGCAGCAGAGAAAGTTCTCCTGGTCACCCCGAGTCCCCCACAAAGGACTCGGCTGCAGACATACACGCCCCCAGGACATCTTAGCTGTCCGCATCCATTGAGATATAGAAAGGTCACCCGAGCCAGGTCCTGGGGGTTGGGTGGCCATATGGAGTCACTCAACTACCTGCCTAACCTGGGCTGGCCATCCTGCCTTTGTCTTTATGAGGAGAGTAAAGATGAGTCTGAGTTGGATTCTTTTGAGTGGCCTGTCCACACCTACTCTCTTCAGAGTGTGATTTATAATACTGATACTGACTAAATGCTTGCATTGTGCACATAGAGTTAGGCCTGGCTGTCCACACCCAGTTACCCAGATTGCTGCCTGATTAGGGTACCCTGTAAGCCACAAGGCTGATGCGCCAGAACTGTACCCGTGCTGCTTGCTACTTTCCTGGCCTTGAGCAAGCCATCTAACTTGTCAGGCACTTAGCAGAATGGAGGCAGCAGTACAGTACTGCAGGGCTGGAGAGGATAGAGGGAACATGGGAGTGAGAGCTCTGCAGCCTAGTGGTTCTCTGTACCAGTCCTGCATTTGCTCTGCTTTACCTTCCTGGGTCCTTCCATCACATGGGTCCTGGAGATTGAATTCAGGTCATCAGGTCAGGCTTGGAAGCAAGTGCCTTTACCTGCTGAGTCATCTTACCAGCCCATTCTTTCATTCTATGACACAAAATGTAGCTAACTAATAAGCACTTATGTAAGCTAGGATGACGTTTGGGCATTTGTTACACGTGTAGCTATGTGGTAGGATACATGTAAAGTGCTTGGTATAATTAGATATCCAGTGAATATCTATTAGACTTTGGGAAGTGTAAGGTTTTGTGGGGGTTTTTTGTTTTGTTTTGTTTTGTTTGTTTGTTTGGTGTGTGTGTGTGTGTGTGTGTGTGTGTGTGTGTGTGTGTAGTCCTGGAACTTGCTCTGTAGACCAGGCTGGCCTTGAACTCACAGAGATCTGCCTGCCTCTGCCTCCCAAGTGCTAGAATTAAAGGTGTGTGCCACCATGCCCGGCTTGTGTTAGTTTTTTGAGATGGAGACTCCCTATAGCCCCAGCTATAGGGGAGCTCAGTATGTAGACCAGTCTGACCTCAGTCTCACAGAGATCTGCCTGCCTCTGCCTCTCTCTGCCTCTCTCTGCCTCTCTCTGCCTCTGCCTCTGCCTCTGCCTCTCTCTCTCTCTGCCTCTCCCCCTGCCCCTGCCCCCGCCTCCCAAGAGCTGGGAATAAAAGCATGCCCCACCATGCCTGGCTCAGTTTACTCTCTTAGAAAGACACTGCATTTTTGGTGCTGTGCTTCCTTCATGATTGATGAAGGGTGGGGGCTTTCCTGGGAGTTTCCCTGACATGAAGGTGCAAGCCAAAGGGTAAGCTAGAAAATGGTGTCTGAGGTCAGATAGAGGGGGACCCAAAGGAGTATGAGAGTGACAAGGGTGACCGTGGACTTCAGAGAACCCACCTATGAAGTGGAGAGAGAGCCGTGGAGAATGCTTAGCCAGGTTCAGTGCATCTCAGTGTCATTAGTGAGGAGCACACAAACTTAAAAATGTGTTTTGTTAATGAACTATAAGCCAGTGTATTTACCTTCTTGGTTTGAGGATTTCAGTAATGGCTTCTTGAAATTTTTATGCTCTGGTTTTGCGTTATGCCAAATGAAAGTGTGGATTGGTACCAGCTGATTTTGTTAAGAAAAATGAAGGGAAATCTACTGAGAAGGCAAGCACTCCTCCACATGAATCCAGAAGCTAGTAAACTTCCTTCTGCATCTTAGGCCACTTGATCTGTTTACTTCTTTTTAGGAAATCAGGGATTTAACCTTGGGCTTTCTTTGTGTGTGCTAAGTAATTGTCTTACAGCTGAGCTATATCCTGCCCTCTTTTTACTCTCTTAATTTTGAGATAGTCTCATTAAGTTGCTTAGCAGCCCTCCCACCTTAGCTCCCAGAGCACCTGGATTATAGGCCTGGACCTTGGATCTTTTCATCCTCAATATTTTTTTAAGACAGGATCTCCCTGTAGCCTCAGCTGGCCTGGAACTTGCTATGTAGATCAGGCTGGCCTCAACCTCACAGAGATCTGCCTGCCTCTGCCTCCTGAGCACTGGGTCTAAAGGCGTGCACCACCATACCTGGCTCATCCTCAGCAATTTTTATTTATAAAATAAGGATTCTAGGCCGGGCATGGTGGCGTATGCCTTTAATCCTAGCACTTGGGAGGCAGAGGTAGGCAGATCTCTGTGAGTTCAAGGCCAGCCTGGTCTACAGGGTGAGCTCCAAGCCAGCTGGGACTAAAGGAAGACCCTGTCTCAAAAATCTCAAAAATACCAAAAAAAAAAAAAAAAAAAAAGAAAGAAAAAGAAAATAAATAAATAAATAAATAAAATAAGGATTCTAGAACCAACCTCCATGATGCTTCGTGTGCTGTAGGCTTCAGTAAGCAGGGATGTGAGCGAGATGGATGCCTTGTTAACTGTAGGTCTATGCAGTGCATTTGTGCTGCCTTTGACCACCTCAGACTCGCCTCTCCGGTGGTGTGCAGTCCTCCATGATCTTGCCAGCATGTAGTGCTCTCTCCTCACTTATTCTTCTGGATCAACCCTCTCCTCCTTGACTCTGTTGTACGACTACATCAGCCACACAACTCTCTCTGCCTTCTGGACATTGTGCCTAGGTGTTAAGTCCACTTTCCCCCAGGCCTGGATACCTTGTTGTTACTCTAACCCACACCTGAGCCCCTAACCAGGAATGCCCTGATTTCTTTTCTTTTCAGTATTCAATAGTTGTGGCCTTCCGTGGTGCAGATCCAGGACTATCTTGAAGACACGTGTAGAATTCCTTCTGCTTTTAGATCACCACTGCCCATAAGCTCTGCCCTGAATCCCTCCTGCAGTGCCTATGCCTCCAGGTCTGTCTGCCTTTGGCTTTTGTCTGTTTTCAGAAGCTCCATCAGATTTAATATTCATAAACAGTGCTGAGTGCATTGTAGAGGTCAGGCCCTGGCACATGTTGAGCATGGGCTCTGCCACTGAGCTGTTGAGCCATCCCCCATCCTGTGCATTCATTTTATATCCAGAAGTCATTTATGGCTTGCTTTCCTTTCCTTTTTTCATTTTTTTCCGAGCCGGGCCTTCTGTAGACTAGGTTAGCCATGAACTCAGTGCTTGGCGTCCCCTTCTCCAGTGCTGGAACTGCGGTACGAGCTGCATATCAGCCTATGGCTTCCTCTTTCTGAGAAAAGGTCAGAAATGGGCTTTTTGCATTTTTGTGTGTGTCTTTGTGTGTATGTGCACATGGCACATGAGTATAGGTCAGAGTACAGCTTGAGAGCTTGACGGAGTCAGTTCTGTCAATTGGTCTTTTGAGCCAGGATCTCCCTGTAGCTTCAGCTAGCCTGGAACTCACAGAGATCCCTCTGTCTGCTCTCTGCCTCTCTGCCTCTGCGAGATTAAAGGCTTGCGCCATCACACCCAGCTCCTGGCTCCATTTTAAAAGCCTGTTATAAATCAGATGTTTGACATTCCCTTTCTCCTTGGTGATCTTTTACTATCTTCTACTCCAAGGAAGTCCTGTGTGGTCAGTGACTGCAACTGTCTCACCTCGTGTGCCCTGCACAGCACTGGGCAGTAATGGACCACACGTGAGTTCCATGTCTTAATTTGTCCGAGTACTTTCTGTGATGTTCACAGCACATTTCTTCAACATAGCCCTGTGTGAGGCAACTTAGGACTTACAATGTTTACTAAGCAGATGAGCAGCTGGATAGATGCCCAAGTGAGCTTCCTGGCAGCTTCCTCCTGCTAGACCCCCGTACCTGGCCAGTGTGCTCACTGTCCTGTTTCCCCAGCCCCAGAGCTGGTTTGCTTCCTTAGGCTTTTTTTTTTTTTAACCAGTGGTAAGCCTCAACCTTTCTCAAGAACCTAAATCAGATTAATGCCCACTTTTGTATTCCCATTTAAATCCATCTGTGTGTGACTCAGATGAGGGAGCACATCCCATTTGCTGGCTCCGGAGGGCAGAGGCCACAGGCCTTATTGTGTTTTTTTGCCCTGGGTGGTGCCTAGAGTGTAGGTGACTTCCAGTCACCCTGCTGGTGGGAGCCTTGCACCTATCTAGATACATTCATTTTGCATGTATATGTGTTTAGTGTGAGTGTACTCATACACGTGCGTTCACGTGGGGGGTGTGGCCATCTGTTTACAGGGTAGGGTCTCTCCTTGAATCCAGACCTTGCCCCAGGATCCTCTGTCTCCCAAGCACTGGGTTTCTACAGAGGCTGCCACACCCACCTTGCATTTTATAGGGACACTGGGGATCTGAATGCTGCTGCTCACACTGGTGCAGCAGGCGTTTTAAACGCTGTGCCATTTCCCACAGCCCCAATACCTGTGTTCTGGAGGAGCACATTGCAGCTTTAGCAGTCAAAATGGTTAACAGAAGAAATGTCTTTCAGTTTGGTGAATCTGTTTTCACTTATGAAAATCATCTGAAGTCAAATGCAAGAAGAGAACAGCAAGTTGGAGCGTACATTGTGATGCTCTGGGCCCGCGTCTGTGGGCCTTGGTCCTCCCGTGCAGCCTGTGGATCTGGAAGGCGAAGCTTGGCTGTCCCATCCTGGCTAGTCCTTTCTGGCTGCAGAGGAGGACCTGTAGTGATTGTCTCCTCTCAGGGCTGCCAGTTGATCGTCTTTTGCACTTGCACCAGTAATGGTGCTTGTAAAAGAAAACAAGTTGGATAGATAGGAGACAGTATACAGCTGTTCTCGAGGTCAGTGAGGCAGAGCCACATCCGCCTGTGTAGAGGAGGCCCCTCACTGCCCTGTCCTACTTGACAGACTCCTCACAGATCCAAGGCCCATGAGTGTTGGGTTATAAAAAGCCTTGCAACCCCAGCCCCCAGATAAAAAGGCACATGAGGCTTAAGTGGGTCTGGGAACATGATTTACTTCCATGTGGGACTGCCAGAGCCGAGACCTGCAGGCACGTGATGGAACAGGAGCAGGGGCAGGGCAGGAGCAAAGGCAGGGGCAAGATGGCGACTAGGGCCCACCCATTTATAGCCATGGGGCGGGGGCCTCAGGTACAGGGGAAGAGGTCAGAAGATTGACAGCCTCTGGAAGAAATGGACATTGGTGTGTCCCTTGGAATTCTGGGAAGCCCAGACCTAATTGAGCGGGCAGTCTGCACTGTGCTTGGCCTTGCAGGATGAGTCTACATAACGAGCTGGCTGCAGATAAGTTCCCCCTCCAACAAGAACTTATTTCCAGCCAAGTGTGTGGAAGGAAGGCAGGCAGATCTCTGTGAGTTTGAGGCCAGTATGGTCTACAAACAGCTCCAGGGCCGCAGTAAAGCCCTGCTTCAAAAACAACAAAACGGGGCTAGAAAGATGACTCAGTGGATAAGAACACCTCTGCCCTCGAAGAGGACCCGTGTTCTATTCCGAGCACCCATGTGGCAGCTAACAACCATCTGTAGCTCCAGTTCCAGGGGATCCAACACCCTCTTCTGGCCGCTGTAGGCCTTGCATCACGTGGTACCCTTACATGCAGGCAGTACTCATACACATAAAATAAAAATAAATAATGCCGGGCTTAGTGGGTCATGCCTTTAATCCCAGCACTCAGGAGGCAGAGGCAGGCGAATTCCAGGCCAGCCAGGTCTACAGAGTAAGCTCCAGGCCAGCTGGGACTAAAGGGAGACCCTGTCTCAAAAAGACCAAAAAATAATAAACATAAATAATATATTTTTAAAACCTATTTCCAGGACCCCCCCCCCAAGAGGTTGCATATGTGAGTAAAAAGGAGAGAAGGCTGTGCTGAGTGGGAAAATGGGGTCTGACTGCTCAACCCGTGTATGAGAGAGGCTCTCACTGTAGAAAGGGGCAGGCTATGTATGAGGAGGGTCTCACTGTAGAAAGGGGCAGGCCATGTATGAGGAGGGTCTCGCTGTAGAAAGGGGCGGGCCATGTATGAGAGGGTCTCGCTATAGAAAGGGTCAGGCCATAGAGTTGGAGTTTTATAAAAGGAAGCAGGGAATACTTTATTGTGTCCGCCCACAGGCTTGCTTTTCTGCACTTGATGAGCACATGGCTTAGTCTCTTAGTGTAACCAGTATGTATCTACCAGATAACACAGATGAAATGTGGCCCTTTCTTGTCAAACAGCTCTGACTCAGCACAGAGCGTCCAGACTGGCTTGGCATTCATTAGCTCCAAAATCTGCTTTCTTTAAACTGCATGAGCACCAAGTAGCATTTTCCAAAGTACAGATTTTTATTAGCTGATGCAGTTTGTTTCAATCAGGGTATTGTGGAACATATGGACAGTAATGAATCTTCGATTGTGGTAATTGGGCAAACTTCCCAAAATTCAGTAGACTAGTTTCTGGAGACCTCACTCTGAAATTCAGCAGTAGGGGTACAGGCTGAAAGTTTGTTGGAGGCTTCAGTGACTGAAGACCTAGCAGGTTTGCTGTTACTAAAGCGATCTTGAGATGCTGATAAGCATGACTGTTATGAGCCCTGTGCAGCATACACTATTGGCCCTTTGCTTGTCCCGCACATGATAGGACCACACTGCATGGTGTCTGTTCAGCAAGCTGAGGCTGCGTCTCTAATTGCAGTCACCATGAGTAGAGATGGCCTGTCAGCTCTAGCCTTCGGCTTTCTACCTACACCAAGCCTAGTACTCTTCTATCTGGGAAGTCGACAGTGGCTACAAAGGGAGGCTGTCCTGCCAACCGGGGTAAAGATTGTCACCAGAGCCCTCTCAGACCTGAGATGGACAAGAGAAGGACGAGCGGTCCTGGGACTTGTGGGTGCTTGTTACCACATATGTTCCAGTGCAACAGCTGAGGGGTCTCGGTGTCTTGACCCCTTTATATTTTCCAGTTATTGAGGATCCTGAAGTGTCTCTGCTTGTGTGGCTTGTAGCCTTTATATTCAGGTAGAAATTAACAATGTACTTGATACAGTGTTGCAAAGCAAAGCAGACAGATGCTTCTTATAGTTCAGTATAGGTACAAGAATAACTTGAAGATTTCAGAATAACTACTGAATGCTAAGGAGGTTCCACATAGACAGATGACATCGTAAATATCCCGAGACGGTAGGGACACAGAGGCCTGAGCAGTGGCTGAGCTCAGCTCTGCATCTGCAGCCATGAACTTGTGAAGAGATAAATGCAGTAAAGCAGCCCTTAGAAACAGATAAGCACATCCCATTAACTGACAGCAAAGGTAGCCACACCTATCTTCTGGCCTAGTCATGTTGCTGGTGTCTGTTCTCATGAGTGCTATCTTGTGGCTTTCATCTGCATTTCTCTAATGACCAGTGGTGCTGAATATCTTTTCATGTACCATCTGTACATCTTTGGAAAGACGTCTGTTCGAAGCCATTTTAAATGGGCTTTTGTTGTAGCTTATAAGAGTTTTCTGAGATAGGTACTAATTTCTTGTCAGATATAGGAATTGCAAGTATTTTCTCCCAGTCCATGGGTTGTATTTTGTTGTGTCAGTATCTTTTCTTGTACAGATGTTTAATTTTTTATCAGTTCTAGTTTGTCTTTTGTTTGCTGTGTTTTCTTCTAAACATTTGATAGTTTGGGCTCCTGTGTTTAGGTCCTTTTTTTTTTGTCTTTTTGAGACAGGGTCTCCCTGTAGCCCCACCTGTCCTGGAACTCACTCTGTAGACCAGGCTGGCCTTGAACTCACAAAGATCCACCTGCCTCTGCCTCCCGAGTGCTAGGATTAAAGGCGTGCGCCACCACGCCTGGCTTTTTTTTTTTTTTTTTTTTTTTTTTTTTTTTTTTTTTTTTTTTTACCGGTTTTTTTTGCTTTTTTTTTTTTTTTTTTTTTTTTTTTTTTTTTTTTTTTTTTTTTTTTTTTTTTTTTTTTTTTTTTTTTTTTTTTTTTTTTTTTTTTTTTTTTATTTTTTTTTTTTTTTTTTTTTTTTTTATTTTTTTTGTCTTTCGAGACA
>VZQC01012024.1:1574107-1611204 GCA_009823505.1 Rhizomys pruinosus | reverse complement strand
TTTTTTTTTTTTTTTGCCTTTTCAAGACAGGGTCTCCCTGTAGCCCCAGCTAGCCTGGAACTCACTCTGTAGACCAGGCTGGCCTTGAACTCACAAAAATCTGCCTGCCTCTGCCTCCCATGTGCTAGGATTAAAGGCGTGCGCAAGTGTTGTGTGGTTTGGTTTTATGGATCCTGCTCTTCTACCTCTGTTTTTTGGTTGCAGCAGGTTGTACGTCTTTGTGTGCGCATGCTCTTGCACTGTGCAAATGTAAGAAGGTTGTACGTCTCTGTGTGCGCATGCTCATGCACTGTGCATATGTAAGAAGGGGGTGACTTTTTCCTTTCTCATTTGGATGGCTGTATTTCTTTTTCTTCATAATTGCTCTGGCTAGGATCTTTAGTACTGTGTTGACCAGAAGTAGCAAAAGCAACATCCCTGCCTTGTTCCGGATCGTAGAGGAAAAGCTTCCAGTCCTTCAGCATTGAACATGATTTGCCCTGTGTGCAAAAGCTATGCTGGAATAATCTCCTTCAATTCCTTGATTACTGAGTATTTATTATGAGTGAGGGCTGAATTTTGCCAGGTACCATTTCTGCTTTGAGATGCTCACATGTTTGTTTGTTTTACTTTGTTTGCTCTGTTAATATGGTTTGTTACATTGATTTTGTTTTTCATATGTTGAACTGTCCCTGTGTGGTGGTTTGAGAGTGTCCCCCATAGGCTTTAAGTATTCAGACATTTTGTCTCCAGTTGGTGGCACTGTTCTTGGAGGTCTTAGGTGTGACCATGCTGGAGGAAGTATGTCATTGGAGGCAGGCTTGGTGAGTTTAACAAGCCTTGCAGTCTCCAGTCTCTATCTGTGTGTGCTTCCTGTGCTCATTGCTAGATGTGACCCTTGGCTTGCTGCTCCAGCCCCGGCCACCATGCCTCCTGCCACAATGGACTCTGATTCCCTGGAACTGTCAATTGTGAGCTCAAAAAACTCTTCCTTTTATAAGTTCCCTTGGTCATGGTGGTTTTATCACAGAACAGAAAAGTGACTAATACAGTTATTTGGTACCAGAAGTGGGGTTGTTGGCTGTAAAGGACCTAACCATGTGGATGTTCGGAGAAATGTGGTAGACTATGGAACTTTGGGCTAGAAAAGCTGTTGACTACTTTAAGCAGGGCTTAACAGGCCATTCTAGTAGAAGCCTGGAAGAAAGCATTGCTGCCAAAAATGTAGTTACAGAGGAAAATAAAGACTTAGGCAGCAACTGGGATCTTTTTATCAAAGAGTCTGGCCACAGTTTGCCCACAGCCCAAATGCTTGCCTGATGCTAAGTTGAAAAGCAATGGACTAATGTCTTTGGCGGAGGATATTTCAAGACAACCTAATATACACATGGTGGCGTGGCTATTAATGGTGAATATTGTGCAGATCTACAGTGAAAAGGAGCAAATGGGGCAGAAAGAAATGCAGAATGTACAGTTTGGATCTGAAAAGTGCACTAGGAAGATTAAAGGTGGGGCCAAGGCCTGTGAAGGACAGGCTTCCTTACATAAGGAGATTAAAGTGATTAAGGAGAGGCCTAGATATTTACAAGTAAACAATGGAAAAAGTGTGATTAAGGAGGGGTCTCGAGATTTACAAGTAAACAACAGAAACACTACTTTCAGGGCAAGACTACACTCAGTTAATCCTCCAACTTTTGAAAGGAAAATACTGAAAGGGTTTTCTTTTTTTTTTTTTTTTTTAAATTTTATTTATGTGTATAAATGTACTGTCTGCATGTAGGTCTGTGCACCCATGTTGTGCAGTGCCGCGGAGGTCAGAAGAAGGTGTCGGATTCCCCTGGAACTGGAGTTCTCCTGGGATTGGAGTTATAGACGGTTCTCAGCCGCCAAGTGGGTGCTGGGGGTCGAACCCGGGTCCTCTGCAAGAGCAGTCAGTGCTCTCAACCACTAGGCCATCTCTCCAGCCCCTGAAAGGGTTTTCTGTTCCAACAAGTCCAGGGCAGAGAAAAGTTGCAAATGTGGTTGAAATAGGCCAGGGTCCATCCCAAACTTGCAGCCAAACTTGGCAGTTTCATTCACATGGTGCTGGCTTTAGAGGCATGAAGTTTGCAAGAGTGAAGGGGTTATCAGTTCTTCCTCCACTGTTTCAGAGAGCCACAGAGGCCAGGCAGAGTGCAGCAGGGGTGTCCCTGAATAAAGAAGGCCCTGATAGGCCATTGCATGAAGCTGTGAATGTGAAGCCTGGTTGGCAGTGGAGACCCCAAGAAAACATTCGAGATGCCAGAGCTGTGAGATATTTGCCAAGGAGAGCTGCATACAGGGAGTGGTACCAGCCCAAGGAAGAGATCCATGTTGCACGAGATCCTGGAAGAGCTGAGCCATCTAAGCCCTTTGGAAATAAATTCCCAGACGTCGCACATGAAACTACTGGACTTGGTGTTTGCCCTGCTGGTTTTCAGTCTTGTTTTGGTCCAGTATTTCCTCACTATGCCTCTATTCCTCCCTTTTGGAATGGGAATGTGTATTCAGTGTGTATGTTGGGAGTATGTAATTTGCCTTTTGATTTTACAGGAGCTTACAGTTAAGAGATTGGCCTGTGTCTTAGAAGAGATTTTGGACGATAGACTTTTGAATAGAATTGAAACTGGTAAAGACTATGGGGACTTTTAAGGTTGGACTAAATGCATTTATGGTCAGGAGCCTATGGGGGCCAGGGAGTGGAACATGGTGGTTTGAGAGTGTCCCCCATAGGCTTTAAGTATTCAAACATTTTGTCTCCAGTTGGTGGCACTGTTCTTGGAGGTCTTAGAAGGTGTGATCGTGCTGGAGGAAGTATGTCATTGGGGGCGGGCTTAGTGAGTTTAACAAGCCTTGCGGTCTCCAGTCTCTCTCTGTGTGTGCTTCCTGTGCTCATTGCGAGATGTGACCCTCAGCTTGCTGCTCCAGCCCCGTCCACCATGCCTCCCGCCACAATGGACTCTGATTCTCTGGAACCGTCAGTTGTGAGCTCAAATAAACTCTTCCTTTTATAAGTTCCCTTGGTCATGGTGGTTTTATCACAGCAACAGAAAAGTGACTAATACACCCTGCATCCCACTTAGTCCTAGGACAGAATTATCTTATACTGCTAGATTTTATTTGCTGTATTTTCTTAACATACATTTTGTTTTGTATGCACATGTGGGGAGTGTGTATGTGTGTGTGTGTGTGTGTATGTGTGTATGTATGTATGTGCAGGGACACATGCTTGCTATGATTTGTGCATATGGCGGTGAGTCAGTTCTCACCTGTTACCTTGTGGGTCTTGGGGGTCAAGTTCAAGATTGTCAGGCTTGGCAGTAGGTGACTTTACCCACTAGCCCAAGTTCTTTTTTCCTATGGTGTCTTTGTGCTTGACACTGCTGAACACTGTAGCTACCCACCCAGGAGACAGGCTCCCCCTCTGGAGAAAGCTTTGGCTTTGGGAATGCCTTACAAAATGAGCTTGAAGCCAGGTGTGGTGGGACATACCTTTAATCCCAGCAGTCAGGAAGCAGAGACAGGTGGATCTTTATGAATTCTAGCCCAGCTGGGGCTATAAGGGGGGGGAGAGTGGGGGGGAGAGACTGAGATTGAAAGTGTCTTTCTCCTCTCTTGAATTTTTAGAAATTTTTGAGAATTAGTATTTGTTCATTTTTAAGAGTTTGGTATGATTACCAGTAAAGCCATGAGGTAAGCATTTTTCTTTGCTATGAGGTTTTTTTTCTCTTTGAAGGATCCTTTTTGGTCTTTTTTTTTTCTTTTTGGTCTTTTGAGACACGGTCTCTCTCTCTCTTTGTAACCCAGGCTGGCCTAGGCCTAGGACTCACCATGTAGCTCAGGCTGGCCTCAGATTCATGGCACTCCTCCTACTTGCTGCAATTACTGGCATGGCTCTTTCAGGAGGTTTTGCTTTCTGATTCACTCTGTATTGGCTCTAGGGTTGTTCAGATTTTCTGTTTGTAACTTCATCTTAAATTTGTTGTTGTTTTCTTCCTTTTTTTTTTTTTTTAAGTCCATTTTCTGTTACCACGGGAAAATACTTGAAGCTAGGAGTTTTATTAAGAAAAAATAGGTTGGGGCTGAAGGGATGGTTCACTGCTGGCTGCTCTTGCAAAGGACCCAGGCTTGCTGTTTGGGAGCTGCTAGGGCACCAGCTTCTTCCTGGTGAATGGCATCACAATGTATGGAGTAGCCAAGGGAGACATCACGGGATGCTAGAGTAGCCAGGGTCCTAATCTCCAAGTTCAGGCCACAGTGACCTTCCACAGGCCCCAGCCTCAGTCTCAAAGGTCCCACCGACTCTGATGTCAGCCCTGAGGACCAAGCTCCTAGTTCATGACTTTTCAGGGGACAGATGTAAGCCACAGCATTCCTTCGATGTGAAGTTGGGGTGTTGACTTGCACCTCTTGCTGTTGGTACTGTTGTTTGTGGTCCTGGTAGTCATACCCAAGCCCTGTGCTGACCATGCTCTGGACTCCAGAGCTGCTTGGAAAGCTCCCTGAGGGGTATTTGCTGGGTTTGTTTGGTTTGTTTTTTGAGACAAGTTCTCACTGTGAGCTGTAGAGCAGGCTAGCCTTGAACTTGCAGCCATCTTTCTGCTTCTGCCACTGACTGCTGGGTTTCCAAGTGTGCACCACAGTGCTCGGCTTCTGTGGTCACAGATGCAGTCCTTTATTGTTACAAATTTCTCCTCTTATGCTGACTTTTAACAATTTTTTATTTATTTTTGTATGTATATGAATGTACTGTCTGCATGCAGGTCTGTGCACCTGTGTTGTGCAATGCTGCGGAGGTCAGAAGAGGGCGTCGGATTCCCCCGGAACTGGAGTCAAAGACGCTTCTCAGCCGCCATGTGGGTGCTGGGAATCGAACCCGGGTCCTCTGCAAGAGCAGTCGGTGCTCTTAACTGCTAGGCCATCTCTCCAGCCCATCGCTCTTGTTATTTTTATTTTATGTTTATGTGTGTATCCTGCCTGTAAAGTGCACCTGTGTCATGCAGTGCCCATGAAGGTCAGAAGAGGGCATCTGATTCCCCTGGAACTGGAGTTACACGGTTAGCCATCATGTGTGTGCTGAGAATCAAATCCAGGTCCTCTGCGAGAGCTCTTAGCTGCCGAGCGTCTCTGCAGCCCCGTGACTTTGCTCTCTCCCATAGGTTTTGGTGTGCTGCGCTTTGTTTCCCTGTGTTTCTGAGTGTTCAATTCCCTCGTGATTTCTACTTTTTTTTTTTTTTTTTTTTTTTTTTTTTTTTTTGGTTGTTCCCAGCACCCAATCCAGCAGCTCACAACCACCTGTAACTCCAGCTTCAGGGAGTCTTATACCCTCCTCTGCTTCTGTGCACATGTGGCATTCACTCATAGAGACACACACAAATAAAATAATATCTCGACAGGGTCTCTGTAGCCCCAGCTGTCCTGGACCTTGCTATGTAGACCAGGCTGGCCTTGAACTCAGAGAGATCCACCTACCTCTGCCTCCCAAGTGCTAGGATTAAAGGTGTGTACCACCACGCCCAGCACTAAAGATGGTTCTTAGCTGTCATGTACGTGCTGGGAATCGAACCTGGGTCCTCTGCAAGAGCAGTCAGTGCTTTTAACCGCTGAGCCATCTCTCTAGCCCCAATATGTCTTTTTTAAAACAAGATCTATTGAGACTTAATTTGTGACCTAGCATATATTCTGTCCAGTGAAAATATAACCAGATGACCGAGATGATAAAACTTTTCATATTTTAAAGCATGAGACATCTTTTAGTTTTATTATAGAAATTTAGGAATAAATATAACTTTAGATATCATTACGAATGATATCTAACTGTAATGAGATATCATTCGTAATGATATCTCATTACAGTTTGAAATGATAACGGTGGTTTAATGGTGGAGAAGGAGGTTATCATTTCTGAAATATCGAGCCAGTGACCTTAGCTATTCAGTTGTGATGAAAGGCCCAATCCAATCTTTTATTAAATGTGATATTTATTAAAAATGAACCTTCTCATTTCCATTACTTAATCAATAGCACACTAACGCATTTGTTAATATGATTAAAGGAGGTATTGCACTAAATGCTCTGCACCCCTCCCCTTGTTGGCTGGCTTCATTTTAATAAGCAGGAAGTAGCTTTCTCACCTAGACACAGTCAAATCCATTTAGCACTGTGCTTGTAATTTTTATAAGACACAGGAAAAAAAAATAATTAAAATTTACAGGAAGTTCTGCATGCTCACACAGGCCTGTAGTCCCAGCACTATGGGGGGCCAAGGGAAGAGGGGCCATTTGGGTTTTAGGCCAGCTTGGGCTCTGTGCTGAGATGGCCTCAAAGTGGGGGACTGCTGAGACGGCTCAGGTAAGGGACTTGCTGTGCAAGCCTGGCAACCTGAGTTCCATCCCCAAAAAGTCCTTGTAAAAGTGCAGAGAACTGACTCCAGTGCATCGTCCTCTGGCCTCCACATGCACTCCACCATACAAACTCGCACTGTACACAGTAACAAATCATTTTTTAAAAGCGAATGAGGGGCACGCCTTTAATCCTAGCACTTGGGAGGCAGAGGCAGGCGGATCTTTGTGAGTTCAAGGTCAGCCTGGTCTACAGAGTGAGTTTCAGGACAGCTGGGACTACAGGGAGACCCTGTCTCGAAAAGACAAAAAAAAAAAAAAAAAGAATGAGGGGGCGGGGTATGGTGATGCACACTCTTAATCCCAGCACTTGGGAGGTGGAGGTAGAGGCAGGCAGATCTCTGTAAGTTCAAGGCCAGCCTGGTCTACATAGTAAGTTCCAGGACAGCTGGGGCTACTAGGAGACCCTGTCTCAAAAAGACAGATAAATAAATAAATAAATAAATAAATAAATAAATAAATAAATAGTTCCGTGGCTGCTCTTGCAGAGGACCTAGACATAGTTCACAGCACCCATGTGGCAGCTAACAAGGGTCTGTAACTCCGGCTTTAGATCTGATACCCTCTTTTGTCCGCCAGGGGCATTGCATCTATGTAGTGAACTTAGTAAAATACTCATACATATAAAGTAAAAATAAATATAAATGAATAAGTGGCTGGAGCGATGGCTCAGAGGTTGAGTGCACTTGCTGCTCTTTCAGAGACCTGGGGTTAGCTCTCAGCACCACCTGGTACAGCAGGCCTCTGCAGGCAGACACACACACACACACACACACATACAGTGATAGGAATAAAATCTTCAAATAAGCAAGCAAGCAAAGAAATTTCAGAAAGAAAATACTGTGTAGTGGCTGCTTAGGTGAGAACAGCTGCTTTTAAATCATTGACTGGTTTACTATTGTCTTTCATGTACCAGGATTTAATACAGGTGACGTGGTAGACAGTATAGCAAGAAATGCATTGCATCATTAATGTTGGTGGGGAAAGGGCCCATGACTGGAAGAAGACAGAAATGCAGATGGGATATCCAGGCCCCTCTCTGCAGCCTGCCTGTGGTGACATAGAAATAGTACCCGTGCTGGGTGTGGTGGCACACGCCTTTAATCCCAGTACTCGGGAGGCAGAGGTAGACAGATCTCTGTGAGTTCAAGCCAGCCTGGTCTAAAGAGTGAGTTCCAGGCTAGCTGGGGCTACAAGGAGACCCCGTCTCAAAAAAAGACCAAAAGAAGAAAGAAAGAAATAGTACCCTGTCTCCTCCACACATAACTCAGTGAATGTCATACAGGTCCCCTTCCCTAGTGAGTGCCCCTGTTAGCCAGGCAGTGCCCTTTCTGATGTCCCACATGCCCAGATCTTGCTGCCAAGAGGAACATGGGAGCGGAACTGTGGTGACAGTGGCTGCTTTCCTGTGAAGGAGCTTCACCATAACTGAGGGACAGTCTTCTCTCCTGCCTTCAAGGGAGGAAACAAAAATAGTTTTGAAGACCCACCATGTGTAAGTTTGGTTTATTGGACACCATATGAAGAGGGCTTTGTAGTCTTGATGAGCTTCATTCTCACGCTGTTCCCTGAAAGGTCCTCTTTTCAGAGGAAAGCGCTAAAGATCAGAAAACTCCACTTGCCCAGTGTCAACAAAACTGAACTGACATATTCCATGTCTAAAGACAGGCCATTTGACTCAGGGCTGCCTGCATTCCCAATCACTGAAATGGAATGTCCGTATAGGGCTTCCCAGTAAATCAAACAGAACCAGATGGAGAGGAAAGAGGGATAGGTGGCTGAAAATTGCTTGCTAGCATTATTCCCAGAGCCTATCCTAAAGAGAAGATGGAAGGAAGAGATTTGAAGTAAGAGGCAGAAGGTCACTGCGTTCTCAGAGGCTGAGGGATGCTCAATCTTGAGATCCTTGACCCTCTTCTGATTGGAGCAGTTAATGGGAACCTTGAGGAGGCCTCTGATTTACAGCAGCTGCAGACAGCCGCACCTCTGTCCACAGGCATCTGAGCTCTGTGGCTTGCCTTGCTCTGGCTTTTCTGAGCAACTCCCATCCTACTCTCAGGTGAGCCTCCAACCCATGCTCAGACCAAGAACTGCCTGGCAGGGAACAGGAGACAGCGACCAGCAGGCCCTGCATCTACTGCGTGCCTGCCCGTGACGTTTGCCGCCTCCCTCTGGGGATGCCCCAGATTGCTCTGTTGAGCTTGCCCAGGCTCCCTGCATTTTCAGCATGTAAAGAACAGAGCTCCACATGAATGTCATGCCAGAGAGTTTTACTAAAGCACAGTAGAGTTTGACTTATTTGTGTGTGAAAATACTGCTTAGTCCTAGAACTAAAAGATTTTTGATGCCTGTGGAAAAAGGCCACACGTCCTGCGTAAGCCCTTCCACCCCTGAGCTCACTATGTCCCTGAGACCTAATCCTTGAGGGCCCACATTTCAGGACCTGACCCTAGGGCACTGTGGGCCCTTGGTGGCCCATCTCTGCCCAGAAAACTGATCTTAGTCCCCTCTAGTGTATTGTCAGTGACCCAGCAAGATGTTTCACTTGTCAGAATGGGGGCAGGGCACCCCTTCATTGTCCCCTCTAATAGGCCACAGAGGCCTCAGATGCCACCCCCGAACCAAGGCCCAGCCAAACTGGATGGTGTTCCCAGGGCCATGGAAGGACTCTGGATGGGACTCTGAGTGGCTTTGAGGGCAAGGCCTGTCCTGCCGTGTGTCCTCTGCTCATTGTGGCTGCCCTTTAGAATCTCCTGCTTCCAAGTGACTTCGACATTTTTCCACTTTTAGAATTAGCGGCTGAGTTAGAGCTGTGTATTGGCTTTGCAGTTTTTGTCTTTGGTGTGTAGGAATTTATATGTATTCAGCCTTGGTCAAAAACAGACATCCTGTAGCCTTTTCTTCCTTCCATGTGCTCTGGCAGGGTTCACTTCAGCTAACAGGCTCAGGGGTGAGTGCGCCTGTTTCAGTGAGCCAGGATAGAGACAGACACTCTCACTCCATCTGATAGTATTGCTCCCCAGCAAACACAGTTGCTAGTGATGTACATAATTGATCACTTTATTAATTGTGGAAAAAGGAAGCCTTATTGTGGTAATAAAGCATAATTTCATTATACCCTGTATGCAGAGGGCAAACGTGTAGGAATGTGGCTGCCAGACTCCCGTTTCAAGGCTGATTCTTATGATGATAGTGTTTAAGCACCATCGATTGTTCACTAATTGAATTTCTCTTTCTTAGGCCTCTTCTGAAGAGCTGAAGGCTGCCTACCGGAGGTTGTGCATGCTTTACCATCCCGACAAGCACAGAGACCCAGAGCTTAAATCACAAGCGGAACGGCTATTTAACCTTGTTCACCAGGCTTATGAAGGTCAGTGGAGGGCTTGGCTTCACAGGAGCACACATGTTGCAGATACTCGATTTCTAAGAGACTTGATTTGTAGAGGATAGAGAAAGAGGGTCCTTAGAGGTGTATAAAAGGTGGTTAGTTTAGTACTTTCTTCTGACAGAGTTCTCTGAAAGAGTAGTATTTTGCTTTGGAAATCAATATGTGTCCAGTAAGTAGAAAATGAGCGTCCAGGTGAAGTAATGGGTCTGAGCTGCAGGGGAACTGAGTTCCAGATCGTTTGCTGGTGTCTTCTAAAGGGAGCCATGGAGGGAAGTCTGAGCTCTGCAAGGAAGTGTCCTTTGTTCCTTTTTTGTGAAACACGACAGGGCTTTTTTAAAAATCCAAATGCGATTTTTATTGGTTCTGTAGCAGTCAGTAAAAGGAAAGTCTAACAAAAGAAAGAAGATGGTGTGAACAGACAGGAAATAGAACCTAGTAATTCAAGAATTTATATTTATAGCTTTTATATAAAGGAAGGAAAATTCGTGCTGTTTATAAATATTAAAGTCTCCTTGGGAAGATGAAAGGCTCTGAAGTCGACCATGAGGATGGTCTCCTTAGCACCAGGAGTTAATGCTGCTGAGCAGTGCATCTCAAAGGGATGAAAACTGTAAAATATCTTACCACGACTTAAAAAATTAAAAACCTACAACACAGTAGATCACTCTTAGGAAGGCTTCTCACTGGAGGCAGAATAGCCTCTGTTGTATTTCACGTTAGAGTTTTTAACCAAGAAGTTAGATTTTAGTGACAGTATAAAATCAGGCCATGGCGCATGATGGACAAGAAGTCTGTACTGTGTCACAGCCCAGTGTGACTCTGTCCAGACCACTTAATCTGGTGGTGACCGAAAGCCTGCTTGCTGTATTCTGTTGTTTAAAACCTGCAGCAGTCTTACTGTTGTCTAAACTATACGTGTAGCTGCTTGTATTGTTTTAGAGATTTGAGGACAAATTAGCGGAAAAAGAGAAAGTGCTGCAGCAGCAGACCTGCCCCCATGTTTTGCCAAAAGGGAGATGAAGCAAAATACAGAGTAGATATTTCCTTATTAAATCTTAGCGTTCAGCTCAAGAAGTTTGGCTCCTGTGTTTTCCAGTGGTCAGCATTTCCTTCTTCTCCATTAGATTTAAATATGGATAGACTCGTTTACATCACTTTTAATTAGACCTAAAAATATATGTAAGCTCTCAGTGGAGAGGATGCAAAGGTCCTGGGCAGAGCTTGGTGGGTAGAGAGGGTGATGGTGACTGTTCAGGCTCGGTTTGGGTGGCCTCTGAATCTCTCTCACCCTTGCTGAGGATTCTTTTTCTGATTAGGTGGTGTGGCTCACAGCATTGTGAGAGGTATTCATGCCTTTTAAAACAGTTTTCAAAGCCAAGTATTTGGTAGCACACACCTGTGATCCCAGCCCTTGGGAGGTAGAAGCTGGAGGATCAGGAAGGAGGTCAAGACCAAAATCAGCTATGTAGTGAGTTTCAGCCTGGACTACATGAGACCCTGACTGTAAACAGAACAAAATAGATAAATAAAGAGAAATACACCAAAAAGACAGAGTATCCTAGGGATTAGCAATGCTCTGAAGTGAATAATAAATTATACCTTCTGTGAGAAACTAGAATCAGCTCTGCTAATCCAGTATGCTCTACACACCAGAGCAGAGACTAACCAAGTCGTTTTAGAAATGGCCATCCTTGCAGGACATGATGGTGCTTGTCTGTCGTCCCAGCTCCCAGCAGGTGGAGACAATGGGTCAGGAGCTCACGCTCATCGTTAGCTGCAGAATGAATTGAGGTCAATATTGTCCACCCACAACTCTCAGAAAACTAAAATCAGAGCCAAGACCAAAGCAGCTATCTTTTAGAACCTCAGGAGCCAGTGTCATCTTGTGCACAGTGCACCTGTACACTCTGTCCTTACAGTTAAGAGATCCTGGGGAGATACAACTTTCTCAGCTATACCTTTTTTTTTTTTTTTTTTTTGGTCTTTTCGAGACAGGGTCTCCCTGTAGCCCCAGCTGTCCTGGAACTCACAAAGATCCGCCTGCCTCTGCCTCCCAAGTGCTAGGATTAAAGGCATGCGCCACCACGCCCGGCTTCAGCTATACCTTTTAAACACATCCAGGGTGAATCATAAATTCAGCAAGGGAAAGAAAGTCTCCAGCAAGATCGTGGTAGGACAGAGAAGACGAGACCTGGACTTTACCAAAAACCTAGTTGCTGGGTTTTCAGAAGGGCTGAGGGGAAGGAAGTTCATACTGTGTAAAATGTTTGATTTTCTTTTTTTTTAATTTCAGTGCTTAGTGACCCCCAAACCAGAGCCATCTATGACATATATGGGAAGAGAGGACTGGAAATGGAAGGATGGGAGGTAAGAGAAACTGTGCTTGATGAACCAGAAATGTCATGTGACAAGCACAGAAGCACAGACCACCACCACCCCCTGCCACCCTTCAGGGCCACAGACAGATGACTGGTTGATTGATTGATTGATTGACTGACTGACTGACTGATTGATTGATTGATTGAGAGAGAGAGGATAGAATATTTGAGACACTAGAGTCCCCTGCCAGACATCTGCATTTCAGAGGTTGAGTTGTAAACCTGTCAGTGAAAGGAAGAGAGATTATAGTTCCAGGGCTGTGTGGCCCAGGGTGGAGGTGCGGTAGGCATGGAGAGGTGCAGGAACTGATGAGGTTGCTACAAGAGTCCAGCTCTGTCTGTACACACTTCCTCCTGTCCTCCACAGTCAGCTCGCCTCTCCATCTTCATTAGGAATAATTGTTTAGGAAGTGTGTCTGCTGAAAGCGTGGTACCCATGTGAACACAACGGAAGCAGAAAAACATTGGGAGCTAGTGAGCAAAACAAAATATCTAGTGTCCGTGAGAGCCATGAGGACGGAAACGGGTTCTGGGCTCAGATTCTGCTTCCTCTGTGGGACTGAGCAGTAGCAGAAACTGGTTCACTTCCGGGTTAGCTCAAAAATGGAGGTATATAGAAAAGTGAGCTCAAAAATTAGCTGTAAAATGCGGAGCTGCTACAATAATATCTAGATGTTACTGCTTAACCCCATGGGGTTTTGTTAGTAATGCCAAAGTCATGTACTATTTCCCCAAAAGTCCTTCTGGTGTTTAACCTCATATGCTTATTCTGTATCTTCTGATCCTAGCGTGAGCCCCATCCGAAGGCTTGAGAGTAGAGGGGGGAGGAGAGAACTGTCCTTCCTGATTGACTTGATGGCTTGAAGCCACATTCCACCTATGGTCATAATTTGATGGACACAATGAACTGTGGCTGTTAACACAAAAGCCCAGGAGGTTTAGGGTGGATATCCAACCATTTGTCACTTCTTGAAGCACCAGATTAGACACTGGATTGGAGTTTCCCTACCAGCAACAGTCTGCTAGACGAGAGGAACCCTACTCTTTAGACTGCCCTTTGCTTACACTCTGTGCTCTTCCTGCCCCCTGTTGTTTGTTGTGGGCCCTTCACTTCTCCCTGTACCACCTGGCTCTGGCTGGCCCTTGATTTGTGGCCTCTGGCTTCCTGGAAATTGCAGTACCTGCACTGGTCCATTGTCACTCTGGCTTGTGTGTCCAGAACCTCATGCTCTGTGTCAGTCTTTAAAGTGCCCTTGCTTTTTGTTTTGGTCTTTTTGAGACAGGGTCTCCCTGTAGCCCCACTGTCCTGGAACTTACTATGTAGACCAGGCTGGCCTGGAACTCACAGATATCCGCCTGCCTCTGCCTCCTGAGTGCTGGGATTAAAGGTGTGTGCCACCATGCCTAGCTAGTGCCCTTGCTTTTTAAGACACAGATTGGCTTAAAGTGTTAAAGGCAGCAGTTAGAGGCTCAAATCTCTGGTCTGTCACAGTCCCACTTCCCAGGCTAGAGTTTTAATTCTCAGCAGTACTGTTCCAACTCTGCTGGAGCAGGGAGACCTTCTGGCAAAAGATTGCATGATTCTCTCTCACTGAGTCAGAACATATCTCACTAGAAAGGTAGCAGAGCCACATCCAAGGATGCAGATGGTCATGGGAGCAAATGGAGAGGCTGCACGTGCACGTGCATAGTCTTTAGGATGGTCATGGGAGCAAACGGAGAGGCTGCACGTGCACAGCCTTTAGGATGGTCATGGGAGCAAACGGAGAGGCTGCACGTGCACGTGCACATGCATAGTCTTTATGGAACTAAGGAAACAAAAATTCTGGGTCAGAATTGGCTCTTTTTCTTCTTCGTATGATACTAAGTTGACAAGACTAGCCAGCACTCAAGCAGAAGCATGAGGATGCTAATTAGAGGCCAGCCTGGGCTACATAGTTGCAGACCTCAGAAAAGCAGACAAACAAAAGGATAAACTTTCAGCAGGACTCAGTTCACATACCGAGCACCTCCTGAACACCTGCACATTCCTTGAGGGAATGACAACCGCAGGTTTCAGGACTCACCACCATGGTGGCGGCTTTCACTCCAGGGAAGATACCAGTTATTTTCATTGTGTTGCTAATGTTTTCAGAGTATTAACCTTTGTCCATTGCTAAAGGGAATCTGTTTACAGCCTGTTTATTACAGTAAACATCTGAGTAGTCAGTAAAGGAGGAAGGTCATTGTTAGACTAAGTATCTAAATGCCTTTAACCCAAAGATCTCAGAGCACTGCAGGTCTTAGCTGTAATAAGTTCCATTTAATGGTGGGTGCTGGGGGTGAAATAGGGCTCCTTTTTGGTCATTTGGTAAATTTTCACTTTTTTTTTTTTTTTTTTTTTCCCAGTCTTTCTGAGACAGTGTTTCCCTGTAGCCCCAGCTGGCCCGGTACTGGCTATGTAGAGCAGGCTGGCCTTGAATGCATAGAGAGCCACCTGCCTCCACCTCCCAAGTGCTAGGATTAAAGGTATGGGCCCAGCTGACTGGTAAAGAGAGATTTTGAACTGTCCATAGCAGAGGAGACTAGGGAGACCTGCGCTGTGAACGCAGTCTTGTTTGTTAGCGGGAAGACTCAGGAATCTGAGAAGTATGTATTAAATTAATGGAAATATTCTGGTGCTGAGTTTATAGATTTGACAGATGTCCAGGGTTGGTCCAGTGTTAACATTGGGGCTGGAGAGATAACTCAGCAGTTAAGAGCACTGGCTGCTCTTGCAGAGGACCTGGACTCGAATCCTAGCACCCACATGGCAGCTAACAACCGTGTATAACTCCATTTCCAAAGGAGCCAGTGCCCTCTTCTGACCTCTCTACAAGTACTTCACGACACAAGCGTACCTACCTACATGTAGGCAATACATTCATACACATAAAATAAAAATATATATATATATATATTTTTTTTTTAAATGTTAACATTAGGGCTGGAGAGATGGCCTAGCGGTTAAGAGCACCGACTGCTCTTGCAGAGGACCTGGGTTCTATCCCCAGCACCCTCATGGCGGCTGAGAACCGTCTTTGACTCTAATTCCAGGGGATCCGACGCCCTCTTCTGACCTCCGCAGCATTGCACAACATGGGTATACAAACCTGCATGCAGACAGTACATTCATACACTTAGAAAATAAATTAAACCAGGTGTGGTGGCGCACACCTTTAATCCTAGCACTTGGGAGGCAGAGGCAGGCGGATCTTTGTGAGTTCAAGGCCATCCTGGTTTTTTCCAGGACAGCTGGGGCTACAGGGAGACCCTGTTGCAAAAAAAACAAAAAAGAAAAAAGAAATTTAAAAAAAGAAAATAATAAATAAAATATTTAAAAAAAAATGTTAACATTAACACTGAGCATGGTTAATCCCAGGAGAGGCAGAGGCAGGCAGATCTCTATGCCAGCCAGGTCTACATAGTGAGACCCTGTCTCAAAAAAACAAACAAAAAAATTGTTAGCCTTAGGAGGAGCTGGGTGAAGAGTATACTGGAACTTCTTGTACTGTCTTTTAATATTTTAAAGTTCTAAATCATTTTCTGAAAATTATTCTGAAAAAGTTGAGCAGGATCCTTGAATTCTCAGACCAGGCAACACCTTGGGAATCTTGCAGCTTAGCCACCCTTGTTTACAGACCTTTTCCCAGGATGGTCATGTAAAGGAGCCAAGGTTCTGTTCTCCCTTGGTCACCTGCCCTATGCAAATGTCCTTCTTCCCTTCCTCAGAAGGTCAGTCTTCCTGGCTAGCCCAGGCTGGCCTCGTGATGGCAGTCCAGGTGGATGCTACGCTGCTGGGGGGGGGGGGTGCAGGTAGGCTGCATGCAACACACTGTGAGAGACCAGCCTCTTTAAATTTATTTTATTTTATTATTATTTTTAGTATTTTTGAGACAGGGTCTCCTTTTAGTCCCAGCTGGCCTGGAGCTCACTCTGTAGACCAGGCTGGCCTTGAACTCACAGAGATTCACCTGCCTCTGCCTCCCAGAGTACTGAGATTAAAGGCATTCACCACCATGCCTGGCTTTTTTTTTTTTTTTTGTTTTTTTGTGTGTGTGTGTGTGTGTGTGTGTATGTATGAGTGCTTTGCCTGGATGTATCTAACCACATCCATATCATGCAGTGTCCATGGAGGCCAGAAGAGGGCATTTTTTTCCTGGAACTGGAATTATAGATAGTTGTTAATCACCATGTGGTTGCTAGGAACCAAACCTAGGTCCTCTGCAAGAGCAGCCAGTGCTCTTAACCACTGAGCCATCTCTCCAGCCCTGGAACTAGCCATTTTAACTTGGCTGTTGGTTCCGATTGTGTACCAAATATGTACAGAACTTGGGCAAAATATAACCCCAAATGAAAGGACCTGGTAACTCTGGGTTATTTATCACCACCACTTATCCTTCAGAGAAGAGCTACAAAGGTCCACGGTGGCCTTGTCCTTCTTATTCTTCCCAGCTCCACCTTTTATGAAATCTCAGCTACACTGTCTTCCTGTCACAGGACACTTCTCAGGCCATGATGGGATGCCCTAGTCTCTCACAGGCTTGCCTTCATGCTGCATCCCTGAGTTTCAGCAGACAGTCTGCTGTTTGATCCCTGAGTATTACTGAACTTAGGCTAAAGTGTCACTGACTAGCTTTATGCTAGGTTTTGTAGGAGGAAGGGCCTGTGACTCTTCAACACCTATCCCTCATGAGACTGGAGATCCTTGTCTGGTAATTCCAGAGTGCACCTCATTCACAGTGTTTGTGGTTAGGAACTTGTTGGGAAATTTGAACTGTAGGGTTTTCTTTTAGCGTTCCTGAGCTTCGAGAGTTCTGAAATAAAGAATACCATTCTCTGGAGAACTGAGAGATAGCACAAGCCAGGGCCTGGAGGGCAGCAGAGCCTTCCTCCCTCCACGGGGCTGGTGGTAGGAAGCTCTGCAGCTCCCTCAGTATCTGTAGAATCTAGCAGAGGCTGGGCAGCATGTGCATGGCAGACCAATATGTCCAGTTCTCCATGTGTCTCCCTGAATTCTGTTCACAGGTGGTGGAGAGAAGGAGAACTCCAGCTGAGATCAGAGAAGAGTTTGAGAGGCTACAGAGAGAGCGTGAAGAGAGAAGATTGCAGCAACGAACCAACCCTAAGGTAGCCAGTGCCATCTTAACTGAGAGAGGACCTGTTGAAAGCCACATTGAAAATAATTAAGTGCTGTGGGTTTTGTAGCAACATACAAACTGTATGGGACACGATACTGCCATTTTTCTCAACTTGGCACACTCCTGTAATCCAGATACTTGGAAGAGGAGGAGAGTCTCAAGTTTAAGGCCACCCTAGGAAGTCTAGTGAGACTTTGTCTCACAATAAAAACTTTTAAATGCACAGGGGTAGGGGAGTGTTGTCTGGAAACACAGCTCATTAGTAGTGTTTGCCTAGCATGCACAGGGCCCTGGATTCATTCTTCAGCATTGTAAAACACACACACACACACACACACACACACACACACACACACACACACACAGAGTCAGCCGTATCCTAGAGGGACTGGTTTTAGGACTTCTCAGATAACATATTTCAAACTCCCTTGTAGTATTGTTTTCATATAACGTAGACACAGCTTACTGTGTGTTCAAAAGCTCTCCAGAGCTGAGGCTAGAGCTCAGTACTGAAGCACTTTTTGCTATGTATGTGGCCATAGATTCAATTCCCTCTTCCCAAAAATAGGTTGTTGGTTTTGTTTTTAGGTTTTTGTTTTTGTTTTTGTTTTGGTCTTTTTGACACAGGGTCTCCCTGCAGCCCCAGATGTTTTGGAACTCACTCTGTAGACCAGGCTGACCTTGAACTCACAAAGATCCGCCTGCCTCTGCCTCCTGAGTGCTGGGATTAAAGGTGTGTACCACCACACCTGGCCCAAAGGTCATTTTTAGAGTACTTAAAATTAAGCGAATAGTTCTTTTTTTTTTAATTTTATTTATTTTTGTATGTGTATGAGTGTACTGTCTGCACGTAGGTTTGTGCACCCGTGTCGTGCAATGCCTCGGAGGTCAGAGGAAGGTCTCGGGGATTCCCCTGGAACTGGAGTTCTCCTGGAATTGGAGTTACAGACGGTTCTTAGCCGCCATGTGGGTGCTGGGAATCGAACCCGGGTCCTCTGCAAGAGTAGTCGGTGCTCTTAACTGCTAGGCTATCTCTCCAGCCCCAGCGAATAGTTCTTACACTGTAATGTTTAGGGAGTTATGACAGGAAAATAAATCTGTACATGTTCAGTACAAATGCTTTTATTTTGTTTGCTGAGTATTTTAAATGCATGCTTGAATACACAGGCATGTATCTGTTTGTACAGCAGGCCAGCTGTGTTTGTAAAGACCAACACCCCATCTCCTATCAGGCCCCCAGGAGATGACACCGTAAGTCATGTCAGAGGAGCTAGGAGTCACATCACAGGGCTGAACTGAGTTGGCTGAAGGTAATGGGAGGGTCAGAAGTGCTCCAGCTGTGCCGGAAGTCTCTGCAGGGAGCTTCTAGCCTCAGCTCAGCAGGACACTGGACACGGTCTGTTCAGAAGGTTGGTGTTGGCCCGTGGGGTTGGGGAAGGTCTGGGCTGACAGGAGCAGACTTTTGCCTCGCTAGCTTGACTGCTGCCTGGAATTTTGCTGCATCTGAGCAGTGAGGTGACAGGAAGAGGCTCCCTCCTCCTGAGCCTGCATCCTCCAGTCTAGACACTGTGAATATGCTTGGTAGTCGATTATTGGGACTCTGCAGATGTGTCTGTAGCCTGTGTTTCTATGTAGTGAAGGACAGACGTGACCATTTCAGACAGGTGTATTGTTAGGGTCTGACAATCCACACCAGACACACCGTAGGATGGAAAACCAAGACTTTATTTCAGGAAAAAGTAAACCAGCATGCTGGGGTGGGAGAAAGAAGGCTCCGACCTGATAGCTTGGCTCAAAGGCCTTTTATACAGGGTCTAGGGGAACTTTAGTGGGGTTTGGGTAACTTCTAGCCTTATTGGATAATAGCAGAGTTACAGCTCATGGTTAGGTCAGCCCACCTGCCCCCACACACCAACAGTTATCTTAGGCACACTCCTGAGGAAATGTTGAGTCAGTCCACCTGCCCTCACATACCAATAGTTATCTTTAACAAGTTTAAATGTTATTAACTGTTCTTGAGGCCTCGAGCAACTGACCTTGTTGCCTTGTTGCGGAAAAGGTCAGTTGCCAATAAACCTTGAGCAATTGCCCCGCCCCCCAATTGGGCAGGTTCCAGTAATTGCTTTAAATGATGGCTGTATGGGGGCTGGAGAGACCCAGGTTCTATTCCCAGCACCTACGTGGCAGCTAAGAACTGTCTTTAACGCCAGTTCCAGGGGAATCCAACACCTTCTGACCTCCGAGGCATTGCACTACATGGGTGCACCAACCTACATGCAGACAGTACATTCATATACATAAGAAAATAATAAATAAATAAATAAAATTAAAAGTTTTTTAAAAATGGTGGCTACTTAGAAAGCCTTTGTCTTGAAAAAAAAAAGTTTGGTTTGGGTTTGTTTGTTTTGTCTTTTTGAGACAGAATCCAGAATTTGCTATGTACACCAGGCTAGCCTTCATCTCACAGAGATCCACCTGCCTCTGCTTCTCAAGTGCTGGGATTACAGGCCTGTGTCATCCCATCCTGCCCAGCTCTTGTTTTGTTTTGTTTTGTTTTGTTTTGTTTTGTTTTGTTTTGTTTTGTTTTGTTTTGTTTTGTTTTGAAAGCAGAAGTGCACTGGAGACTAGCAGTGACTCACCTACGACTCCAGCTCTAGGGAATAGCAGACTGAAGGCTGTAGCTAACTACTTGGTGCTGGAGGGGGAGTTCTCTGTCTTTATCAGCAGAAGTCAAGAGTGAGGCTTTTGCCTCAGGATGTACAGGCCCAGCAGAAAGGCTGAGTGGTGGGTGAGAAACAACAACTGACAGCGTGAACAGATGCAGGGCAAGCTGTCTCACCTGTTTGCTCATTTGTACAATGAGGACCACTGTCCTCCCTCCTGTGCCAAGTTATTGGAGGATTGCGTAAACACAAAATTGATGTTAGGGAAGACGACAGCATGTTCTGTAAATGCAAGGTGGTGGGTCAGAAGCCAGCATGATGGTGCACACCTTTAATCCCAGCATTCAGGAGGCAGAGGCAGATGGATCTCTTGAGTTCAAGGCCAGCCTAAACTGCATAGTCCATGCTAGGCCAAGCAGAGCTACATTGTAAGGCCCTGTCTTAACCCTCCTCCCCAATAAAAAACCAAAAAAGTAAAAACAGGGCCAGCTTCAGAACCTAACATTGAGTGTTTGGCTCAGTCAGGCAGTCCTTTGTCCTGGAAACTAGGTTGGGTGGACTCTTGAGATGTAAAAATGGCCCCTGGCACCTCCCTCCATGGCTAGGCTCTGAGTGGCTTGCAGCAAGCCTGCTGCCTACGGAGAGCAAAGGCACAGAAGGAACAAGCAGAGTACAGCTGCACCGCGCAGCTCTGCGCAGTAGGGAATGCACACCCACGAACGCACACATCCACAGATGCGAAAGGCAGCATGGAGAGCCTTAGAGTCAAGACTGTGGATTAGAATCCAGATCCTGGGCTGGAGAGATGGCTCAGCAGTGAAGAGCGCTGACTGCTCTTGCAGAGCACCTGGGTTCAATTCCCAGCACTCACATGGCAGCTGAGAACCGTCTTTAACTCCAGTTCCAGGGGAATCTGATGCCCTCTTCTGACCTCTCCAGCATTGCACAACACGGGTGCACCAACCTACATACAGACAGTACACTCATACACGTAAAAAATAATAATAAATAGAATTCAGATCCTGCCTTCCAGGTCTCCCCTCCAGCCTGAGCAAGCTTGGTTTCTCCTGTGTCAAGTAGGTGGTTTGCCTCCAGGCCCACTCCAGGGTGTCTTCCCACCCCATAGCCTCTTGTTCTGCTGCTGCTTCTCTGTGCTCTCCTGCAGGGAGTCCAGCAGGGGCTGAGGAGGTGGCTCGCTGAGTAAAGTTGCTTGCTGCGAGCCCAACAGCCTGAGTTAGGTCCCTAGCACCCAAGTGGTGCTAGAACAAGAGGGAAGCCTGCACGCTGTCCTCTGACCACTAGGGCACACACACAAGAACCCTGCATGCTGTCCTCCTACCACTAGGGCACACGCACACAAGAACCCTGCACACTGTCCTCTGACCACGCAGGCACACGCACACAGATTTTAATTAAATAAGCAAATGTCATTTTTTAAATGGTTGCTTTGGGTTCCATGCCAAAGCGTGGCATCAGAACAGTCCTGTGGTTGTGGCTTCTGTCTGTTCTGTGGAAACATGAAACCATAAAGCCGCTTGCCTTGGCTGCAGGGTAGTAGTGCAGGAGGAAAGCTGCTGGAACCCATGTGCTGATTGAGGTCCGTGGTGGAAGGGCAACTCACCATATGCAGGAATGGGAGGCAGCAGAGATGAGACAACAGGGAGTTGTAGTGTAATGTGAAAGTGGGCTGGAAAAGCAGATGGGTTCAGAAATGGGACTGTGTAGAAGGGACAGGGAGTGTGCTGTAATGTAAAAGTGAGCTGGAGAGATGGCTCAGCAGAGAAGACCACTGACTGCTCTTGCAGAGGACCCAGGTTAGATTCCCAGCACCCACATGGTGGCTAGGAACTTTAGTGCTGGGCGTGGTGGTGCACGCCTTTAATCCCAGGGAAGCAGAGACAGGTGGATCTCTGTGAGTTCAAGGCCAGCCTGCTCTACAGAGTGAGCTCCAGGCCAGCTGGGGCTACAGGGAGATCCTGTCTCAAAAACAAAACAAAACAAAAAGTGGTGGACTGGAAAAGCACAGAGGGGTTCAGAGAGAAAGCTGCTCTGTTTTTGTTTTGTTTATGTGTATAAATGTTTTGCCTGCATGTATGTAAGTGTATCTTTGCTGTGCAGTGCCTGCAGAGGCCAGAGGAGGGCGTTGGATCCCATGGAACTGAAGTTACAGGTGGCTGTTAGCTGCCATGTGGGTGCTGGGAATCAAACCCTGGTCCTCTGGAAGAACAGCAAGTGCCCTTAATCACTGAGCCATCTTTCCATCTCCAGCCGCTCTGTTTTTAAGGAGGCCGTCTGCTGAGAGGCTGCTCACTACTGTGTATGCAGACTTGAGCATTCAAGGCTGTGGGCAGGTTGTTCTTGAAATGATGATGAGTCCAAATTTGACCCTCCCTAAAATTGTGGGATGTGACTTTTTTTTTTTTTTTTTGGTCTTTTTGAGACAGGGTCTCCCTGTAGCCCCAGCTGTCCAGGAACTCACTCTGTAGACCAGGCTGGCCTTGAACTCACAAAGATCCGCCTTCCTCTGCCTCCCAAGTGCTAGGATTAAAGGCGTGTGCTACCACGCCCTGCTTGGGATGTGACTTCTAACTCTCAGATGAATTTAAATGGTTCTGTGGCTGTTATCGGAAGAGCTGTCCTGAGTTCGGTGGTTCTTAGTTGCCTTTTGGGCAGACTTCCACTCAGTAAAACTTACTGTTGAAATTGTGAGGATCTGGAGAGAGAGAGGAAGGCAAGCAGGCAGGCAGGCGGGCGGGCGGGCTTATTTATCTATACTCATTAATGAGAAAAAGAAAATAGGGTAAGTCTATAAGCCGCAGTGTCCTTGAAGAGACTCCTGCAGGGCAGATGAGTCCAAGCTAGAGGCCGAGGAAGGAAAAGCACAGGAAACCAGGCGTGCTTTTCTGATGGGGTGTGGTGTCTGGACTCCAGGGCTGAGGGCACAAACCCACGCTAGTAAGATCACCTGGAACTATTGCTGCGCGCAAAGGCATGACCCTGGAGTCCAGAAGCTGAGGTAGACCTGAGCTACATACTGAGTTCCAGGCTGCACACATGCACACATGTACGCATGCTCTGGTATAGGAACGCTGCACACATACAGATGAGGTTAAATAACCAGGACGTGAAAGCTAGCTGGTTGCACATGTCAGCATTCCGGCTGCCATCTACCCTGCACGTCTGTGTAGAAGCTGCCTTTCAGCTGAAGAGAACGAAGGCTGTGCACAGGAACCTATAATCACCTCAGTAAGTTTCTGTCAAGGCTGCTGCTACTTCTCCCATCCCAGCCCCCCACTGCAGGTGGCCCTTTTTACTAAAAGCGTCCCACCTGAAATCCATCTCAGCACATCTCTCTACCAACTTGGAAAAAAGCTGTATTATTTGTTTATTTATTTATTTTGGTCTTTTCGAGACAGGGTCTCCCTGTATCTCCAGCTGTCCTGGAACTCACTCTATAGACCAGGCTGGCCTTGAACTCACAGAGATCCTCCTGCCTCTGCCTCCTGAGTGCTAGGATTAAAGGCGTGCATCACCACGCCCAGCTAAAGTCCTACATTATTAAAATTAAAATCCTGAATAATCGTGAACTCACTGAACCAAAAACAAGATCTTCATAAGTAATGGATATCTGCAGGGTCTCATCTCTCATCTCAAGATTGCTCCAGCACACAACCACCAGCCACCATAAGGAGTCCCTCCCTGTGTCATCTCTCCTGTAGCCATGGTTGCTATGTGTTCATGATGACAGTGGCTGTGTCATGGGGAGAAGACAGTATGCTGGGCGTTGTGGCACACCCCTTTAATCCCAGCATTTGGGAGGCAGAGGCAGGTGGATCTCTGAGTTCAGGCCATCCTAGTCTACATAGTTCTAGGCTAGCTGGAACTACAGGGAGACCCTGACTCAAAAAGACATTCCCCCCCCCAAAAAAAAAATAGCAGAGCTCTTTCTTTTTTGTAATATGTGTGTGTGTGTGTGTGTGTGTGTGTGTGTGTATGTATTTCAAACAAAACATCTCAATGTTAATCATGGTTACGGCCCCCTTCTTCCCCACTGGCACCCTCCAATGCCCCCCCCACCCCCAAATTCACACATTCTGTCATTTGTGTTAAGGACTGTCATGTCATTTTAGCGTCTCCAAATGTTCCTCAGTACAAGTTCGTCCACTGGGGTCTAGTCAGCCCATGTAGAGTTCTGTCCCTTCTTCCACAATGGTCCCTGAACCCTGGGTGGGTGACGTAGAAGTCCTGTCTGAGGACCCACACTCTGCAGACTCTACAAGCCATTTGTGACCTTTTGTGTCCCTGGCCCTATGTTGCATGGGAAAGCTTCGTTAATGAGAATTGAGAGATTCATGAGTGTCCTCTTTACCCCTTGTTCTGTATTCCGTCAGCCTTTGGTGTAGAGATTTGGTGTAGATGTGCCGCTTAGGCTTGAGGAATTCACAGACAATGTCTGTGTGTGACCAGTTGTGGTACTCTAATAATCTCCATCTGATGAAAAAGAAGCTTCTTTGATAAGTGGTGTTCTAGTTTGTCTTCCATTGCTGTGACAAAACACTCTGACCAACACCAACTTGGGGAGGAAAGGGTTTATTCAGCTTACATCTCCTGGGTCACAGTTCATCATTCAGGGAATCCGAGGCAGGAACCTGGAGGCAGGAGCTGAAGCACAGGCCATGGAGGAATGCTGTTCACTGGCTTGCTCCCTTGGCCCATGCCCAGCCTGACCTCTTATACACTACACAACAACCTGCCCAGGGTGGCATCACCCATAGTGGGCTGGGCCCTCCCACACTGCTCAACAATCAAGACAATACTCCACAGATGTGGCCACAGGCCAGTCCAATGGAGCCAATTCCCAGTTGAGGCTCCCTCAACCCAGGTGTGTCAAGATGACACTAAAACTATCCAGCACAAGTGGTGAGTAGGATATTTGTCTGTAAATATAAAGATACATATTTTGCACATAGGAAGAAATTACATTTGTCTAGGGATGTGACAGACTTGGGGTTTTTCTAGGATCTGTGACCTCTCCAGCCATGTGTATTTGGCTATATTTACAGTATCACAAGAGTTTCCTCCCATTGAGTGGACTTTAAGTCCAATTAGGTAGCTGTTAATTACCCCCAAGATAAAAGTGCCACTACTGCACCAGTGTCATTTGCTATGCTGGTCACTGATGTGGTTATTTGGCCTAGAAGCTGGGGTCGCACCATCAGTTGATGTTCTCTCTCAGTAGAGATCACCCTGCCCAACAACTCAAAGGAAGGTTTCTCTGTCTGGCACTGTTTCTTGTTATGTAGCCTTCCGCTATGTACATGGACTCCTATAGAGATGTTGTATGTGCAGTTTGTCATTAGGCTGTTGGACTAATATGATTCCCTCTGGTTTTTTACACTAGCCAGGCGTTATTTACCTCTCCCCACCCTGTCCAACCCTCCCATCATGCCCTCTCCATTTTCCCCATTTTTCCCTTGATAATACCAGGCTCCCATGGTTCCTCCTCTCTTGGCAGAGCCCTTTCTTATGGAGCATATTATTTCCCTCTGGTTGTTAAAGGTAAAATTGTTGCCTTAGGAGTAGAGTAATTGATGGTCCAGTATCTGGTTGATCCAGTGGGGTTGTAGTTCACAGGCTGCAACAGAGGCTTAATCTTTGCATCCACCTTCCTTGTGTGTTCAGTTCTTGAAACCTGTGAGTCTTTTTTTTTGTCTTTTTGAGGCAGTGTCTCCCTGTAGCCCCAGCTGGCCTGGAACTCACTCTGTAGACCAGTCTGGCCTTGAACTCACAAAGATCCACCTGCCAATGCCTCCTGAGTGCTGGGATTAAAGGTGTGCACCACCACGCCTGGCTGAAACCTGTGAATCTTACCAATTTATTGTATGTATGTGTGCGCACTTGCATGTGTATGCCTGCACCAGTGCCCCTGTGTGGAGGCCAGAGGTTAACATCAGACATCTTCCTCTATCACAGTCCACCTTTTTTTTTTTTATTATTGTGGGTGTCAGTGTGTGGGTGTTGGGGGGGGTCTGTGCAAGGGACAGCCTTGTGGAGTTGCTCTTCAGGGCTCTTGGGGTTGAACTTGGGTCATAAGGCTAGCATCACAAGCACTTTCATCCACTGAGCCACCTCACCAGCCCACCTTGTTTCACCTGTGAAGACAGGGCTCCTGCCGAGCCAGGAGCTCACTAATTGACTGGACTGGATGGCCAGTCATCCTCCAGGGCCCGCTGTCTCCCCCTCAGTGCCTGGATTCTGGGTGCACACTGCCACGCCCAGCTTTTTTGGCTCCAGATTCAGGTCCTTTGTGATTGGATTTGAGAAAGTAAATTGTATTCTATGTTAATGACTTTTCTCATTGCTCCAACAAAATACCTGTCGAAAGCAACTTAAGGAAGGAACAGTTTATTCTGGCTCACAGTTTGAGGACACAGTCCATTGTGCTGGGGAAGGCACGGCAGCAGGATGTGAGCTGGTCCCGTTGAATCTGCAGTCAGGAAATGGAGGGAGATGAACCCTGGTGCTCGGCTCACATTCTCCTTTGTATTCCCTCCATGACCTCAGCCCATGGATAGTGGCCCCCACATTCAGTGTGTGTATTCCCTCCTCAATAACACCTCTCCGGAAACACTCACGGGCATCCAGAGATGTGTCTGCTGGGTGATTCCAAATCCAGGTTGACAGTAAAAATAACAATCACAAATTTTCTTGACTCCTTATGTCAAAGTCTTATTCTTCTAAACTGATTGGATGAGTAAATAGGAAATGTTTTTGGAGTACCCAGAGTCTGCAAGCCCGTAAGCAGCATAGAGGGAGAAAAAATGTCATTTAGCACATCTACACCACCAGAGCCACAGAGGTGAGCAGGGTCGGAGCTGCCTGCAGCTCCACTGATGTTTCCAGTCGTTTCCTCCTACTGGACTGTGTGTAACTTGTCCCTTTGTGGCCGTTTTTACACAATGATGGTAGTTAAGTATTCTAACACACATGTCAGGAAGGGAAGTTGCAACCCACTGCATACTCCTCCACAGCCCATGAGCTACGAATCCTGTTTTCATTTTGCTTTATAAAATTAAAAAGAAAAATATTTTGTGCCACATGAAAATTCAGATTGCAGGTCCATGAGTGGAGTGTTCCTGGAGCTCACCAGCAGAGCCGAGCGCCTCAGAAACCGCCCAAACATGTACACTCTTCCCTTTACAAAACAAGTTGGACAACATTGCTCTGGAAAAATAAGGTGTGAGGCATCACAGTTAGAAATATAAAACAGCAAGATGGAGAGCTGGGCTTTGTAGGGACTAGAGGAGCCATAGGTTCCAGGCCAGCCTAGACTAAAAGTCCCAAGCCAGCTAGGACTTCATTAAAAATGACAACAAAAAATCCAGGCATGGTGGTGCACACCTATAATCCCAGCACTAGGGAGCCAGAGGCAGGTGGATCTCTGTGAGTTTGAGGCTAGCCTGGTCTACATAGCAAGTCCCAGGACAGCCAGGACCATGTAAAACCCTGTCTCAAAAAGAAAGTGTGCAGAGGTTAAATAGATTTTCTTTGTAAATGCTTGGGGGTTGTTTTGTTTTGTTTTGTTTTGTTTTTTACAAAATTGTGATTTAGTAGTAGGGTAGTAGACCAGGACGTGAACATGCACATACTCAGATGCAATGTGTGCTGGATGGAGAGCTCCAGTTGTCACCTTAAGGGAACCTCAACTGAGGAATTTCCTTTGTTGGATTGGCCTGTGGCTTTGTCTGTGGAGCATTTTCTTGATTGTTGAATGATGTGGGAGGACCCAGCCTACTGTGGGCAGTGTCACCCCTGGGCAGCTGTCTCTGTCACATAAGAAAGCAGGCTGAGGGGCTGGAGAGATGGCCTAGCGGGTAAGAGCACCGACGCTCTTGCAGAGGACCCGGGTTCGATCCCCAGCACCCACATGGCGGCTAAGAACCGTCTGTAACTCCAATTCCAGGAGAACTCCAGTTCCAGGGGAATCCGAGACCCTCTTCTGACCTCCGTGGCATTGCACGACACGGGTGCACAGACCTGCATGCAGACAGTACATTGTCATACACATACAAAAATAATAATAAAAAAAAAATTTTTAAAAAGAAAGAAGGCTGGAGCAACCACCAGCATACAAACCAGTAACCCTGTTACTCAGATGTGTCTGTTCCTCCAGGGTCCAGCCCTTAGTTCCAGCCTTGGCTTCTCTCAGTTGTTAGTATAAGTAGGTAAAACAACCCTTTCTTCCCCTACATGGGTTTGATCAGTGTTTTTATCGGAGCAATACAAAGTAAGACAGAAGTTGTTATAGAAAATTCTAACTCTTGCTGGGCGTGGTGGCGCTGCCTTTAATCCCTAGCACTTGGGAACAGAGGCAGGGCGAGATCTCTGTAGTTCAAGGCCAGCCTAGTCTACAAAGTGAGTTCCAGCCAGCTGGGGCTACAGGGGTAGACCCCTGTCTCGAAAATAATGAATGAATGAATGAATGAATGAATGAGGAAGAAAGAAGAGAAAGAAAGAAATAAAAAAGGCAGGAAGGGAAGGGAATTCTGACGAATTTCAACAAATTCTAAACTCTGGGCTATAGAGAGATGGCACAGTAGTAAGAGCACTGCTCGTCTTGCAGAGAACCTGGGTTCATTTGCCAAGCGATCTATATAGAGATCTTAACAACTGTTGGTAACTCCAGTTCCAGGGGATTTTGTCCTCTTCTGGCCTCCACAGGTATTGTAAATTGCATGCACGGGTGGTACTTATATACATGGATATGCAGCAAAACAGTCATGGCACATAAAATGAAATTTTAATTATTTATATTTTTTATTATTATTTTTTTTCTTTTCGAGAAGGTCTCCCTGTAGCGACTGTCCGGAACTCACTCTGTAGATCACATGTGCCTGTGACTCACAAGAATCCGCCTGCCTCTGCCTCCCAAGGCGCTAGGATTAAAGGCATGCGCCATCATTGCCCGGCATAAAAAGAAATTTAAAAAAACAAAAGTAGATTTCCACTTTAGCTTTATGTATTAGTCTCTGTCAAATTCAGATCTGACTTTCCATTCCCTTAAACTTGTGACTTCTTGTTGTATAAGGGCATATGTTCTGGGTGTGTGCGCACAGCCGAGAGTGCAGTGGGGGTGGGGGCAGGGGGTGGTGAATGAAGAGATGAGCAGTGGAGGTTCGAGCCAATGATGAGAAAACAACGTGCCCTGTGCCCTCCTGCACTTCGCTTGAGACGGACAAAAAAAAGACATATGTCCAGCCAGGCCTTTGGCACCCTTTAATCCTATCACTTGGAAGCAGAGGCAGGTGGATCTTTGTAGTTCAACCAGCCTGGTCTACAGAGTAGTCCCAGGCCAGCTGGCTCCAGGAGACCCTGTCTCAAAAAGACCAAAAACAAGAAAAAAAAAAAGCATATGGTCTTGAAAGTGAAAAATTAATGTAAGCTTGTTGCAGGCCAGGCCCTGTTAGGACATAAGGAAGAAGAACACCAACTCTGCTTCTGACATTCCGTCCTCACAGGTGGTTTCCCTAAAATGGAGGAAGAAGGTGGTGTCTAGGCCACTGTCCAAAATAAGAAAATGTCCGTGTCACCTCAGAGTGACTTGACCAGTCATTTTTAGTACAGTTAATTTCTTTTTTTTTTTTTTAAAGAGGGTGTCGGATTCCCCTGGAACTGGAATTCTCCTGGAATTGGAGTTTCGGATGGTTCTCGGCCACCATGTGGATGCTGGGGATCGAACCCGGGTCCTCTGCAAGAGCGGTTGGCGCTCTTAACCTCTAGGCCATCTCTCCAGCCCAGGACAGTTAATTTCATGGAACACGTTTGCACATGAGCCTGACATTCTCCTCGCTGCTGTCACTGTTCTGGTTTATCATTTTCTATATGTTTGGGTCAGCACCAAGGGGCATTGTTGAGTCTAAGGTCACTGGCTCATTGGACTTTTCAATTATTGGTGCCTTGTGTGCAAAAAGAGTGTTGAAAAGTGATCATGTTCTAGTGGCCACACCATTCTCTTTTTATGTATTTATTTATTTGATTTATTTGATTTATTTGGCTTTGCCTGCATGTATGTGTATAAGTGCACCCGTATTGTGCAATGCCCTCAGGTCAGAAGAGGGTGTTGGATCGCCTGGAACTGGAGTTACAGACAGTTGTTAGTTGTCGGTGGGGGCTGGGAACTGGACCCAGATCCTCTGCCAGAGCCATCTCTCCAGCCCCACACAGTGTTTTCTACACATTCCATCGTCTAATGGCCACTCAGCCTTTGGATAATCACATAGTTGTAGAGTTAGTGTGAATACTTTGTTTCTGACAGGTCTTGCTGTGTGGCCAGGACTGGTCTAACTCATTCCTGCCTGAACTTCACCAGTCCTGGGATTCTATGCATTCACCACCATGTCCTGCTGAGTATCTCCTATTTGAAATGCTTGCTGAGCCCCGCGTGGTAGCACACATCCGTAAGCCTAGCACTTAGGAAACTGAGATAAGATTACTGCAAGTTCAAGGCTAGGCTACACTATATTGTGACTCTCAGATCAGCCCAGGATACAGTTATATGAGCATAAAAAGCATGAACAGGGCTGGAGAGAGATGGCTCAGCAGCTAAGAGCACTGGCTGCTCTTGCAGAGAAACAAGTTCAATTTCCAGCACCCCACATTGTGGTTATCAACCGTCTATAACTTGTTCCAGGGGAGTCTGACACCTTCCGCCCTCTTCAGCCCTGTGTGGGCATGGCACACATGTGGAATGCTTGATGCAGGCAACATACTCGTACACATAAAATTAAATAAGTCTAAAAATTTTTAAGCATAAACAGGCCACGTATCATGGCTCACACCTTTAATCCCAGCACTTAGGAGACAGAGGCAGCCAGATCTCTATGAGTTTGAAGCCAGCCTGGTATACATAGGGAGTTCCAGGCTAGGCACAGATATATTGTGAGACACTGTTTACAAAAGCAAAAACAGAAACAGGCTGGGAGTACAGCTCGAGGCTCTGTTTGTGTAGAATGCAAGAGGGCCTAGAATGTTTGGATGTTTTGCCTGCCTGTGTATAAGTGCACTGATAGCTACACATGGTGCACATACATGTAGTCACTTACCCATTAATACATATAAAATAGGGGCAGGAGAGATGGCCTAGCAGTTAAAAGCGCCAACTGCTCTTGCAGAGGATCCGCATTCAATCCCCAGCACCCACATGGCGGCTGAGAACTGTCTTTAACTCCAGTTCCAGGGGAATCCGACACCCTCTTCTGACCTCCGGGGCATTTCGCGACACAGGTGCACAAACCTACATGCAGACAGTACATTCATACACATAAAAAATAAATAAAATTGAAAAAATAAAATAATCCTTTTTTTTTTTTTTTTTTTTTTTTTTTTTTTGGTTTTTTTCTTTTTTCAGACAGTGTCTCCTCCCTGTAGCCCCAGCTGTCTGGAAATCACTCTGTAGACGCAGGCTGGCCTTGACTTACAAAGATCCGCCTGCCCCTGCCTCCCAAGAGGCTAGGATTAAAGGCGGTGCGCCACCACGCCCGGCTAAAATAATCCTTTTTAAAGGAATTTTAAAGATGTGCAGGGCTGGGGCTGGAGAGATGGCCTAGCGGTTAAGAGCACCGACCGCTCTTACAGAGGACCCGGGTTCGATCTCCAGCACCCACATGGCGGCCGAGAACTGTCTGAAGCTCCAATTCCAGGAGAACTCCAGTTCCAGGGGAATCCGAAACCCTCTTCTGACCTCCGAGGCATTGCATGACACGGGTGCACAGACTTGCATGCAGACAGTACATTCATACACATACAGAAATAAATAATTAAAAAAAAAAAAAAGGTGTGCAGGGCTAGAGAGATGGCTCAGTGGTAAGAGTACTTGCTGTTCTTCCAGAGGACCTGGGTTCAGCTCCCAGCACCCAAATGGTGGCTAACAACTGTCAACTCCAATTCCAGGGGAATCTGATGCCTTCTTCTGGCCTCTTTTGGCACCAGACACATGTGGTGCACATATATACATACAGGCAAAAAATGCGTAGATAATGCCAGGGGCTAGAGAGATGGCTCAGAGGTGTTAAGAGCACTGAATGCTCTTGCAGAGGACCTGGGTTTGATCCCAGCACCCACATGGTGGCTAAGTACCCAGGCCGGGCGTGGTGGCATAGCCCCAGCTGCCCTGGAACTCACTCTATAGACCAGGGTGGCCTTGAACTCACAAAGATCCGCCTGCCTGTGCCTCCCAAGTGCTAGGATTAAAGGCGTGCGCCACCGCACCCGGCTGGCATATGCCTTTAATCCCAGCGGATCCCTGTTTGTTCAAGGCCAGCCTGGTTTAGATAGCAAGCTCTAGGCCAGCTGGGACTAAAGGGAGACCCTGTCTCAAAAAGATACATGCCCATGAGGAAAGTCTTAGACCTATAAAAGAAAATAATAAAAATGGATTTTTTTTTCCTAAGGAAGATTTGTCAGTGAAATTTTAGCTTAGTATTTCTTGAGAAAAATACGGTCTTCTGTTTCTCCTAACTTATTTTGGAGATTGGTTTTAGAAGACAGTGGCTTCCGAGAGCCTCTGTGCTCGTGTCTCTCTGACTCGTGGTCTGCTGGCTCTCTTGTCTTTTGGAGGTTTGCAGTGTAGCTGCTGATTCTAGGGGCAAATGCAGAGTCCTGTGCGGTGCCTGCAGACCACGTCATGTGGCTCTCGCTTGCTGGCCCGCACCTTGCCTCTCCGTGGCTGTCTTCCCCTGCAGGCTGCTCCTGCAGTGGAACTGGTGCCTTCTCACTCTCTCAGTCTGCGGCATTCTGCAACTTTGTATTTGAAATGACATTCATGCTCCATGGCTTTATGGTGAAGTGTCCTGCCTGAGCCCAGGGACTGTGAAGATAAGATGCCTGGTTCAGTTCAGCTGAGCACACTGACTAAATATGCTCTGGCTTTTCTCATTCTACCAGTACCACCCCTTCGTGCTGACTGCTTGTTTTTCTGCCCCAGGGAACCATCAGCGTTGGAGTAGATGCCACTGACCTTTTTGATCGCTATGATGAGGAATATGAAGATGTATCCGGAAGTAGCTTTCCACAGATTGAGATTAATAAAATGCACATATCCCAGTCCATTGAGGTAAAGCACACAGACACCTCTCTGAGTGTACCTTGCGCTTGAGTTAATGAGGCGTAGTGCCGGAGCGGCTGGAATGAGAGGCAGCTTGGGGTTTCTCCTCATCTTTATTTATGAAAGGCTGCAGTTAGCCACTGAGGGGGGGGTCTCCATCAGCCTTGTTTGTTACTGCTTTGTCGCAAGTGAGCCAGAATGAGGGCCAGTACTCAGTTCCCAAAGCCCCCAGTCTTGCCAATTAGGAAGTGCTAATGACCTCTAAGAGTAGAGGCCAAGGTCACGGCAATTGGGGAAGAAGGCAGGCCTCCATGGATGATTTTCAAAACCTTTCAGTTTGAAGGCACACTCTACTGTGCACCGGAAGGTAGCAGCTCTGTCCTGAGCCCAGCGCAGCAGGCTCAGGCCATTCTACAGGAGGTGTCTGCCTCCGCTCATTTATCTATCTGCAAGTACACATTCCTCTCACAAGGATCTAACTCAGAGAAATATGCCCTCTCCTTACTACCTCCTGCACCCCTCAGTGAAGCCACAGGAAGGTCTGCAGTCTCTCCTAGAACTTTGATGGCCATAACAGGAAGCACGTGGAGGAGTCACTGCGTTCTGCGCATTGGCATGCTGAGGACCCAGTGTGTGGTCCTCTTGCCTTGGATTTTTTTTTTAATGTGTATGAGTGTACTGTCTGCATGTAGGTTGTGCACCCATGTCGTGCAGTGCTGCGGAGGTCAGAAGAGGGTGTCGGATTCCCCTGGAACTGGAGTTAAAGAAGGTTCTTAGCCGCCATGTGGGTGCTGGGAATTGAACCCGGGTCCTCTACAAGAGCAGTTTGCGCTCTTAACCCCTGAGCCATCTCTCCAGCCCTGCCTTGGATTTTTAGAAACTCTCCATAATGCTTTTGCAGCTCGGGATGTAGCTCAGTTGGTAGAGTGATTGCCTGGTAAGCACAGGCCCTGGGTTCAATCCCCAGCACCACCTACATAAATGCATTGGCTGGGCATGGTGACACAGTAGCCAGCATTCATAAGGCATAGACAGGAGGCTCATCCCACAAGTCTGAGACCAGCCAGAGCTACATAGTAGGACCCTCTCTCAAAAACAGACACAAATCTTGTGCAGACCATACTGCTGATATTATGGCATATTCAGTTGACATTAGTGAGAGGTGTCAAGGTAGCTGCCAGCACTAGAATGTCATTCCCAGCACTCCAGCTTGTTAGTTACAGCAACTGTCTTTTCCAGGCACCCTTGACAGCCACAGACACAGCCGTCCTCTCTGGAAGCCTCTCTACCCAGAATGGCAATGGAGGTGGCTCCATTAACTTTGCACTCCGCCGAGTCACTTCTGCAAAGGGATGGGGAGAGGTAAGAGTTGGTCACTTCTGCAAAGGGGTGGGGAGAGATGAGACTTGGTGATCACATCCCATTGTCCACACACAGACATATTTCTGAGCAGTCACACCTGTGAAAGCTAACCCTCCGGCTCCCAGGGTGACCACATCACAGTGCGGCAGGGTTCTAGATGTCAAACTTCAGACACTGCCTGGGCCATGAAAGAGAAATGCCATATGTCTGAGCATTCCTGTCAGCCTCTGAACAGTTTAAAGTTGGAATCAAATGTCCTTTGAGATGCCAGCTCTGAAAAGTCACCATCTTTGTTTCCCTGGCTGACCCTTTGGCTGCACTGGCAGAGGTACACTAGTCTCAGCGCCCCCATCCATGGTTGGTGGTTATGGAAGACCCAGCTCTGCTGAGCAAATGGAACTTGCAGCAAATTAACTTACTTGAAAGTCACCCAAGCTAGTAAATGAGGCAGCCAAAATTGCTGCCTCCTCCAGGGCCAGGAAAGTGTGGAATGGCCGATGGGCTCTAGGCGTCAAGCACCTTCCCAGCGGAGGGGCCAGCACTGCCAGGGAGCAGCACCGAGGGGCTGCCTGACTCCAGCATGCATCCAGTGGCGCTGCAGCAAGGAGGGGCAGACCACCCACCTCTCCCCTTCTGACCTAAGCCAAGGGCAGGTGGGCAAGCATCCAGGGTAGGCATCTTCTTTGGAGGAGCCTCTTTCTGCAGTCTCTGCCCCGTGAATGTGGTGCAGCAGTCACCTCCAGGGGCAAAGGTGAAGCTGAGACATGAGGGATCTGTTCCCCACTCCGTTCCCAGCCTGGCCAAGAGTATTATTGAACCCAAGGAAGGAGTTGTGGTTGGAGATGCATATGGAGCCCTGCATTGCTTTTGGGATCGGAGCACCATTAAGACCTTCTCTCTTTATTTTTCCAACAGTTGGAGTTTGGAGCTGGAGACCTCCAGGGGCCTTTATTTGGTCTCAAGCTGTTCCGTAATCTCACACCAAGATGGTAAATATAAGCAATAGCTCATTTTTGGTGGTTCGTGTCAGCGTGGGGTACAAGAGCCTATGGATTCTTGTGATCAATCAGGGTCATTTGGAATTGTCAGTATCCTACAAAGTTACCACAGAGCAGCAGATAGCACGGGGATCCTGCGGCCTGGAGGGAGCTATGCCTAGGAAGCAGGGCAGCCCCCCAGGCCTCACCTCTGTGCTGAGAAGCCTCCCTGCTTGGGGCTGTTTGCTTCATAGCCCTGTTAGGACAGTGAGACAGCAGAGGAGGGCCAGTGTGCTGCTTAGGGATATGTGGGTCTTCTCTTCTTTTTCCCTGCTCTTGGCTGCTGCAGTGATGTCACACTGTCAGGGCTATGTGTGTGTCTTAGTTCCCTTTCCAGTTGCTGTGACAAAATGTCCTGACAGAAAGCTTACGGGGTGGGGGAAAAAAAAAAAGCTTATGGGGAGGGTCTGTTGTTGCTCACAGCTTCAGATTACAGTCCGTCGTAGTGAGGACGTCACAGCGCAGAAGCTCAAGGGAGCTGCTCACGTCAGTAATCGGAAACAGAGTAAAGAACGCTTGCTTGTCAGTGCTAGCTTTCTTCTTTCCCTCAGTCCAGAGCCTACATTCAGGGCTCTTCCCACCTGAGTCAACTCTATTTATTAAAAAGACACTCTTGGGGCTGGAGAGATGGCCTAGCGGTTAAGAGCGCCGACTGTCTTGCAGAGGACCCAGGTTCAATCCCCAGCACCCACATGGCAGCTGAGAAACGTCTGTAACTCCAATTCCAGGAGAACTCCAGTTCCAGGGGAATCTGAGACCCTCTTCTGACCTCCGCGGCATTGCACGACACGGGTGCACAGACCTGCATGCAGACAGTACATTCATACACATACAGAAATAAATAAAAATAAAAAATAAATAAGACACTCTCTTGAGCCGGATGTGGTGGCACACGCCTTTAATCCTAGCACTTGGGAGGCAGAGGCTGGCGGATCTTTGTGAGTTCAAGGCTAGCCTGCTCTACTGAGCGAGTTCCAGGACAGCTGGGGCTACAGGGAGACCCTGTCTCAAAAAGACCAAAAAAATAAAATAAAAAGACACTCTCTCATAGGCTTGCCCATAGGCCATCCTCATCTAGACAATTCCTCACTGAGACTCCTTTCCCAGGCAATTCTAAATTGTGTCAAGTGGATAATGGATCATCAGGGCCAGTAAGATGGTTCAGCAGGTAAAGACGCTGCTCCTAAGCCTGAAGACTTAGCAGGTAAAGATGCTGCTCCTAAGCCTGAAGACCTCAGCAGGTAAAGACACTGCTCCTAAGCCTGAAGACCTAGCAGGTAAAGACGCTGCTCCTAAGCCTGAAGACCTCAGCAGGTAAAGATGCTGCTCCTAAGCCTGAAGACCTAGCAGGTAAAGATGCTGCTCCTAAGCCTGAAGACCTCAGCAGGTAAAGATGCTGCTCCTAAGCCTGAAGACCTAGCAGGTAAAGATGCTGCTCCTAAGCCTGAAGACCTAGCAGGTAAAGACGCTACTCCTAAGCCTGAAGACCTAGCAGGTAAAGACGCTACTCCTAAGCCTGAAGACCTAGCAGGTAAAGACGCTGCTCCTAAGCCTGAAGACCTAGCAGGTAAAGATGCTGCTCCTAAGCCTGAAGACCTAGCAGGTAAAGA
>VZQC01012024.1:1514734-1573347 GCA_009823505.1 Rhizomys pruinosus | reverse complement strand
AAAAAAAAAAAAAAAAAAAAACAACTTATCTGAACTCAACTATCAACTATCTTTTGTAGTGGGACTTCTCAGAGAAAGACATAGCATAATCATCCTATCAATTGTTCTCCAAAGGAAATACGTTATTGATATTTGTTAAGAGAATGATCACTTTCGGGCTGGAGAGATAGCCTAGCGGTTAAGAGCACCGACTGCTCTTGCAGAGGACCCAGGTTCGATCCCCAGCACCCACATGGCGGCTAAGAACCGTCTGTAACTCCAATTCCAGGAGAACTCCAGTTCCAGGGGAATCCGAGACCCTCTTCTGACCTCTGCGGCATTGCACGACACGGGTGCACAGACCTGCATGCAGACAGTACATTCATACACATAAAAAAAAATAAATAAAAAAATAAAAATAAATAAAAAAGACGCTACTCCTAAGCCTGAAGACCTCAGCAAGTAAAGATGCTGCTCCTAAGCCTGAAGACCTCAGCAGGTAAAGACGCCTGCTCCTAAGCCTGAAGACCTGGTAGAAGGAGAGAGCTGACTTCTGAAAGTTATCTTCTAACTGGCACACTGTGGCATGTATACACCCAAACTGCATACATACATAGTTACAGATTTTTTTTTTTAATCTTGGAGTTGCTGTCCCTTCTAAAGCCACAGCAGTGACCTCCTTTCCCTTGTGGGCTCAGATTTAAAAACTGAATGACAGATAAATCACTTCTCTTTCTTCCTGGAGAAGTAAAACTGAAGGAGTCCTCAGCATGGTGTGTGTTGATCTGGATACTGTGTGAGTGACAGCAGGCAAGAGACAGAGCAAAACTCAAACAGTATAGGAGGTTCCCCAGCTCGGCTCTCCCAGGACAGTATAGGAGGCTCCCCGGCTCTGCTCTTCCAGGTGGAATAGGAAGGCAGGTTTCCTAGGTCTGCAGAGAGCACCGCCCTCAGGTCTCTAGGAGTTGGACTTATAGGACTGGGAAGGGGATGGGAACAGTAATGCACACATGTAACCAGAATGCTGGGAGATTCCTTGTGGGCACATGTCAGCGTGTCCTGACTGTCTCAGGGTTGTGCTAGGTGCTGATGAAAAGCTGACAAGATCTAGAGAGAAGAGCTAGGAATCAGCTTGTTCCCAGGACCAGGTGATTCGTGTGTGTGTGTGTGTGTGTGTGTGTGTGTGTGTGTATGTATGTGTATGTGTATATGCATGTATTTCTGAAGAGAGTTGGAATTAAGGGAGTTCAATGTAGATTCTCAGCACTAGAGTTAAGAGAAAGAAAAGCTGACCCTGCAGAATCTTACTGTAGAATGTGACAAAGGGTTGTCACCTCAGCTTTTTCTTCTCTTTTCTCTTTTTTAATATTTTTGTTTGTGGCTTTGTATGTTGGGGTGTGTGTATACACTTGTGTGTGCGTAGATGTGGGGTGTATACACACATTTGTGTGTGTGCGTGGATGTGGGGTGTATACACATTTATATGTGTGGATGTGGGGTGTGTACACACATTTGTGTGTGCATGGATGTGGGATGCGTACACACATTTGTGTGCGTGGATATGTGGTGTGCAGGCACATTTGTGTGTGCATGGATGTGGGGTGTGCACACACATTTGTGTGTGTGCGTGGATGTGGGGTGTATACACATGTTTGTGGTGGGTGTGGGTGTGGGGTGTGTATGCACATTCGTGTGGGTGTGGGGTGTATACACATTTGTGTGTGTGTGCATGGATATGGGGTGTATACACATGTTTGTGTGTGTGTGGATGTGGGGTGTGCATACACATTTGTGTGTGTGCATGGATGTGGGGTATATGGGGTGTATACACACGTTTGTGTGTGTGGATGTGGGGTGTGCACACACATTTGTGTGTGTGCATGGATGTGGGGTATATATGCACATATGTGTGTGGATGTGGGGTGTGTATACACATTTGTGTGTGTGTGGATGTGGGGTGTGTACACATTTGTGTGTGTGCGTGGATGTGGGGTATATACACACATTTGTGTGTGTGTGGATGTGGGGTGTATACAAACATTCGTGTGTGTGCATGGATGTGGGGTGTATACACATTTGTATGTGTGCGTGGATGTGGGGTGTGTACGCACATTTGTGTGTGCATGGATGTGGGTATGTATGCACATTTGTATGTGTGCATGGATGGGTGTATACACATTTGTGTGTGTGCGTGAATGTGGGATGTATACATACATTTGTGTGTGTGTGGATGTGGGGTGTGTACACACATTTGTGTGTGTGTGTGTGGATGTAAGGCGTACACACTTTTTTTTTTTAAGGGATTCACAATATAAGAGCACAGTTGTTTTCAGATCACATTGACGTTGCTCAGTTTCCCATACAATTAGATAAAATAATTGGTGCTAGATGAGGGATACCATTCGATGTTTGGTTTTTTGTTTTGTTTTGTTTTGTTTTTTATTTCGGTATGTGTATGAATGAATGTACTGTCTGCATGCAGGTGTGTGCACCCGTGTCATGCAGTGACGCAGAGGTCAGAAGAGGGTGTCGGATTCCCCTGGAACTGGAGCTCTCCTGGAATTGGAGTTTCAGACGGTTCTCGGCAGCCGTGTGGGTGCTGGGGATCGAACCCGGGTCCTCTGCAAGAGCAGTCGGTGCTCTTAAACTGCTCGGCTATCTCTCCAGCCCCAAGATGCCAAATTATTAATGTACCGGACTAGTTATGTCCACCCCTCAGAATTTCTTAATCCATGGCCAAGTTGTTTGCAAGGTCAGGGCTAATCCAAAAGTTGTAGAAAAACAGATGGCATTAAAAAAAAAAAAAGCCGGGTGTGGTGGCACACACCTTTAACCCTAGCACTCGGGAGGCAGAGGCAGGAGAATCTTTGTGAGTTCAAGGCCAGCCTGGTTTACAGAGCGAATTCCAGGACAGCTGGGGCTACAGGGAGACCCTGTCACAAAAAGACAAAAAAATACAAAAGATGGTGCACACTGGAGGTAAAGGCAAGGAGATCAGAAGTTCAGGGTCAATAGGGCGTGGTAGCGCACGCCTTTAATCCTAGCACTTGGGAGGCAGAGGCAGGCAGATCTTTGTGAGTTCAAGGCCAGCCTGGTCTACAGAGCGAGTTCCAGGACAGCTAGGGCTACAGTGAGACCCTGTCTCGAAAAGACCAAAAAAAAAAAAAAGTTCAGCGTCAGCCTTGGCTATATATATGGAGAGTTTTGAGGCCACCTTGGGATACATGAGACTATATCAAAAATTGGGGCTAGAGAGATGGCCTAGCGGTTAAGAGCTCCGACTGCCCTTGCAGAGGACCCAGATTCTATCCCTAGCACCCACATGGCGGCTGAGAACCGTCTTTAACTCCAGTTCCAGGGGAATCCGACCTCCGCTGCATTGCACAACACGGGTGCACAAACCTACATGCAGACAGTACATTCATACACAAAAAAATTAATAAATAAAATTTTAAAAAATAAATAAAGCCTTCCTTAGGCGTTGGGGCCAGGGAGGAATGCTTCCTCTCCTGTGTATTTTCTTTGAGCTCCCTCTGCCCTGTCACACTTTTGTATATTCCTAGACTAATAAATGGAAACAAGGAAAAATAAATAAATAAATAAATAAATAAAGGGAAGGTTTCTGTGTAAAACCAGGTGTGATCCCCACTGCTCGAGAGGCTGATGCCGGGAGATTACAAGTTTGAAATCAGCCTGAACAACATAAGACCCTGTCTCAAAAGGAAAATAGGCTCTCACGTGAGCGGCAGGAGGTAAAGCTGCCGCCCCCCACCTCTCAGAGGCTTTCCCTCTGCTCTGCCGCCCAGGTGTCAGGACCTTGCGGTGTTGCTGCCTGCTCTCCTTTGTCCTTGCCCCTCTGGGCTGGCCCTGGGAACTAGAGATCAGCAGAAGGGACTGGAGCCACAGCGCTAGGATGGGAAACAGTGGACTTCATGCCCATATGGAGGCTGCGCAGAAAACTGCTGTCTTTCAGCTTAAAGACCATGGGCTGACCTAGTTCCCCTCAGAGTTACAAAAGCTGACAAGCAATTTTAGGACCATCAATTTGTGCAACAGCAAGATCAACAGCCTGCCACCTCTGCTAATAGGAAAGTTCACTCTGCTGAAAAGCATCTCCCTGAACAGCAAACTTCACTGTTGTTCTACCTGTTGAATTACGCAGTCTGAAAAAACTAGACATGCTAAGCCTAAACAATAGTCACCTGAGGGAGCTGCCACCTACCTTCTGGTAGCTCTATGCCCTTAAGACCCTGAGCCTGTCTGAGAACCAGCTGAGAGCACTACCACCCCAGCCTGAGGCACCTGGATGTGGTAGACCTATCCCAAGGCCAGATTCAGAGTATACCCAACATGGTGGGGGGGCTGCAGGCCATCAAAGTCAGCCTCAACCTGAACCAGACAGATACCTCAGATCTCAGTGAAGATATCTTGCTTGTCCTTGCTGTAAAGTTCTCCGGGAGAGAACTGTTTTGAGCTCAATGTGCTTCCCAGATCTGTCTGCTTGCTGTAGAAGGCAATCTCTTTGAAATAAACTTCAGAAGTGGGAGGTTATCCTAAGTATACGGAGAGGTTCACAGCCACCCAGAAGTTTGCATGATGTTCTCTGCGACCATGGGAACCTGACAGGAAGATCACTGACTTGGAACCTCTGTTGGGGCCTGCCTAAGTCAAAGGCTTCTGTTGTTGGAGATGACACTCGAGAAGATTACATGTCATTCAACAACCTTTTTTCCTTTTCTGGGCTATCTCAGAGAAGCTAAAGGAAAAGCATCAGGAGGCAGGAAGAGCCCTCCATTTTGAGTCATGGATGGGGTGGTGGGCAGTGTTGATCTTCAAAACCATCATTAGTTGGGCTCTAAGAAACCAGAAGGTAGTTGCTATTTATACAACAAGGGAGTGCTGCTGGTCACAGAACAGCTCCACACCAGCTTGAGATTATGTTTAGTTTCAATGTGTAAGCTTTCATAAAGTGAGTTGCCACATCATTTCTGTGTTACTCATATTTTCATGTAATTCTAGTTTGTGAGAAACTTGTATGGTTAAGACCTTACACTTTTATTCCAGTCCATCAGTTCAACGGTAGTGTTTATACTTGGAATTTAGGATGTACATAAATAAGTGAAAGTCAGTTTTGTCAAAGAAGTACCAACACAACAAACACTAAGAAATGTTCCAAGGCTGCCATAGCAAATTCTTTACTATCGCAGGTGCCTTATTGCTTAGAGGACTCTGAAGAGCTAAAACTATATGTAACACTTGTAAGAGTGTATGTTTTGTTTTGTTTTATTTTGTTTTTAAAAAATTTTTTTTTTTTTAATTTCTGTATGTGTATCAATGTACTGTCTGCATGCAGGTCTGTGCACCCGTGTCGTGCAATGCCGCGGAGGTCAGAAGAGGGTCTCGGATTCCCCTGGAGCTGGAGTTCTCCTGGAATTGGAGTTTCAGACGGCTCTCGGCCGCCATGTGGGTGCTGGGGATCGAACCCGGGTCCTCTGTAAGAGCGGTCGGCGCTCTTAACCGCTAGGCCATCTCTCCAGCCCTTGTTTTGTTTTTGAGACAGGGTTTTGTTACATAGTTCTGGCTGTCCTCAAGTCTCCCTGCTTCAGTTTCCCAAGCACTGGGATTCCAGGCATGTGCCACCACATCAGGCCTACTAATAAGATTTAAAAGGAATTTTAATAATGAAGACTTTCCTGAGGCTTTGTTAAAAATCAGGTTTATTGGGCCAGGTGTGGTGGCGTATGCCTTTAATACCGCACTTGAGGGAGGCAGAGGCAGGTGGGCCAGCCTGGTCTACAAAGTGAGCTCCAGGCCAGCTGGGATTAAACGGAGACTCTGTCTTTAAAAGACAAAAAAAAAATATTTATTTCAAATTATCTAATTAAATTACCTTCAAGAAAATCATTGCTAAAGTTTGTGGGGGGGGTTTTTTTTGGGGGGGGTGTCTTTTTGAGACACGGTCTCCCTGTAGCCCAGCTGTCCTGGAACTCACTCTGAAAACCAGGCTGGCCTTGAACTCACAAAGATCCGCCTGCCTCTGCCTCCCGAGTGCTAGGATTATAGGCGTGCGCCACCACGCCCGGCATATTTGTTATTTCAATGGCAAAAGTGTTATCTCCAGAATATAGAAAAACAAGAAGGAAACAAACAGCTAGACCAAGTATTCAGTCTTGGACTGTATCCTAAAGAAACCAGTTGTCTGTCTGCCACTTGAGTGCAAAGCTGTGGATTCTGCTGCTGAAGTGAAATACTCCCTTTAGCCAGAAGGTGGTGCTGCGCTTCCTCGGAAGCTGACTTCAGAGCCCTTTGAGGAAAGCAGCTTTTTTGCTGTTTCAGTCACTAGTACACAAGGGAATGAACATCAGGATCCCTCTGACAGCTTTTAAGAATAATTTGACTCCTGGGTTCCACCAGGAAGTCTGGCTTAGTTGGTGTGGGCTGAGCTGGAGGTGAACGGGTTTGCACTGTGCTACCGCCGGCACGTCTGGGAGGCTGTTGACGATTGATCCGAGCCATGGTAAAGAATGAGGAAAGAATAAGTGAGGGTGCCTGGCACAAGAGCGGTGTCAGGGTCTGCAGGTCAGCTCAGTAACTGCAGTGCAGAGGACTTAGAGGTACTGGGTTTGAGAGTGACCCCAGTCACACTGACCTGCATAGTTGTCATCAATTGGCTTAGAAGCACAGAATTCAAGTGCCTCTAAATTACTGAGTACATGGCAGGGCATATGGGTTACCTTCTTGGGAAGACTGGGTTGTCCTTCCTTGTCCTGTAGTCTGCTGCCTGTCCTTGCTGAGAGCTGGCTCAGGAAGTTCCAGGAGTGACACTGAGAAAGGCCTCCGCCTGGCAAGGAGGACATAGGACAGTCCGGTGCCATCCAGACCTTTTCTGTCTGTGTCCCCCCAGCTTTGTGACGACAAACTGTGCCCTGCAGTTTTCATCTCGTGGACTCCGGCCTGGCCTCACCACTGTCCTGGCCCGGAACCTGGACAAGAACACCGTAGGCTACCTGCAGTGGCGGTGGGGTGTCCAGTCGGCCATGAACACAAGCATCGTACGAGACACGAAGACCTGCCACTTCACTGTGGCCCTACAGGTGAGCTGAGTTGCTGCTCTCCAGGACTCATCCTGCCCCTCTCCCTGCAGCCCAAGGTCCTGAAGAGCAGCACTGAGTTCACTGAAGAATGCTGACGGCGGTTGTTCTCAGGCACACGGTGTCTGTGTTCAGATCTTCCCAAGCAAAGTGGCATTTCCTCGTTTCACATCAGAATACTGCTCTTTGCAGGCACGGGTGGGGGGGGATGACGCTGGAGGAAGGAGGGAGAGCAGCTGCTTCTCAGTTCCCACCACTGAGCAACACAGGCCGTGTCACCAGGGGGCTTTGTTTTTCAAGAGAGGCTAGCAAACTATATTTTTATAGGAAATCTGAGTTTTTACAGCCCTGTGCCCCTAGGGACATCTTTGCTGCCTTTCTGTAGGTCCACTGTGGACCCACACGGTGACAAAATTGCTGACATTTCTCAGCATGTCATACGCGACTCATAGCTGTACTGGCTACTGGTGTTTGCACACCTATGCAGCCACCAGCTGGTGGCCCATGCTGAAGTCTGTCATAGCGGGAACCCAGCAGCTGGTAGACAGCTAGGCATTGTCTTTTCAGAATGCTGCACTTGAACCTGCGCTTCTTCTCTCCGCAGCTAGGAATCCCTCACTCCTTTGCACTGATTAGTTATCAGCACAAGTTCCAGGATGATGACCAGACACGTGTGAAAGGGTCACTCAAGTAAGTCAGCTGGACTGCTGGAGACCTCCAGGGTGTCCCACAGTGCTCTTACCACGGGGACATCTTAGTAACTCTCCCACGAGTGACGGATGGTCCAGGAGGGAGGGGTAGAGACCTGGCTGTTGTACATGTGGGCTGGTAGGCAGAAGGGACACAGCTGCTGACAGCAGTGCTCTGCCCCACAGGGCTGGCTTCTTTGGGACAATAGTGGAATACGGAGCAGAGAGGAAGATCTCCAGACACAGTGTCCTGGGTGCAGCAGTCAGCATTGGCGTCCCACAGGGCGTGTCTCTCAAAGTCAAGTGAGTTTGAACCTGGCTGTCGACGTGTGTGGGTGCCTGACTGTAGCCTGTCCTTGCAGTTTCATTCCTTGGTGTGCCTTGCTTCTCCCTCAGCTGCATGAGCAGAGGAGGAGAAGAGTCCAGTCCAGCACTGAGGTGAGGCAGCCCAGGCTCAACTTCACCTTCCCTAGCAGTGGGGTTGGCCAGTGAGTAGCTCACGCCTCAGCAGTTCTGCCCCGTGGCCCGCGCCCAACCAGACCCCCGTAGGCACCGGCAGCATCTGACAGCTTGCCACATGCACATATTTCTCTGCCTTACCCAGTTCTTCAGAAGTCCTGGCTGAGTTTGCTTGGGGTTTTGTTTTGTTTTGAGATAGGGTCTCGGGCAGCCAAGGCTAGCTAGCCTGGAGCTCAGATTTGGATCCCTCGCTTCAGCTTCCTGGTACTGAGATGGGCGCGTGCCCTGTGTCCAGCTCCTGTTCACTGGCTTTTTCTGTCTTACTGCAGCTGGGCTTCTTCCCCACCCTGTGCAGAAGCAGCCTTCTAAACGCCAGTGGGCATCCTCCTCCTGTGCAGAGAGCCGCCCTCCAGCCTCATCTGGCCCTGCCTCACAGAGTCTGCCTCAGTGGCCTTCCATCCTGTCTTACATACCTCCCTGCAGGGGATTCTAGGACACCAAGCTCTAACTCTGGGTTTTCTTCCTGTCTCCCAAACTTCTACTCAGACGCAGCTCTGTGGGGCACAGTCCTCGACAGTGTGGCTCTACCCCAGGTACCCCAAGCTAGCCTCGTGGTTTGGGACCTTCATCTCTAGATGTTAGTATTTAGTGGAGCCCTGTGAGTACAGAGGCGGACTCCTGTATCTCCATCTTGGTCCACTTCCTGAATCTCTAGCTCATATGCACAGTCAGCCCTCTGCATCCATGGATACCACAAGTATCCATGTGAATTCAAACCACCACGGATCCAAAATAACAGAGAGAGAGATTGGATGTGTCTAGCGTTTTCCTTCTCATTCTTCCCTAACTAAACAGGACAGAATGGCAGCTATTTATGTAACATTTATGTTGTATTTAGATAGGAGGAAGAGCTGGGGATTAAAGTGTGTGGGAAAGCTGGGCATGGTGGCCATGTGTGTGACCCTGGCATCAAGGAGGATTTTCAAGCACTGGCTGCTCCTGCACAGGACCTGGGTTTGATTCCCAGCACCCACAGAGCACGGTATCCAACACTCTCATCTGGCTTCGGAGGGCACCAGACACACAGTGCACATGTATATATGAAGGCAAACATAAACATTTTAAATAAATCTTTAGGGGCTAGAGAGATGGCTCAGCAGTTAAGAGCACTGACTGCTCTTGCAGAAGACCCCGGTTCGATTCCCAGCACCCACCATCTTAACTCCAGTTGCAAGGAAATCTGATGCCTTCTTCTGACCTCCTTGGGCATTGTGTGAAATGGGTCCACTTACACACATGCAGGCAATACACTCACATAAAATAAAAATCTTTAAAAGAAAAAGAGTGGAGGGCCTGGGGGCTGGAAGAGAGCTCCGTCAGTACAGTGCTTGCTCGGAGAGCCTCTGGGCCCGGAACCCATAAAGAAGCTGAGTGTGAGGACCCACTGGTACTTCTGCTGGGGAGATGGAGACACACGCTCCCGGGCCTTGCTAGCCAGCTGGCCTTCTGAGTGACTCCCAGGCCAGGGATCTCATCTTTAAAACAAAACAGCTGGACAGCACCCTAGAAATGATACATGAAGTTGTCCTCTGACTTCCATACCCACAAATGCACACATGTACACAATATACACAGTGAGAGTTCAGACAAGGGTGGTAGTGCCTCCTGGTACTCAGGAGGCAGACACACGCAGAGCTCTGGGAGTTCAAGGCCAGCCTGGTCTACAGAGCAAGTTCCAGGCCAGCTGGGGCTACAGGGAGAACCTGTGAAAAGGTGTGCAGGCAGATATTTGTAGATGCTATGCAGATACTGTGCCATTGTATACAGGCGACTTGAACTTGCACAGATGTTTGTTTCTGAGTGGGGACCTGGAACCACTGCCCCACAGCGTCCTGCTACTGAGCTCTGCTCGGATACCTTAACGGCATTTCAGATGTCCCTTCCCCGTCCCTTCTGAGTGCATGCCCTTCGAAGCATACTCCATGTGACATCAGTCAAGGACAGCTCCACTTGCCACTGTCTCCATCAAAAAACACCTTGTCATTGCCCTGGATTTTTCTTTCCCAACACTCCAAATCTGACATCCGATAGTCACTTCCTATCTTATACAAATAACCTGTCCTGAGCCTGACAGGTTCTCAGGGACTCTGAGGCCTCCATCCACCGTACAGCTGTTTTCTTCATCGCTGTGTGTGTCCTCCATCCACCGTACAGCTGTGTTCTTCATCGCTGTGTGTGTCCTCCGTCCACTCTACAGCTGTGTTCTTCATCGCTGTGTGTGTCCTCCGTCCACTCTACAGCTGTGTTCTTCATCGCTGTGTGTGTCCTCCGTCCACCCTACAGCTGTGTTCTTCATCGCTGTGTGTGTCCTCCGTCCACCCTACAGCTGTGTTCTTCATCGCTGTGTGTGTCCTCCGTCCACTCTACAGCTGTGTTCTTCATCGCTGTGTGTGTCCTCCGTCCACCCTACAGCTGTGTTCTTCATCGCTGTGTGTGTCCTCCGTCCACCCTACAGCTGTGTTCTTCGCTGTGTGTGTCCTCCGTCCACCCTACAGCTGTGTTCTTCATCGCTGTGTGTGTCCTCCGTCCACCCTACAGCTGTGTTCTTCATCGCTGTGTGTGTCCTCCGTCCACTCTACAGCTGTGTTCTTCATCGTTGTGTGTGTCCTCCGTCCACCCTACAGCTGTGTTCTTCATCGCTGTGTGTGTCCTCCGTCCACTCTACAGCTGTGTTCTTCATCGCTGTGTGTGTCCTCCGTCCACCCTACAGCTGTGTTCTTCATCGCTGTGTGTGTCCTCCATCCACTCTACAGCTGTGTTCTTCATCGCTGTGTGTGTCCTCCGTCCACCCTACAGCTGTGTTCTTCATCGCTGTGTGTGTCCTCCGTCCACTCTACAGCTGTGTTCTTCATCGTTGTGTGTGTCCTCCGTCCACCCTACAGCTGGGTTCTTCGCTGTGTGTGTCCTCCATCCACTCTACAGCTGTGTTCTTCATTGCTGTGTGTGTTCTTCACACACACAGTAATTAGCTCTTGAGCATCCATCAGCCTATGTCACTCTTCTCAAAAGCTCAGGACAGGACTGGGGTAGAGCTCATTGGTAGAGTGCTAGCCTGGCTTATGGGGATCCGGGAGATTCAGTCCCAGCACCAGAAAAAGTCCTGAGTGACTTCCTCTGTTGAGGGCAAAGGTCAGAGTTCTTCTGGAACCCTAGTGGTGCAGCCCCTCGCTGTCCTAAGCATCTTGCTCCCACTGGCCCAGCTCATCCTGAGGTGCACCACGCCCACCCCCAGTTCCCACCTGGGCCTTGGTGGCCTTACACCCTCAGACACGGCTGGTCCTTGAGCTTGCACCTTATCCTGAGAAAATGTGACCTGACTGTAGGCTGAAGATTGTAGGCCTTGTACCTGAGCAGACCTCAGCCACTAGGTCTGTTTTGGAGGTAGCAGCTAAGCAGCTCACCAAGGTCAGAGACCACTCCAGTCCTCCACCACTTGAGAACATCTGAGATTAGTAAAGGGCAGACAGGTCAGATGTTTTCATTCTGATCCCCTGGAGCTTACTCTGTAGACCAGGCTGGCCTTGAACTCACAAAGATCCATCTGCCTCTGCCTCCTAAGTGTTAGGATTAAAGGCATGCGCCACCACGCCTAGCTTAAAGACGATTCTTAGCCGCCATGTGGGTGTGGGGAATCCGACCCGGGTCCTCTGCAAGAGCAGCGCTCATAACTGCTGAACCATCTCTCCAGCCCCCTGAATCCCCTCTTTCTTTATCTGATTTGGGAGCATTGATGAGGTGCATAGGTCACCAAGGCATCACGCTCTGATCTGAGTTGTTTCAGATCCTTTGTGCAGATGACATAATCTGACTTGGATTTTCTTTTTCTTTTTTAATTTTTAATTTTTTTTTATGTGTATGAATGTACTGTCTGCATGTAGGTTTGTGCACCCGTGTTGTACAATGCCGCGGAGGTCAGAAGAGGGTGTCGGATTCCCCTGGAACTGGAGTTCTCCTGGAATTGGAGTTTCAGACAGTTCTCAGCCGCCATGTGGGTGCTGGGGATCGAACCCTGGTCCTCTGCAAGAGCAGTCAGCGCTCTTAACTGCTAGGTCATCTCTTCAGCCCCTGACTTGGATTTACATCGCAAGACTATCACCCTGCATTTTCTGTGATTAGAGTTAGACTGTCCAAACTTAATTTTTACACTAATTGGACATCCTTCACCCAATATGACCATAACTGTATTAGATTCTAGGTTCTGGAATATTTGTATACGTAATGAAAATGTCTTGGGGGTGGACCCAAGTCTAGAAATATAGGGATTTAAAAAATGTTTTCTGCCGGAAGTGGTGGCGCATGCCTTTAATCCTAGCACTTGGGAGGCAGAGGCAGGCAGATCTCTCTGAGTTCAAAGCCAGCCTGATCTACAGAGTGAGTTCTAGGACAGCCAGAGCTACAGGAGACCCTGTCTCAAAAAGACGAAAAAAAAAGTTTCTACCTTACCCTTTGTCAATGTTTTGTAAGTGGCTTTTGAAGGACTATGTCTCTCTTCTCATCTGAGTGTCAGGTTGTCAACACCGGTCTACTGCCTGTCTTCCTATCTTCTTCTACTTGCATTACGGTGAGCTTGTTGGTAGTTTGTGTCCTTTCCGACTTCATTTTATCTATCTATCTATTTATTTATTTATTTATTTTGGTCTTTTTGAGACAGGTTCTCCCTGTAGCCCCAACTTTCCTGGAACTCACTGTGTAGACCAGTCTGTCCTCGAACTCACAGAGATCCACCTGCCTCTGCCTCCTCAGTACAGGGATTAAAGGCGTGCACCACCATGCCTAGCTTGTTTAAAGTTTTTTACTTATTTGTTTCTGTGTGGTGCCTGTGGAGGCCAGGGCATTTAGTGTTGGCAGTCTTAACCACTGACCCATCTCTAGCCCCAAGTCCTTATTTTTATATGTGGTCAAGGTCAAACAGTTGTTCTCCATGGGACCGTTGATCCAGGAATCACAGCCTTTTATAGAGATTCCTTAATTTGGCAACTTTTGAAATCTTTGAGACTGTCTCCAGGACTCCTGTCCTCTCACACCTTTGGCTCAGTGGCTAAGACCCCTTAAGCTCCCCCCCCAAGACTCACATGGGCATTGTGTGTCCCCAGGCTGAACAGGGCCAGCCAGACCTACTTCTTCCCCATCCACCTGACGGACCAGCTCCTCCCCAGCGCCGTGTTCTACGCCACCGTGGGGCCTCTAGTCATCTACTTCGCTATGCATCGCCTGATCATCAAACCTTACCTCAGGGCTCAAAAGGAGAAGTGAGTTTAGCACTGAAAACCTGTGCCTCCGTCTCCTCAGCTAGAGACAGTGACTGAAGGTGCTCCATGGAAAACTAAGCTCATTAATGTCAGGGAAGTACATGGCTTCCGTGTCCTGCCAGGTCCCCAGTAACTTCGGTAGACAGCAGGGGCAGAGCTGCTGCCCTTCGCTCCAGTCCACCCCCAGGACCACTTCCTTACATGGTCCCGCTCAGAAGCAGGACCACATTCATAGCTTCCTGTGTCTCGTCCTAGCCATCTCTCTCCTCGGCACGGAGCTTTGCGTGTAGCAGGTTTGTTTTGGGGAGGTGCACTACAGTTGTTGAGGAAGCTTCCTTCCCATAAATTGATCAGGAGCACCCCTCAGAGTTGTGGGGTGCCAAAAAGGTCCTTTGTGAACATCCAGGCCACTAGGCCACTGAGCCCACGAGGAGGAGTGGTGCTTTTCCTCTGGCTGCTGTGGGCTTTGTGTCCTCCAGTCTAGGGACCCAGTTCCCATGGAAGTTGAGGACTTAGAACACAGAATGAATGTGCCAGGTCAGGGGTTCTGATAGGACTCATGGAGGCTGACCCTGAGTCCTTTGCTAAAGTAATGGGAATTGTCCCTGCCCAGGGTGCACTTTAATACTCTTCAGGACATTAGCATCCTCTCCCAAGCTTCCTGCTTGGAGCAGTCTTCCTCCCAAGGAGCTAGACTGCAGATCCCAAGGCTCCACGGAGAACAGGGAGAGCAGTCTCAGAAAATGAAGATGCACTGGTCCGAGGTGGGCCTGGGGTTGTCCGGGAAGTTACCTTTTAAAGTCCTACAGGCAGAAATCAGTTCAGATCACAGGCTGCATGCTGGCTCACGTCCAGCAGGGGGCCCTCTTGATTCACTGCAGAGTGACACATGTGCCTTATGCTTCTCTCCTGAAAGGGAATTAGAGAAGCAGAGGGAGAGCACAGCCAGCGACATCCTGCAGAAGAAGCAGGAGGCCGAGGCCGCTGTAAGTGCTCTTCTCTCCCCCCTCCCTCCCCCTCCTCTTCTCTCCCCCCTCCCTCCCCCTCCTCTTCTCTCCCCCCTCCCTCCCCCTCCTCTTCTCTCCCCCTCCTCCCTCTCCCTCCTCTTCTCTCCCCCCCTCCCCCTCCTCTTCTCTCCCCCCTCCCTCCCCTCCTCTTCTTTTTTTTTTTTTTTTTCTCATTTCCTGTCTCTTCTCTCCCCCCCCTCCCTCCCCCTCCTCTTCTCTCCCCCCCTCCCACCCTCCTCTTCTCTCCCCCTCTCCCTCCTCTCTCTCTCTTCCTCCTCCCCTCCTCTCTCTCCCCCCTCCCTCTTCCTCCTCCCCCTCCCTCCCCCCTCCTCGTCTCCCCCCCCCCTCCCCCTCCTCTTCTCTCCCCCCTCACTCCCCCCGCCTTCTCTCCCCCCCTCCCCCCCTTCTCCCCCTCCCTCCATTCTCTCCCCCCATTCCTCCCCTCCCCCCCTCCCTCCCCCCTCCTCTTCTTCCCCTTCCCCCTCTTCCCCCTCCTCCCGTCTTTCCGCCCGCTTCCCTCCCCATCCTCTTCTCTCCCCCCTGCCCTTCCCCTCCCTCTTCTCTCCCCCCCCTCCCCCTCCTCTTCTCTCCCCCCGCCCATCCCCCTCCTCTTCTCTCCCCTCTCCCCTCCCTCCCCTCTCCTTTTCTCCCCTCTTTTCTCTCTCTCTCCCCTCCCTCCCGCCTCTCTCTCTCTCTCATTCTCTGTTTCTGTCTCTTTCTGTCTTTGTCTCCCCAGTGCCTGCGACAGTGATGGAAGAACTGCCCCATCCTCCTGAAGCTGCCCCTGTGAGAAGCTTGCCACACCCAATGCTGGTCTCCCCACCTTAGGTCTTTCCCTCTCCAAGAAACTCTTTACCGTTTAGCCTTTCTGAGGCCTGTAGGGCATGTTCTGGAGACTCAGACTGCCTGTAAGATGAATACAGCGTGACCCACCAGAGGTCTAGGGAGGTTTTTCAAGTGGCAGGTGCTGCCCTCCTGTCTTCCTTTATGTGCTGCCCACAGGAGACATGAGGGGGCAGAAGTGTCCTGGCTGGCTGCTGTGGGTTCCTAGTGGCCAGAGGAAGGGTTGAAAGGTACCTGGCACACCGCTGGGAAAGTGCTGCCCCTTTGAGGAGCAGTGTGCATCCATGCCCAGCTGAAAGGTCCCACAGCAGACACTGGTCCTTTTCAGGAAGAGTGGGAGGCCACTGTAGCTCACGCCTTTAATCTCAGCACTTGGGAGGCAGAGGCCAGCCTGCTAGACCAGTAAGGTCCAAGCCAGCAGGGACTACAGGGAGACCCCATATCAAAACACCAACAGGGGTAGGAGGACTAGATGGGGTACTTTGCTGCTCAGATGACATGTCTCTCTTTGAAGCAAGATCTCACTGTACCTCGGACTCTCAGACTAGCCCCAGACTCATTATGTAGCCCAGGTTAGTCTTGAACCCATCACTCTGTGTCTTTTTTTTTTTTCTATTTACTATTTTTTATGTGTATGAATGTACTGTCTGCATGTAGGTTTGTGCACCCGTGTCGTCCAATGCCGCGGAGGTCAGAAGAGGGTGTCAGATTCCCTTGGACGGTTCTTAGCCATCATGTGGGTGCTGGGGATCAAACCCGGGTCCTCTGCAAGAGCAGTTGGCACCTCTTAACCGTTGAGCCATCTCTCTAGCCCCATCTCTTTATTCTTAAATATTGACAGCGTACTCAGTAATTTCTTTCTTTGGGGAGGGGGGTTGAGATAGGGTCTCCCCGTAGCTCCAGCTGGCCTGGAATGCACACCGTAGACCAGGATGGCCTGGAACTCACAGAGATCTGCCTGCCTCTGCTGGGATTAGAGGCATGTGCCACCACGCCCAGCTTCAGTAATTTCTCATGTGGTCACCTACCTGTGCAGACTCTAGAAAGAAATCTGAGGTGTTGTCCCTCCCTTCGATGACTCCCCACCCTGCAGAGCTCAGAGCACTCGGTCCTTGTATGGTCTCGAAGCACATGCCAGGCTGGGCACAGACTGCCAACCACACGTCTGGCATGGGCACAGACTAGGTGTCTGTCACACTCTGACTGAAACAACTAGGGCCTGACACTTCCATCTTGTTCTCTCAGGTTCGGCTGATGCAGGAATCTGTCCGAAGAATAATAGAAGCAGAAGAGTCGAGAATGGGTGAGAAGGTTCTTCTCGTGGGCTGGGCAGGGGGTGGGGTCTTGAAGTTGAGACTAGGTGAGGTTCTCGTGGGCTGGGCGGGGGGGGGTGGGTCCTCGAGGTTGAGACTGGGTGAGAAGGTTCTTCGCTGGGCTGGGCTGGGCAGTGGTGGGTCTCAAAGCTTCCAAGGGAAGCCAGCCCTGCCTGTGTCTGACTGACTGGTCCACAGGGCTCATCATCGTGAACGCCTGGTATGGGAAATTCGTCAACGACAGGAGCAGGAGGACTGAGAAGGTGAAGGTGATCGACGTGACGGTGCCCCTGCAGTGCCTGGTGAAGGACTCCAAACTCATCCTCACTGAGGCCTCCAAGGTACCCAGACCACCTGAGCCGGTGCTCACAGGAGCTACAGGGAGTGGCAGTCTGGGGCCCGGAGCCCTCTGATAAGGACAGCCAGACCTGCAGTGGCCTTCATGTTGCCACCATCTGCTACGTGGGCTGCTACCTGGAACCTGCTTCCACTTCCCCTGAAACCACTCCGCAGGTGTCCACTGAACCCCAGGTGCCAGAACAATAGCAATCAGCCTGTGTCTGCCTGCTTGGCACCTGCCTTCAGTTGGTTTCTGCTGGCCCCAGAGGAGAATGATGACCCTCCTGAAGAGCCCTGGCTTCCCAAAGTCAGAGCTCACTGAGGCTGTGTCCAGGTGGGCTGAGAGGGGGCGTGCGTTGAGGGCCAGTCTGGCAACCCTAGGAATCCCTTTGGAAATCTCACTTCTTCAAGCCCCAGAGCGTGTGTCCCTGTCCACTGTGCCCAGGTGGTGACAGAAGGGTGCAGGACACGCTTGAGGGACTGACCCTCTGTTTGTTACAGGCTGGGCTACCAGGGTTCTATGACCCGTGTGTTGGGGAGGAGAAGAACCTGCGAGTGCTCTACCAGTTCCGAGGGGTGCTGCACCAAGTGATGGTCCCTGACAGCGAGGCCCTCAGGATACCCAAGCAGTGTGAGTAGCTGCCCGGCCCTCACTTTCCCTGTGGACAGCGGGGTCCTCAGTGACTGCTGAGCATGTGAGGTTATAGCCACTAGGGTCCCAAAGGACCACAGAGCTGCCGGCCTGGGACTTGAACCAGTGTCGCCCCAGCCACAGATGGAGTTAGACTTTGCTCTTGGCCAGGTACTATGGCTTACTCCTATACTCCAAGCACTCGGGAAACTGAGGCAAGGTCTGGAGTTGCAAGTCATCCCGGGCTACCCCGTGAGACTCAGGCATTCTAACCACAGCTGGGAATAGGTGTCTGGGAGTGAAGTGCTGCCGGCCCAGAAGTGCTGAGCTACTGTGACAAGAGGCATGGAAGCAATGCCTTTTCTTCAGAGACAGGGTCTGGCCTGAAACTCACTGTGTAGACAGAGAGCAGCCTACCTCTGCCTCACAAGTGCTGTGGTTCAAGGTGTGTGCCACCACACCTGGCAAAGCTGCCTTTTGGTCTTTTCCTTTCCAGCTCACAGGATCGACACAGATGGATAAACTGCTCAGGAACCTGATTAAAAAGAGGCTGCAAAGAATCTTTCCTGGGAGGCTACAAATTTGGAAACAGGGAAAACCCAGACATGAAATGTTTTAGTTTATTCCTCAAGGTGGCACTGGATCAATTCTGTGAAGGGATGCACAGACACCCCAGCTTGGTGGGTGCTGTGGGAGGACTGAGGACCCCACCCTAGCCAGACCACAGCACAGCCACGTCTTTCCCCAAGGATCATGCTCCTGGAGGGCAGGGCCTGAGCTACTTCAGGTACACCCCAACCCCAGTCCTTAGCACCAGTGCTGCACCTACTATCCCCAGTCATCCGAAGGCATCTGGAACATCTGCCCTCACACAGGACTGCTCTTCTTGAAGCCCATGCTGCACATGGGAAACTGGACAGGAAGGTGTGCCGTGCACCAGGGCCTGCTCAGTCCGCTTCCCAGCTTCCTCTGCTGAATATTACTGAGTGAACTGAAGAGGACTGTGGGTTTATAAAACTGCTTTTTATCTGAGAACAAATGGGTTTGGAAACTAGTCTCTTCTCCCTACTTCCAGAGCTTCTCAAGTCATTCCTCCAGCCCCTGGCTGGGAACCACTGTGCCCTCAGGTCCCAGGGTGGGGGCACTGCCTGTGCTCCTGAGAACGGGGCCTGCTGCCCCTGGACACAGTGAACTCGTGTCCCTTTCAGAGCCAGCACACCGTGTGGCACTACCCCAGCCTGCCCTGCCCGTGCCTGCCCACCTCTAGAGAATGGCGTTAGAATGAAGGCTTCCAAGGACAGGTGGGCCACCATGGCCCAGGGCCAGACGTGTGCCAAACCCAGGGCTGGCCAGGCAGCAGTGCCTCTAGTGAGCACCCAGCAGGTGGCACTGTTGCCTGCCCTCCTGGACCATCTGCCCTCCTCCACTAGCTGAATGGCCACTTCAGGGTCAGCCATTAGATGTGAGCAGCGCTCTGGTGGGCAGAGGTCGTCACACAGGTCTTGAAGTAGACGTGGACACCTCCAAGCAGAGGCATCATGGGCAGTGGATGGATATGGCCACGGGTCCTGGAGGCTGGGGTGCCACCACAGCTGCTGCTAAAGCCAGATCTCACCCTGACAGTGGTATCTCAGCTAATCACTAATGACCCTTTCCTCCAATTTTTCAAAGCAGTTCACTGTCCAATTCTGTAATATTTATCTGCATTTTTAAAAAAGAGGATGTTTCTCTGACTACCCCATGGACTGACGTGCAGAATGCTCTGCACCCAGTCGCATGAGCCTCGACTGGGCAGCCTGGTTCCCTGGGCACTGCTGCTCTTTCTGTCTGAAGCTGACTGTATGGTCACTGCCCACAATAAACTTGTCCTGAAAGCCAAGGCCACCTCTGTCCATTCATGTGCACATGCTCAGGGCAGAGCAGTGAGTGCTGCCCCATCCCAAGTGCCCTGTCCCCATTGCTCCATCCTGAGTCTCAGTTCAGACCACACTTTAAACTTGAGGCTGTGGTTCCATTTTCTGTGCTAAATGCTTGCCTGAGAAATAGACCCTCACATTAAGGACACCAGGCTAAGGTTTTGTTCATGTCTGGCTATGTAGTCCAGGCTGGCCCAGAACTTGATCCTCCTGCCTCAGCTTCCTCAGTGCTGAGACTACAGGGGTCTCCACCACTCACAGCAGTTCTTGTTAAGGTCAGTTATTCTGCAGCCAGAGGGGGTCGTTATCAGGAAGCAGGACACTGGCGCCAAGCAGCCTAAATGATGGAGAAAAGCCTGCAGTGTAGAAAGACATTTATTCTGTCTTCATGGAAAGCAGCCCAGGAAAGGAATCAGGGAGACCTCCTGAGCCACACAGCTGACTGCCAGGCTGATGGAGGGAACTCCACCCTGCCACCAGAGTGGGCTACTCTGAGGAAAGGGACCAACCACATAGCTATGCATGTCCCTGGAGGGGGGGGCACTGGGAGGGTGGCCCCCTCCCTCAGGAGACAGACTGGCTAGCTCCTCACACTTGTCACTGTGCAGCAAGGATAGCCCGAGGCCACCAGCCCCAGCCAAGGTGGCCTGAGCACATACCCTCAACTCAGTGCTTGGCCTCCACCTGTGGCCTCCTGGCCTCACAGGTCCCCAGCGAATCCCGCCAGCCTCGGCAGCAGGTGGAATGTACACAACAGAGTCCCAGACTCTATGGCCTGCCCATCTGCTGGGGCTCAGCTCCGCTGCCCAGGCACTCTGGCCCGCAGTCCCCAGCGTCCCTCTCTGTGAGCGCGCAGGCGGCTGCACATCTTCCGCATGAGCAGCCTCTGGGCCTTTAAGTGCTTTCGGAGCTTCTCGTTTTCCTTCAACGTGAGGAAGAGTTTTCTTTTCAGGGCATCCAAGTCCAAAAGGGCGTAGCTGTGATCAGGCGGCTGTCCCAGAAGGGGCCTTCCCCGCCCCAAGGGGCCAGCTGGCCCATCAGGAGCCTCAGTTGCTTCTGTTCCCTGTGTCAATACCTAAGGACAGAGGTCAAGAGCTAAGAGCCACCCAGGTGGCTGACCCTGTGTCACTAGACTGGGTCAGCCCCATCCCTAGGACCCACTTCCCCTGCTCTCCTGAAACCTGGATGTGCCAAGTCTTGGTCTCACTAGGAAGCTCCAACATTCAAGGCACCACCCCACTCCTGTCCCGAGTCCTCTGGGGCAGCAAGTCTCTTCATTTTGTTTGTAGCAAGTCATCTTGTGCTGAGACCACCTCAAACCCCACGTCTTACCTGTTTCTCGGGGACTTGGATGTTTGGGGACATATGAAGCTCGTCAAGTGGGGCGGCCATGTTCCTCTCTGGGCTGTTCCTACCAGCCACCACCTCGGGACAGACCTGGGAACGGAACGGCAGGCGAAGTCAGGCTGGCCGAGCTGGCAGACACCAGATCCTCACGCAGCTGCCACAGTCCATCCCTGAGTAATCCCTGCAGGAGCTCCAGCCATGGGTGGCACAGGGCCCAGGCAGCCAGTCCGCCTCTTCCCTCTTCCCACCCGCTCCAGACACGAGCCTGCAGCAGTCGGCCACAGCTTCCCTCTAAGAAGGCACCCTACAGTCAGGTCTAACACTCTGGTTTCCCTTGAGGTTGTATAAATCTTGACCTTTTTCTAAACTCAAGCTTGAGGGGACATGGGGCAAGGCTTGCAGGCCAGCCGGGCCAGCACACTGCCGCCTGTGCTGTCCCAACTCCAGCGTCACGCCATGCATTGGGACGACCCCGTGCACACTCACCTCTCTCTGGGAGGAGGCATCTCGTCCCTCGAAAGCCGGGTCTGTGTTCTCCCTCACCAGCTGCAAGGCAGGCACACAGAGCCTGTTCAGACAATGCAGTGGTCAGCTGGCCTATGCTAAAAAGGGACTCAGGCACTGGTCTGGAGCACCTATGCCCCTGGCGAAACAAAATGGACTGAATTACCGAGCCTGAAGCTTAGCTGTTTTAGTGTTGCTGTGACAAACACCAGGACCAACTTGGGGACAAAAGTTTATTTCATCTTGTAACTCGGAGTCAATCCATCATTGAGGGAAGTTGAGCCAGCGGCTCAGACAGGGACGGCAGCAGGACCACAGGGTACCGCTGTTTACTGGCTTGCACCCCTGGCTTACTCAGCTGCCTTTCTTGTACAACACAAGCCCACCTGCCCAGTGATGGCACCACCCAGGGTGGACTGCTTCCTCCACATCGACTTAGATCCTCCCCATAGTTAAAAGGCCACAGGCCACTCTTATCTGGGAAATTTTTCAGCTGAGGCTCCTCCTTCCCAGATGGCTCAGCTTGGGTGGGGTAGAGAGAACGTCTAAATATATTCCCAACCACTGGATCCCCAGCCCAGCAAGAACCTGAATCGTGTGTCACCCTGGGGTCCGACACCCATCCACCAACATTTGCCACCCCATGGATAGAAAGAGCCTGCACCACTGCTCCAAGCACCACAGATGCAGATCTGCTGGTGGTACCACAGGGCCATGAGCAGCTGGCCACTGGCTTGGCATGGGGTCACTGGACTGTCCTTCCACTGTCCTGGGTGTCCTTCCTGCCCCAGCATCCTGCCACTGTCCTGACCCAGCTGTGCTCCTCTACTGTCCCTGCGAGCCCAGCAGCACAGGGTGAGGTACAGGGCCTGAACTGTGCCTCAGGTCTGAGCTTATGGCAGTCCTGCTTCTGCCTCCCGAGTGCTAGGATTACAGGTATGTGCCAACATATTATGGTTTGGTTTTCTTTGTTTGAGACAGGGTCTCGCAAACCCTGCTTGTCTCAAACTCCAAGAATGACTGACCTTCTGATCCTCCCCCACCTCCTGAGCGCTGAGATTACAGCCGTGCACAGCCACCTCCTGAGTGCTGAGATTACAGCCGTGCACAGCCACCTCCTGAGCGCTGAGATTACAGCCGTGCACAGCTACAGCTCAGATCTGTGCAGTGTTGAGGATCTAACCCAGGTTTCATCCACTCTAGGCAACCACTCTACCAGATGAGCTACAAGCCCAGTCCTCTGAATGATTGAATTTCAAAGGGGCTTTAAATCACTTTTTTGTTGTTGTTGTAGTTAGAGACAGAATCTCTCCATAGCCCCAGCTGGCTTGGAATTTGCTATATAGACCAGGCTGGGGAATTAAAAGCAGGCTACCACACCCAGCTTTTTAGTTTGTTTATTCGTTTCTCATGTACCCCAAGGCTGGCCTTGAACCCAGAGGATGACTCTGAACTTCGGATTCTCCTGCCTCTGAGTCCCAAATGCAGGGATTAGACATGTAGCAACACACCAAATTCCTGCAGTGCTAGGGACTGAACCCAGGGCTGGAGACATGGCTCAGCATTAAGAGCACTGGCTGCTCTTGCAGAGGATGTAGTTCGAACTTCTGTTCCCAGATGGTGGCTCACAACTGTCTGTACCCCCAGGGGATCCAGTGCCCTCTTCTGGCTTCTGTGGGCACTGCACATACATGGTACACTTACATACATGCAAGCAAAATACTCATAGGCATAAAACAAATATTTTTAAAGAGCACTCTGCCAACTAAGCTACATCCCCAGTCCAAAGTCTGTAGTCCCAGCTGGCCTGGAACTCACTCTGTAGACCAGGCTGACCTTGAACTCACAGAGATCTGCCTGCCTCCTGAGTGCTAGGATTAAAAGCGTGTGCCACCACACCCAGCTTAAAAAGTTCTTAGCTGCCGGGCGTGGTGGCGCACACCTTTAATCCTAGCACTTGGGAGGCAGAGGCAGGCGGATCTTTGTGAGTTCAAGGCCAGCCTGGTCTCCAGAGTGAGTTCCAGGACAGCTGGGGCTACAGGGAGACCCTGTCTCGAAAAGACCAAAAAAAAAAAAAAAAGTTCTTAGCTGCCATGTGGGTGCTGGGAATCAAACCCAGGTCCTCTGCAAGAACAGTCGATGCTCTTAACCACTGAGCCATCTCTCCAGCCCCGAGAGTCCTCTTTAAGCTATGTTGTCATCACAGTTCTGGCCTCTGTGCTCTCTGCAGTGCCACCCCAAGCCCCATGGCAAATCAGTGCAGGCTGGGTATGAGGTCAGTGTCCTACCTGTGCGGGGTCCTGAAAGGCAAACACAGTGGGCACAGCATTGTGCTTCAGGTTCTTGCGGTTCCCAAAGGCGCTGAAGCACTCAGGTCTGAAGTGCTCGGAGCAGATGACCGTGTGCTGCTTGGGCTTGAAGTCTGTCCGGCCAATGTTCAACACCCACTCCTTCAGCAGCTCCGGACGGCTGAATGGGAACCTGTGTTCCATGGGACAGCTTGGGGAACTCAGTAACCCCACTTCAATCATAACATCAGGAAGTTTCTATCATGGCTGTTATTGGCATACTTAATGGAAACCCATGATCATGAATGTGATCAAAGAGCCCAAGTGAGGTACCTACACTTCCTAAGCAACGTGCCAGAACTGTCGCTTGTTCCTTCCAGAACCCACCACTGGGCCCTGAACCTGTCTGTGTCAGGCTGCGGCAGTGGAGAAGTCCCGGCCCTACAGAGCCTGGCCTCCTGCAGTAAAGCAAGAAGACATGGACTGTGGGGCAGTGGGGATGGTGGGGATGGTGGGGACGGTGGGGACGGTGGAGGCTGTGGGGCTGTGGGGGCTGTGGGGCTGTGGACTGTGGGGACTGTGGGGACTGTGGGGGCTGTGGGGCTGTGGGGGCTGTGGGACTGTAGGGGCTGTGGGACTGTAGGGGCTGTGGGGGCTGTGGGACTGTAGGGGCTGTGGGGCTGTGGGGGCTGTGGGGGCTGTGGGGGCTGTAGGGGCTGTGGGGCTGTAGGGGCTGTGGGGGCTGTGGGGGCTGTGGGGCTGTGGCAGCCAAGGACGAGGGAGGAAGCCCTGGGGTGGTCAGGCCAGCCGAGGTGACAGCCATACAGACCCTGCACTAAGGGTTGACACAGGTCTGGCTGGGCACCTGGAGCAGGATGGAGCACATGGCACAGGCCCTCAGGCGGATGGTGTCCTGCACCACCCTGGTGAAATGGGGCCTACTACAGTGAGAGGGAGCCAGGCAGTGCTGAGGGTGGGGCAAGGGCACTGGGTACCAGGAGGTGCTGAGACAGTGGCTCAAGTCTATACCCCAGCACTTGGGAAGCTGAGACGTAAAGACTGCTGTGAGTTTGAGGGGAGCCTGAGTTACAAAAGGAGACCCTGCCTGAAACACACACACACACGCACGCACGCATGCACGCACGCCAAGCAGACTCTGTGGATGGTGAAGAAAGGGAAGCCTGAGGAGAAGCTACTCTGTGTATTAGGTGTGAAGTTCAAGGTGCTCTTCAGACTGCCCAAGTGCAAATGTGATGGACACACAAATGCCTGGAACATCCCTGTGTGGCTTGCCAGCCTGGGTGAGAGCAATCACTGGGAGCTGCCACCAATTGACCTCACCCTGCACTCCAACACTCAGGGGACCCAGCAAGGGATACTGAGAAGGGAGATCTAGGCCAGGTGTGACAAGGCACACCTTTAATCCCAGCTCTTAGGAGGCAGAGACAGGCGGGTTTCTGTGGGAGTCCAGCCTAGGGTCCATGGTGAGTTCCAAGCCAGCTGTGGCTACAGACAAACCCTGTTTTAAAAAAAAAAAAAAAAAAAAAAAAACAGTAGAAGGAAGATCGGAAGATCAAAGAGACAAGGAACCAGCGAGAGCTAGAAAAAAACAGGAAGTGAAATCGGCATTCCTGGTCAGAGTGTGTAACAAACATGATCAGAATGTCCCTAGGAAGTCAGTGTGCAAAGACACCAAGCACACACATCAAGGCTCAGCAGGTAAAGGCACTAGCTGCCAAGACTGAGGGCCGGAGCTTGCTCCCTAGGGAACACATGAAGGACAGCCAACTCCTTCAAGTTGTCCTCTGTTATACACACCCACATACATACACAAATAAATGTAATTTTTTTTAAAGTTTTGTGGTGGTGTACACTTTAATCCCAGCACTTAGGAGGCAGAGGATATCTTTAGTTTGAGGCCAGCCTGATCTACATAAGGAGCCCCAGGCTACCCAGAGCTACACAGTGAGACCCTGCCTAAAATAAAAAGGCTACGAGAGTGGTTCAGAAGCAGAACGCCTGTCTACTATTTCTGAGGCCCCAAGTTCATCCCCAGCATTTGAAAAACAGGCTGGAGGGAAATTCTTCAAGGCCAATTTGGGCTACACAGCAAGGTCCAGGGCGGACAAAACCTGTCTCAAAAGAGGAGAGGAACCAGTGAGGTGGCTCAGCATGGGAGAGCGACTGCCTCCAAGACTTGATCCCCAGGACCCACTGGCTCCTGCAAGCTGGCCTCGGATACGTGTTACATGATGCCACCCTCCACTCAAATAAATCAGGGGGCTGGAGAAATGGCTCAGCAGTTAAGAGTACTGGCTGCTCCCACAGAGGACTCCGGTTGGATTCCCAGCAGCCACATGGTGGCTAGCCACCATCCATAACTCCAGTTCTAGGGAATCTGAACCCCTTGTCTGTCCTCACTCTGGTGCATTTACATACATGCAGGAAATACACTCACACACAGAAAATAAAACATTTAAAGAAAAAAAAGGCATAAATCATAAATGTAGTTAAATGTAAAAAGACAGGGTGAGGTGACTGTATCCTGGGATGGAGACTTGGATCAGAAGACACAGATGCCCTTCGACTGCAAGACAGGTCACTCCTGGTAGATGTGTTCAGTGGAATACAAGGCATAATGTGGGCCAAGAATGACTTAAACTGCGATTCCATCACTTAAGAGTCCCTTTAATCCTAGCACTTGGGAGGCAGAGGCAGGCGGATCTCTGAGTTCAAGGCCAGCCGGAACTACAGGGAGACCCTATGTCAAAAAAAAAAAGAATCCGACCTAGCCTAAGCAATCCAGGCTATCTCCCTGTGGGCAGGTGGAGAAGGGACTGGAAGGGGTGCAGGCGAGGAGTCTTCTGGGGCTACCAGAGGATAGGTGTATTTTCTGCGCGTATTACATGCAAGTACTTGTTACTGTAGGGGCTCACTTAGCGCGCACAGCCAGCCAGCTCTTTGGCTGCTTCCCTGCCAAGGGCCGGGCACCGGGAGTGCTGGCGAACCAGGTCCTGGACCAGCACCACCCTCGCACCAGCGCAAAGTCCCGCCACGCGGCCCCCTGGGATGTCGCTCAGTTCTCGGTCCGCGCGCCCAGGTCTGGGCCTCCCTGGAGGTGACGCAGGCGGCGTCCGCGCGGAGCATCCACCCACTCACCCACCCACCACTGCTCCGCCGGGGCAGTGCGCACCGACTCTAACAGGCGCGGGTCAGCCCACGCCCACGCCAGCCTCCTGGGTCAGGCTGCGGCCGCTGACCCGTCCCCAACCCTGCAGACGGCCGAGTCCGTCTGATGCTCCCGCCTGGTGCTCCTGCTCGGTGCTCCCGAGCCGGCCAGAGCTCCGCGGGCTCGGTCCGAACCTCCCGCGTCTCGCCCCTCACCGGTGGAAGGTGAGCTGCTTCTTGCGGCTGTTGTAGCGATTGCAGCACTGCCGGGCCGCACACGACTTCGGCATCTCGGAACCGGGCCCGTGCCCCTAACGAAGATGGCGGCTGCGGGACCTCAGGGACGCGGCCTCGGTGGGCAGAGCTTGCGAGAGGCGGGGCCTGCCTGGAACCAGAGCTAGGCTCGCCGCGCTCCCCCTACAGCTCAGCCCTCGGTCTCCATAAGACTCCGAAAGGTTCAGACCCACCAACAGCCTTGGAAACTCGGAACTAAAGTTCCAACCTCCAACTGAGCCAATAGTTTAAGGCTTCTGTGAGAGGTAGGTGTTTGACTCGGCTTTTAGATCAGGTCTACAGAGCCTACTCTGGCCTAGAACTCCTGCTCTTCCTGTGTTTGCCGGCATGTATGTGTACCGCATGCATTCGCCGGTGCCTGAAGAGGCTCAATGATGGGGTCGGATCCCCTGGAACTAAAGTTATAGACTGAGCCACCACCATGTGGGTGCTTGCTGGAAACCAAATCCAGGTTGTCTACAAGAGCAAGTGGTCTTAACCTGAGCCATCTATCCACCCCCCAGTAAGGTTTTGATCCACTCACTGTCACTTGGTCACCATGTGGCTTGATGGATTGAAAAATGCCTTGCGTTGGAGACCCAAGGGCTCAGGGAAGAGAAGCACCCAAGGCTAGTTCCAATCCCAGGCTTTAGAGCACAGGTCAGCCCTGGGGGTGCAGGGGTGCACCTGAGCCCCAGAGACCAAAAAACATGAAAGCCTTTCCTATTGAGCATTTTTCTCTCTGAAGAGCACTGGAGGCCAACTCCAGTGTGACCATGCCACCATGTGCAGATGTGAGAGGCCACCCGTCCTTGCCTACAGACTACAGGAGATGCCATCCTCAAAGTAGCAATATCTTTATTTACAAAATATACAGTTTCACAGAAACAGCTGGCTTTATACACATAAACTTTGTACTTACACAGAACCATGTAAACGATGTTCCATCTCTGGCCTGACCAAAGCCAATGAGAGGGGCCTACTTTGGGGGTGACACCTTTTCCCTTCCCCCCACATCATCAGCCACCAATCAGGAGAGTCATGCCCAATTTGCATAAAGAAGCTGACTGCAGATGCCCAGCTCAATCTACCCTCAAACCAAGGTGTCTGCCTTCTGACACCACCCACAGGGATAGATGCCTTAGAAGAACAGAAGTCAAGCAAACAGAAATTGAGATGAGAATCAAACTTATTCCAGAGGCATCAAATCTTCAAGCACATGTTTAATGGCTAGGGCGGGCAGTTCCGCTTTAAAATCACTGGTTTTAAATGCACTTTAAAACTCTCAGGAGAATTATAAAAAGAGAATGCACTGGAACTTTGGTTACTCAGGGTGAAGACAGATGAGTATTGTCACGGGGCAGGTCTTTGGCAAATTCCTGCAACTTGTCCTGGGTGTTTGCCCCGTGGGACAACAGCCCGGGAACAAGGTTGTTTCTCCACAACGGAATTCTCCCTTGATATCTTCGCAATAAACTGAGTTTCAACTATTTTCCTCTACTTTTGTACTTCAATATAAGCAACAAGATTAAAAAAAAAAAGTAATAGTTAACTGGACAAGTGTGAAAGACAAAAAATAAAAAGGCTCCAAAAATTAGCCAAATTGCAGTCTAAGCTCCTTGGTGCTTCAGTAAGATGTGGGAGAAGCTTGGTGACCCTGCAAGGACACTGGGGGGAGGGGAGCCCCCAGCAGGGATACTGCAGGCCTAACCAGCAGTCCACCAGGGCAAAGAATCTGACCCACTTGGGCGCTCTTCCCTTAAGCCTAACCAGAAAACACTATGAGATACACCCAGCATTTAGCCCAACACTTCCCAGAGCAAGTACTGCAACAGCCAAGAACACGACCCACTTCAGAGAGCCCCAGAACCACCAGTGTTTCGGGTACACTCTCAAGGGGTGCAAAGCTCACCCTAGGGGCTCCAGAGCTGTCGTCACCCAGCCCCCCTAAGTCCAGGACCCTATGCACACCTGGGGGAGCTCTGTGCATTGCTGAGGTCCATGTTTCTGTACCATTTACCAACTTAAACCAAAAGGATTCAAACCCTAACATTGCCCCGGGAACCAAACAGGCCAGCTGTGTACAGGGCACACCCACAATCCGTGCAGGAGCCATCCCTCCAGATTCTTCTCACCCCATCATTCGAAGGGACACACTCAGGTCTCTGGGTTGCTACTGGGCCAGGTGAGAAGAACCAAGTGCTCCCACACTGGAGAAGTGCCGGGAACCAAAGGCAGAGAGAGGGCTCCCCACAAGAAACTGGCCAATACTTTTGGCTGTATCATCCAAAAAGACAGGTTTTTTACATCGTGCAAAACAAGAAACTGAGTCATGGACACAGGCCACATCCACCCCAAATCCCCTTTCCACAGAGCAGTGGCCAACCACTCACCCACGGCGCTCCTGGGGAGGGCAGCACTGCAAGGCAGGAGCTCCCTGGTTGGTGAGGTACAGATGGACAGGGCAGTGCAGACACAAAGGAAGCGGCAACTAGACGGCTGCTGGACAGACACTTGCGGTAAAGACTGAACTGGAGAAGCAACTCACACATATGGCTGTTCGCTGAGAGGCCAGGGAAAGGCTGGTTCCTCTCCCCAGCACAGTGGAAGCAGGACTGAACATAGCACTGGCTCCCAGCAGCAGGAACTAACAATGACAGCAAAACTTCACAATGACCACGTGCCCTCACTGAGCTGAGTGAGGCCAGCCCTGGTGGTCTGCCTGCCTCCACTGCAGAGAACATAGCTCTGGCCCGCCTTTTTCACTCACTCACTAACTATGTACAGTTTCTACCATGGACAGCTTGTCTTTCGCGTAGGCACCTGAATGGCAGGATCTGCCCGCACCAGAGCTGGGAGTTCTGTGCTCAGCTAAGGAAGGCCCGCAGGGACCGCGTCCCTTCCAGGACTGCTGCAGTCTCCCCGCCAGCTCCAAGTCAGTCCAGAAACAGCTTCCGGGATCCCATTCGGGAACGGTTGGAACGACGGATGTCAAACTTGGAGTCCCGGCACTTTTGGCAGACAAACACTTCTGGAACATTGGACTTCCTGATCTTCGCGCAAGACAGGTGGATCCAGGTGTGGCACTCGTTACACTCTATCATGGGGCGACCAGCAAATGGCTTCATGCAGAAACAGGTGACAAGATCCCAGGAATCATCATCTGGAAGGAAAGAAGTAACTGAGAGGGGCTGCATACCCAGGGGCCCAGTGGCTGCCATGGCTGGAGCCACGGCTCAACTACGTGCACCCCAGAGGCCGCTGAGCCAGCTGTCACTCACAGGCTTCTCATCAACCTGGCCCTTTCAACTGTGGACCCTGTGCTGTGTCCCATTTGCCTGCCTCCCCATACTTTCTCCTCACAAAGATTGCCCTGCCCCACTCCAAGGACCTGGACCATCCGCTCAAACCATCGTCTTCCAAGGCGGCAGCCCTGGGGCCCACTCACCTGAGTCCACCATGATGTCCTCATCGTTGCCAGTGCTGTCTTCGTCCCGGAACACCACCTGCTTTCCCTGCCGGACAATAGTCCGTTTCCCTTCAGTCTTTATTTCTTTCACCTGATCAGGTGACACAGTGGCACAAGAGCCACTCGAGGGAGTGTCAGAGTCCCAGCCAGAGCAGGCGTCACCGGAGGCCTGGGGAATATCCTGCAGAGTGGGACTTGCTGGGGTCTCCACATATGGATCGGCAGCTTCCAGCTTCAGCAAGCCCCCCCTGTACCCCTCCTTCACAGACATGTCACTATCTCTGCGCTTCCTCTTCTTCTTCTTCTTCAGTTTGTCAGTTTTCTTCCTGTCCAGCAGGAAGTTGCTGGGCTTGGCTCGCTGCAAGAGGGTGGGCTGCAGGTGACTGAAGCATCGGTCTGACACTGGCAAGGGCACTGAGGATGTGACGTCAGAAAACCCAGTGTCCCAGCCATCACTGTCGATGGTGCCCGCAGTGCTGTTGGCAGGGCTGGGGCTGCTCCTCAAAGGGAGCTCCTGCAATGACAGAGGCAGGGGCATGGTTCCGGTACTAACCAGAGACCTCTCACACACACAGTCACAGAGTTGGGCACCCTTCACTGAGCCAGCCCAACCTTGTTGCTAGGTTCTCATAGGCTCCCTAACTGAACTCTCCTCTGTCCCTGCCCAAGACCCAGAATTAAGCTCAAATATGCAAAAAGGGCTGGATGCAACACAGCCTTAGTAGCAGAGTGCAAAAAAAAAATTTTAATAAAATAAAATACTCCTTCCATTTGCCCTCACAAGAGGTTTTCTTTTTTTTTTTTCTTTTTTGTCTTTTACAGACAGGGTCTCCCTGTAGCTCCAGCTGTCCTGGAACTCACTCTGTAGACCAGGCTGGCCTTGAACTCACAAGATCCGCCTGCCTCTGCCTCCCGAGTTTTCCGGATTAAGGCGTGCACACCACCCCTGCATACAAGAGGTATTTTTTTTTTAAAATTTTTATTTTTATTTTAATTTATTTATTTTTTGTATGTGTATGAGTGTGCTGTCTGCATGTAGGTTTGTGCACCGTGTCGTGCAATGCGCGGAGGTCAGAAGAGGGGTCGGATCCCCTGGGAACCTGGAGTTCTCCTGGAATTGAGGTTTCAGACGGTTCTCAGCCCGCCATGTGGGTGCTGGGATCGAACCCGGGTTCTCTGTAAGAACGGTCAGCGCTCTAACCGCCAGGCCTCTCTCAGCCCCCACAAGAGGTATTTTTTAAGTGAACTTAGTTTCAAGAATTTAACTCTTAAAACTGTAAACATGCTGGGCATGGTGGCACAGGCTTTTAATCCCTGCACTCAGGAGGCAGTGAGTTAGAGGCCAGCCTGGTCTACAGAGTGAGTTCCAGTACAGCTGGAGCTATGGGGGACCATGTCTCAAAAAGTCAAAAAAAAAAAAAAAAAAAAAGGCCGGGCGTGGTGGTGCACGGCCTTTAATCCAGCACTTGGGAGGCCAGAGGCCGGTGGATCTTTGTGAGTTCAAGGCCAGCTGGTCTACAGAGCGAATTCCAGGACAGCTGGGGCTCCAGGGAAACCTGTCTCAAAAAGACAAAAAAAAAAAAAAAAAACTATAATGTCCCAAAATAACTGCACAAGTAGGTAATTACTGCCCCCAAACAGCAAGCCAAATGCTATATTGCTCTTTGTAACAAATAAGATTTGCTGATAGTGGCAACAGTCTACATGGTATAAACATGTGCTATATGTCAAGCAGTCAACTAGGCCATGATTTTGCCTCCCCAAATACTACAGTCTTTTGTTTGTAGCTTACTATGGCACAAAGTTTGAGTTCCACAGGAGCTCTGACCCTTTCCTTAGCAAGGAAAAATGCTTTCTTGTACATGAGATTTGGGGCATGGGCAAGAATCTAAAGATTCAAGTTACACATGATTTATAGCAACCAGGGGAGGTCTGATCCTATGGAGAGTGCTCCCTGTGGCCAGGGTGTCCTCATCCTTCCAAGTAAAGAACAGTGCCCAGCCGCATCATCCAGAAGGCTCAGAACAAGGTCTGACCACATTAGACCAGACAGATGCAGACCCGTCATCTGCAAAGTCACTTGCTTTGTTTTCTTGTTGCTTTTGCTGACCTGGAATTCACAACATAGCCCAGGCTGACCTCAAACTTCTGAGAACTTCCTGCCTCGGCCTTCTGAGTGCAGAGGTCATGGAGTGAGCACAAATGAACTCTGATACCCAGCACTTCCTATCAGGGTTTTGGAGTCTCTTCCCTGGCTGGCCAGACTACTGCCCAAGAACATCACCAGGTCCACCCCTACTGAGGGGCTGGCTAAACCAGGTCTGGTTCCCCAAAAGCCAGGACTCAAAGGCATAGTGGTTATTACCTCCTTTGGATAGGGGATGTAGCCAGCATAGGCCAGGACGAACGTGCAGAATTTGTTGAAGTCCTCCACAGTCCGGCGCCTCTTGAAGCTGGGGGAGTATTCCTGTTAACAGGAACAAAGGTTCATGAAGGAGAGACTCCCAGAGGATTCCAACCAACAACAAAGGAGTGCAACTTTTAGTGCCAACCCACAAAATATATCGAAATTTACAGTCTAGGAACAAGATAAGGTAAGTTCATTCAGGCTGAGATACAAGAGTCTTCCAGAGGTGAAAAAGGGAGTATGAAGGTTCTGTGCCAAGAACACTGGGACACAGGCTTGGTGGTAAAAGCTGTGTAGAATCCACCTCCTGGCACTCGCAGGGCCCTTTCCGGCCTTATCTCTCTGTCTCTCAGGCCTCTCTGGAGCTCTAGTACATTTCTGGTACAGATTTCCCCACTTTGCAACAAACGTTCTAAGTGATTTCAAAAACTCAAGACTCTCTCTTTGCTCTCCACGCCAGACTCCCAGGAGGCCAGGGCAGGGAGGACCACAGTTTTGCGGCTCGGGGGCGGGGGGGGGGGGGGGGGGGTACTCTTCAAGCTCCCCCTGCCCGCGGACTCTGGGTGCACACTCCGAGAAGGAGGACCGACCACGGAGCGGGCTCCCGAGGCTGCCCTCCGCCGGGCAGCCGCCCCCCTCCCAGCCTGGGCTCAGGTGCGCGGTCCGGAGCAGTAGAGGCCGCAGCGGCGCTCGAGGGCCGGGGCGCACCGCGGCGCGGAGCTCGGCCCGCATCTGCTTAGAAAAGCACTTTCAGGGACCTTCCCAACTTGCTCGGCCCCGCCGCTCCCGCCGCTCCTCCCGCCCCCGCCCCCGGCGGCGCAGCCCGAGGCCCCCAAACTCCCGCACAACTCCCAACTTCGCCCCGGGCCTCGACAAGTGGTCAGGGCCGCGGACGCGAGTGGGAAGCAAGGCGGCAGCGGACGGAGACCCGCCCTCCCCAGAGCAGATGGCACGCCGCCTGCCCGCCCGCGCAGGCCCCGGAAGGTGCGGGGCCCCCCTGGGGTGCGGGACGCCCGCGGGGCCCCCAGGCGCGCCGACCACCCCGCGGCCTCCCTCCGCGCCCGCCCCTCCCCCGCACGCGGCCGCGCGCCCCGCACCGCGACCCCGCCCGCCCCGCCGGGGGGAGGGGCGGCCCGCGCGCAGCTCCGGTCCCGGGCCGTGGGGACCCCGAGGACGCGGGCCGTGGGGGCGGCGCGCGGGCCCGGGGGGGATGCGGGGCGCGGCCTGACCGGGGAGGGGGCGACGCGGAGCCGTTCGGTGCCGCGCGGGAGGGGGGAGGGGACTCCTCCGCGGGAGCGGGAGCCGGGGCGGCGGAGAGCCGAGTCCCAGGGCGGGGGCGGGGACGGGGATGGGGGCCGGCCGGGCGACGCGAGGCCCCGGAGGCCGCAGGGTGGGCGCGGCGCCCGACCCGGGGAGGACGCGGGCGTCTGGGGAAGCAGCGGCGGGGAGGACCGGCAAGGGCCCGAGCGGGGGGCGGGTGCCGGGCCTGGGGACGCCGCGAACGCGGAGGGAGGAAGGACTAGAGGCGGAGGCCGGGGTCCGGCGGCCCGGGAAGGCCGGGAGGGGGCGGCCGGAACGCAGCCCGCACTCACCTCAGGATGGAAGGCGGCGGCGCAGGAGTCGGAGTCCATGTTCCGGGTGGGGGGCGGCGGCTGCGGGAGTGCCGACGCGGGAGTGTCGCCGCGGGGGCTGCGGGGCGGTCTGGCCCGGGGGCTCCGGCACCGCGCCTGACGAGAGCGCACCCTCCGGGGAGGGGTCGACCGGGCTGGCGGTCTTGGGGGTCTCGACGTGTCCGGTCGGAGCTCCAGTGGCAGCGGACCGGCGACTCCGAGAAGAACCGAACAGACGAAGCACCTCCCGCGGCCCGCGCGGTGGAGAGGCGGGAGAGGCACTGCGGGGGGCGGCGGCGGCAGCGGCGAGCGGGAACCCAACCGGCTCCCCGACCTGACGCCCAGTTGGGCTCGTGTCTCAGGAGGGAGGGCGGGAGTGCCGCGAGGGCCGTCGGGAAATGTAGTCCCGAAGACCTGGTCTACGCAGATCTGGGGCGTGGCGTCTGTGTCGCGGAGCTTTGTGGGAGTCGTAGTCCCGGGTTCTGGGCTGCGGCAGCACAGAAGCCTTCCCAGAACTCCAAGTTACCATGATGCACCGCAGCAGGAGCCGAATGCAGAGGCGGTGCCTACGGACCCCGGCGGGGGAGGTGCGAGGGGAGGTGCAGGGGGAGGGGGGCTTTAGCCACGGGGCTAGTGGGGGAAGAGCGACAGCTCCGCGAACTGCGCGTGGGCGCGGAGGAGCTTGGGGCCTGGGTATCTGAAGGCCGGGCCCGCTTTCTCCGGTGGAGCCTGGGCTGTGCCCTCCGTGGGGCGGGGGTCCCGGGGCCGGGTTGGACTGAGGGCGGTCCGCTGACATCCCGGAGGGCGGAGCGCTTCGGAGGCCGCGGAGGCGACCGGAAGGCTAGGCGGGCGGGTTCAGTTCTTCGATCGGGGCTGGAGAAGCAAGAAGTGTACCTAGTAATGGTGCCTGATAAGTACCGGTTGCCCGCTTGTCGATGCAGTTAAACACGCTGGCTAAATCCGCTTTGTGTTTTCCTCTGCATTCAGCTGGTGTTTTGAAACTCGCTTTATTTTCTCAGTTCTGTCTCCTCTGGGATCCTGCAGTACAGGGTGAGGAGGAAAGGGCTGGTGCGGTGGGTGTGCTGACTCAGGCGTTGATGGTTAATTGAGTGGGTAGTGCTGGAAGACCTGACCGAGTTTCATCGTTTTAGGTGAAGGCGACCCACCACCTAGGAAGGCTTAGTTGAGTACCCTGTGAGGACCATAAGCTGCCTGCTATTCTTTAACATTTAATAGTCATTTGAAAGGAAAGATGGACATATGCAAAATGCAGATTATTCGCTAACATATTTGGGTGCTTCAAAGACTGTCAAAAAAGTGACATAGAATTTTAAATTCAAGTGAGAAAACAGACTAACATACTGGAAATTTGAGATTATTTGAGAGCCTGTGAATAGCTGTGTCAGTGATTACTTATGTTTTCCCTGGTTAGGCTCATCTTTATGTAAATATTTAGTGACGAGACCAGGTTTTGTTAGGTCCATAAGATGGAACACAGGCCTCTATCGGGAAAATAGAAACTTAATACAGTATTTCTCAGATACCCTGTGACTCCAGAGCATTGCCCATCACTAATCGTCCCAGGCAGATAAACATCTGCCCATAAACTGGTCTACCTAAGCTAGTCAGAACCCACCAGGCCTTTGAAGGGTCGAGTTGGCAGTTCATCCTCAGCTGATTTGCTACCCACTGCATAGTCTTGTTAGGTGGTTTCACTACACCCTTGTATACATGTGGTGCCAAGGTGATTTCACTACACCCTTGTATACACATGGTGCCAAAATCTGGAAGGGACACCTGGGTCTCCTACAGTAACCTGGTCCCTTCTTTGCCAGGACCAAACTGCCAACTTTACTGTCCCGTGGAACTGATCATTTGCCTCTGCTGGCTCTGACACCCACTGCATTCTGCTCTAGATTTTGAGTCCGCCTCTTCAACTGCTTTCCTCTCCTACCTCAACACCACCTTTCTTTGTCATCCTGGGTAAGTGTCTCCTTGGAGCTGCCTGCTCGATATCCCCTCTCCCCAAAGTCGTGCTGGTTTGCCCAGGGAGCCTCTCTACACCCTCCTGGGCACTTGTCACTTGGTCAGAACACCCATCCCTTGTGATCTGGAGATACCCTTTGGATGGAGGACACTTACCCTCTAAAATATATATATATATATATTTTTTTTTTTTTTGAGACAGGGTCTCCCTTTAGTCTCAGATAGCCTGGAGCTTGCTCTGTAGACCAGGCTGGCCTTGAACTCAGAGATCCGCCTGCCTCTTTACCATCCCCATACCCCCTCCCATTTTCTTTCCTTTCTCTCTAGCCTGTTATGCTCTCTGACCCATGGCCCATACTGTTATATTCCATTTTCTTAGTTTCTGCTTTTTTGTCATGCCCTTAGTAGGTAGGTCTCCCATTTACCATCCGAAACACCTGGGGTTGGGGTGAGATGCTCTCCTGGGCTCCATTTCACACTAACATCTTCCATCCTTTGTTTTTTGTTTGTTTGTTTGTTGTTGAGGTTGGTTTTTGGTCTGGTTTGGTTTGGTTTGGTTTGGTTTTGAGACAGGGTCTCCCTGTAGCCACAGCTGGCCTGGAACCTGATACTTAGACCAGGCTGGCCTTGATGCACAGAGATCCATACCTGCCTCTCCCTCCCAAGTGCTGAGATTAAAGGCATGCACCACCATGAGAGGCTTTCCGTCCTTAAACAGGACGTCTCTCCCGCTCCCTTCAACCAGTCAAAACCCCTCTTGCCTGTCCCCTCATATCTCTCCCCTGGGACTCAAGGGTACCATTAATTAAACATCACCGTCATACTTTTTACTGTAAAGTGGCTTGACCACAGTGTAAACCTGACAGTCTCAATGGCCAAAAAATGGGACATTTGATTTCCTGACAACTTCTGCCACCACACAGGCAAAACCTTCCTCTCCATTTGAGAGCTTCTCTTTGTGCTTCCCATCACAACCATCAAATCCTTCTTACAAAGCAAAACCAACCATCTCCTGAGCCTGAAGGACCAGACTCCTCACCTCTTGACTTTGACACAGAAGATGCAAACCCCTCCAGATGCCACCCAACCCAGTGCACCCCTCCCTATCCTAAGCCCCAGCCCCAACCTCCACCCCCCTCCTCAGCCCCTTCCATCTCTCCTCACCAGCACTCACATGTTATATATGGTACATACGGTATGTACTCCCTCAGGGAGGTGACAGCGCCCAGGGAATACTCTGTGTGCATGTTCCTTTCTCAGTGTCTGCCCTCTCTGATAGAAAAATGCCATGATTCCTTTTCTAGTAACCCTTCTACCTTTATTAAAGAGTTTAGATTCCTTACTCAGGCTTACGACTTAACCTGCTGTGATATCTATGTCATCCTTTCTTCCACCCTCACTCCTGATGAAAGAGAAAGGGTTTGGACAGCCACTTGGCCCATGCAGACAACATTCAGTACACTGATGCCCATTCTGTGGGCACAGAGGCTGTTCCCTGAGCTGACACCCACTGAGACTACTAAACTACTAGTGCTGAAAATGACTCCTCTGGTAGGGCAGCAGAGATAGAATGATTGTCGGCCTTCAGGCAGGTTCAGAGAAGCCCTCCCATATAGCTGTTGATTTGGGAAGCTTAGTGAGCTTACCCAGCACCCCTCTGAAAACCTGGCAGGGTTTCTTGCCCTGCTCACAAAGACTCTCCTCCAGTTTCCTAAGCCAGATGCTGACCCCCAAGTGTGTGCATGCTGGTTCTTAATTACTACTTCATCTTTTAATCAGACCCAGACATTAGAAGAAAGCTTATTAGAATGGATGGTGGCCCTCTAACCCCTCAAAAGGATCTATTGAATATGGCGTCTAGGGTGTTTAATGGCCAGGAAGAGCAGGAATAGACCAAGACAGCCTCCCAAGACAGAAATACCAGCTTCTGGCAACAGCCCTGAGGCCAGCTCAAAAGAACATGTAACAGCAGACTCCACCTGGGGCTTGCTTCAAGTATGATAACACTGGCCACTGGGCAAAGACCTGCCCAATGCCTCAGTCACCAGCAGGACCCTGTCCAGAGTGTGGACAAAGAGAACACTAGAGGGTGGACTCCCTTCTTTGCCTTGCCAAGTTAGATCAGTCTCCCAAGTTCCTTCTCCATGGAAAACCTTGCAGATCCTCTGGGCCTGGTGGCCGAAGACTGACCATGCACTAAGACCTTGGCTCCCACTAAAACCATCAGAATTGCCACAGAGGAGCCCAAGGTAACTGTCCTCTGTCATCTTTTTTGATCTTTTCAAGACAGGGACTCCCTGTAGCCCCAGCTGGTCTGGAACTCACTCTGTAGAAAAGGCTGGCCTTGAACTCACAGAGATCCGCCTGCCTCTGCTTCCCAAGTGCTAGGATTAAAGGTGTGCACCACCATGCCCGGCAGCCTCTGTCATCTTAAATAGATAAAGGGGCCACTTGATCTATACTTCCTTGTTACTCTGGAAAGACTTCTCCTTAGATATCTGTGATGGGTATTGATGGCCACCCCCACCAGGCCCCAGGCACAGCTCTCCTGTGATCCCTTTGGGGGCACTTAATTACTCCTTCCTAGTGATGCACAGTCATCCCTCCCCATTATTATGCAGGGACATTATGACTAAACTGTTTTTCCTTTTCCTTTCATCCAACCCCTTCTAGACCCTTCTCCACCTAGCTCTGGAAACTCAACTCTCACAAACCCAAACTGAACCCATAGTCTCCTCCCCTTCACCCTGCCCTCTGCCAAACTCCCTCTTTGCCCTTTGTGCCCTCTCCACAAAGCAGCTAAGGGTCCCCTAACATGACATCTTGACCCTTCTACCCCTCTTGCATCTGCCTTCTTTCACTTCCAAGAAGCACATCTATAAGCCCCAGTCCTGACTCTCCTTGACCGTGACCAGCCCTTCACTCTATACTACTGAAAAATGGAGGATCACCCTAGGTGCTCTGGGGCAGATGAAGAGACCCCCCCCTTAACACCTGCTGCCTATCTTCCCAAGCAACTGGACAGGACAATGGGGTGGCAACCCTGCCTATGAGCCCTTGCTGCAGCCTCCTTATGCTCAGGAATCCTCAAAGCTAACTTTGGGATGAACTCTTTCTGACCCCCAACAAGGCTCAAGGACTTCCTCCTCCACAGAAGCCCCTCCCTTGTCTTCTAACTCACATCACCTTTCTGTAAAGTCCTGATTCGTGACCCGTGGTCACCCTGCTGCACTTCTCCCTGAGGCTACCACCCTCACTCACTCCTGCCTAGAATCACTTGAAACCTTGACCTACAAAAGTCCAAGGCTTTCTATCTCCCCTTCCCACAGGCTGACTCAGTTCATAGACAGGAACACTTCTCTCAGCTCCACAGCTCCAAGCAAGTTACACTATAGTCTCCCTGGACCGAGTCATAAAGTCGCCACCCTTACCACCAGGCACTACCTCACAGAAGAGAGAACTTACAGCTCTTACCAGAGCCCTGGCTTTGGCATAAGGCATGACCATCAACATACACAGACTACAAATATGCTTTTCACATCCTACACCACCATGCTTCCATTTGGGGGGATAAGGTTTCCTCACCAAGGACACATCCATCACCAATGAGCCCCTGGCTCCTTCCCCTTCTGGGGCTGCTGATATCCATCCTCATGCTGAGGATTGTTCCATGTCTTTTTTTTTTTTTTTGGTGGTTTTGAGACAGGGTCTCAACTGTAGCCCCTCCTGGCCTGGAACTCACTAGGTAGATCAGGCTGGCCTGCAACTCACAGAAATCCATCTGCTTCTGCTTCCCGAGTGCAGGGATTAAAGGTGTAGATATCACACCCGGCCTGGCCTGTTCCTGTCTTTTTATTTTATTTATTTATTTATTTATTTATTTTATTTTATTTTATTTTTTTTGGTCTTTTCGAGACAGGGTCTCCCTGTAGCCCCAGCTGTCCTGGAACTCACTCTGTAGACCAGGCTGGCCTTGAACTCACAAAGATCCGCCTGCGTCTGCCTCCCAAGTGCTAGGACTAAAGGCATGCGCTACCACACCCGGCTGAGCCTTAATTTTCTAAACCATAAAATGTATACCATAATGCCTCATTCAGTAAATGGTAGTTTACTGTTACTGTTATTTTTTGGTTTCTGTAATATTGAAACTCATTGGAGGGCTCCACAAAGGTGATAAACTGAAATAGATACACTTACTAAGCTGACAACAGAGGACTTATTCTGTAGGACCTCCTTAACTTTCTGGGGTTGTCAAATCAAGTGATTTAGATACAGAATTCAAGTGTTAACTGATTTCTATGGCCAGAGCAAATGTCCTGAGGTTGGCCAGTCTGGTCCTTAGTCAGATTCACCAGGAACAACTTGTTTTATCCTGAATAAAAATGACTCCAGGCTGGGAGTGGTAGCACAAGCTTTTAATCCCAACACTCAGGAGTCAGAGGCAGGTGGATGGATGTCTGTGAGTTCAAGGCCAGCTGGGACTAAAGAGATGCTGCCTCAAAAAAGCAAGGGAAAACAAAACAAAACAAACACTTCAGGCTGGGCATGGTGGTACAGGCCTTTAATTCCAGTATTTGGGAGGCAAAGAAGCAAGCAGCTCCCTAAGGCCCACTTGGTCTGCATAGCTAATTCCAGGCCAGCTCGGGCTACAAGGATCTATCTCAAAGAAAAAAAAAAAAAAAAAGGACTTCATAGACAGTGGTGGTTGATGCTTTGTAATCCAGCACTCAGAAGGCTGAGGCAGGACATTTGCTGAAAATTAAAGGCCAGGCTTAGTTACAGAGCAATCTTTTTTTTTTATTTCTGTATGTGTATGAATGTACTATCTGCATGTAGGTCTGTGCACCCGTGTCGTGCAATGCCGCGGAGGTCAGAAGAGGGTCTTGGATTCCCCTGGAACTGGAGTTCTCCTGGAATCGGAGTTACAGACGGTTCTTAGCCGACATGTGGGTGCTGGGGATTGAACCCGGGTCCTCTGCAAGAGCAGTCGGTGCTCTTAACCGCTAGGCTATCTCTCCAGCCCAGTTACAGAGCAATCTTAAGGCCTACCTGGAAAGTTAGGGAAACTCTGTCTTTTAAAAGGGGGAGAGTAGAGAAAACTGTACAGTGCTTCTAGCTATGGGCAAGGCCCTAGTTTCAATCTTCCTTACAGAAAAAAAAAAATGGGGGTAGGGAGGTTTCAAAGGATATGCCCCCCCCAAAAAAAATAAATAAAAATAAAATAAAAAGGATATGATCCCTTGGGTAGTTTAAAGGCACATCAAACCAACATGATGACATGGTAAAGGGAGAGTAAGTCATCTTTGTCTATACAGTGAGTTCCAGGACAGCTGGGGCTACAGGAACACCCTGTCTTAGAATACCCTGTCTCAAAAAGACAAAAGGAGAAAGAGAAGAGAAGGAGGAAGGGAGGGTGGGGGAGGAAGGAAGGAAGGAAGGAAGGAAGGAAGGAAGGAAGGAAGGAAGGAAGGAAGGAAGGAAGGAAGGAAGGAAAAAGAGAAGAAAGAAAGAAAGAAAAGAAAAGAAAGAGAAAGGAAGGAAAGAAAGAAAGAGAAAGAAAAAAGACAAAACCAGTTGAGGCCTGAAGAGATGGCTCAGTGCTTAAGAGCAACTGTATACTACTCTTACAGAAGACCTGAGTTTGGTTCCCAGAACCCAAATCAAACTACTCAGGAGCACGCATAAATCTTAACACCCTCGCTGGGTGTGGTGGCGCACTCCTTTAATCCCAGCACTTGGGAGGCAGAGGCACGCAGATCTCTGGGAGTTCAAGGCCAGCCTGTTCTACAAAGTGAGTTCCAGGACAGCTGGGGCTACAGGGAGACACTGTCTCAAAAAGACCAAAAAAAAAAAAAAAACATCTTAACACCCTCTTCTAAGGGCTGGGCGCGCTGGGGACATGCCCTGAATCCCAGCACTTGGAGGCAGAGGCAGGCAGATCTCTGAGTTCAAGGCCAGCCTGGTGTACATAGTGAGTTCTAGGACAGCGGGAGCTGGAGCTACAGGGAGACCCTGTCTCAAAAAGGAAAAAAAAAATCTTTCTGGTTCTGCAGATACTGCACTTTGGTTCACAAACTCACACTGAGACACACACATACACATTACACATAATTAAAAGTGGTGCTCGGGGCCGGGCGTGGTGGCGCACGCCTTTAATCCTAGCACTTGGGAGGCAGAGGCAGGCGGATCTTTGTGAGTTCAAAGCCAGCCTGGTCTACAGAGTGAGTTCCAGGACAGCTGGGACTACAGGGAGACCCTGTCTCGAAATGACCAAAACAAAAAAATAAAATAAAATAAAATAAAAGTGGTGCTCGGGGCTGGAGAGATGGCCTAGCAGTTAAGAGCACTGACTGCTCTTGCAGAGGACCCGGGTTTGTTTCCCAGCACCCACATAGTGGCTGAGAACCATCTGTAACTCCAGTTCCAGGGGAATCCGACACCCTCTTCTGACCTCTGTGGCATTGCACGACACAGGTGCACAAACCTGCATGTAGACAGTACATTCATACACATACAAAATAAATAAAAAATTTTTAAAAAGAACAGCAAGTATTCTTAAAAAAAAGTGCTGGGCTTGGTGGCACAAGGCCTTTTTTTATGTTACTTTTATTTTATGTATATGAATGTAGTACATTTAAGTGCACCCCTGTCATACAGTACCCATGGAGGTCAGAAGAGGGCATTGGATTACCTTGGAACTGGAGTTACAGATGTCTGTTAGCCACCATGTGCAAACCAGGGTCCTCCCCAAGAGCAAGCAGCACACTTAACTGCTGAGCCATCTCTCCAGTCCCCAATGGCACAGGTCTTTAATCCCAACACTTAGAATGCAAAGACCAGCAGATCTCTGTGAGATCCAGATCTAGCCTGGTCTTTGCATAGTAAATTCCCAAGACAGCTTGGGCTACAGGAGACCCTGTCACAAAAAAAAAACAATACAAAAAATGGCAGTGGGCCAGGAGATTGCTCAGCAGGGAAAGGTACTTGCTAACCAAGTCTGAGTTTGATCCCTGCGCAGAACAAAACCAACACCTGAAGGTTGTCTTCTAACTTCCATGGTCATGCCTTGCCACATGTGCCCCTTCAAAACGCATACATGCTCATACACATACAAATAATTTTTTATTTATTTATTATTTTTTTGGTCTTTTTGAGACAGGATCTCCCTTTTAGTCCCAACTGGGCTGGAGTTTGCTGACCTTGAACTCACAGAGATCCACCTGCCTCTGCCTCCCAAGTACTAGGATTAAAGCCATGCACCACCATGCCTGGCAACAATGGATGTCTTTAGCAGGACAGTCTACATTTTCCAAACCTGTTTAGTTTTCATATGTATTGTGTTCCTGGACTCAGGAGCAGGGGGTTGGGGAAGGTGAATTCCTAGAGTGATTCAAGAGCATTAGTCTCCTTAGCCAGATCCTCAGAGTATGATTATGATTCTTTGTTTTCTGCTTTATAAAGAAAAAGGATACCTGCTGCTGAATGCTAATTCTCAGATATTGTAATTGCTCCTGAAAGACAAGTTAACAAAGTCAACATTAGCACAGGTTGTGACAAGTTAAAAATACTAAGAATACCATCCTTTCCCAGTAAGTAACTTGAGAATGCAGTTATTTTAATTGAGTTACCAAATATAGCTTCACCTTCATAAATCTCATTGGCTGCTGTACCTTCTTTTGGTGGAATATTCAGGAAAGTTCTACTTCCCTTTGTAATAAATAGTGTACGTGAGTGTGACTACAAACATTGCCAAAGGTTTGTTTGCCCAGAAGGATTTTTTGGTGTTTCGACTCTTCCCCCAGGTGAAATGTTATATTCTGCATTATCTTGGTGTCGTCCCTCCTAGCTCTCCCATTTGTAGGAGGTTGAGGAGGGGTGCCTCGAGTCATGCTGTATTCAACAGTGCCTGGACTACACAGTGAGTCTGTGTACATGAATAATCTGAAATCAGTACTCCATAGACTGTATTGATGACTTGCACAGAGACACAGAACCTGGTATGCATAGAGAAAGCAAATGAATTTATTTTGTTACAGTTCATACGGGTAGACTATAAAGATATAGCAAGGCTGGGGAGATGGCCCAGCAGTTAAGAACACTGGCTGCTCCTGGAGAGGGCCCACGTTCAGTTCCCAGCACCCACATGGCAGCTAATGCCTGTCCTTAACTTCAGTTTCAGGGGATCTGATGCTCTCTTCTGACTTCAGTGGGCATTTCACACATGGGTGCACTTATGTAATCCACACAAAACATACATATAAAATAACTTTTTAATGCTGGGCATGGTGGCACACACCTTTAATCCCAGCACTTGGGAGGCAGAGGCAGGAGGATGTCTGTGAGTTCAATACTGATCTACGCAGCAAGTTCCAGGCCAGCTGGGCTACAAGGAGACCCTTTCTCAAAAAGACCAATAAATAAATAACAAAAAATAATAAAATAATTTTAAAAAGATATACTATCCAGATATGGTGGCACACACTTTATTTACTTTTTATTTTTATTTATTTATTTTTTGGTCTTTTTGAGACGGGGTCTCCCTGTAGCTCTGGCTGTCCTGGAACTCACGCTGTAGACCTGGCTGGTATTTTTTTTTTTTTTTGTCTTTTTGAAACAGAGTCTTCCTTTAGTCCCAGCTGGCCTGGAATTCAATGTGTAGACCAGGCTAGCCTTGAACTCACAGAGATCTGCCTGCTTCTGCCTCCTGTGTGCTAGGATTAAAGGCATGCACCACCATGCCTGGCTGGCACACACTTTTAATCCCATCCCAGCTCTTGGGAGGTGGGGGCAAGCAGATCCCTTGTGAGATGGATGGCAGCCTGGTCTACACAGCGAGTCTCTGTCCTTGGAAGGCCCCACTGAGCAGGCAGCCCAGCCCATGCACTCAGCCTATGTCAGATCTGCAGAGTCCTGGAGATGAATGTTAGATAGAAATCACCTGTTCACACCACAGGCCTTCACTTGGCTCTGTCTTCACAGAAGAGAACAAGATACAATCTTTGACACATTTTACCATGGGAGGATTTTTTTTTTTTTTTTTTGGTCATTTTGAGACAGCAGGGGTAGCCCTGCTGTAGCCCCAGGGGGCCTGGAAGATGGTATATAGACCATCTTCCTCACCAACAGTAGTATCTACCACACCAGGTCACTGGATGATCCTAGTCACTTCAGTGCACTTACCCTATACCTCTCTAGTAGTTTCATTGTGTCAATGACTTTGGTGCACAGCAATGAAGAAATTGCTCAGATTTCCATTTTGAGCTCATGAGACAAACAAGGGAAAAGAAGAAGGAGATAGATAGCATGCCTGGGTCGGCGGGAACTCAAAATTCCACACACAGCTGATGGGTCTAAATCTGGGCCTTTCTACCCTCCCCACATTCCTCCACTGACTTTGCCTGATTTGCCTGGTTCCAAATCCCACCTGTCAGGTTGCAGGGAGCCCAAGTTTGATTCCAGTCATAATGAGCTTTTTTTTTTTTTATTTATTTTTTATGTGTATGAGTGTACTGTCTGCATGTAGGTCTGTGCACCCGTGTTGTGCAGTGCTGAAGAGGTCAGAAGAGGGTGTCTGATTCCCCTGGAACTGGAGTTAAAGACGGGTTCTCAGCCACCATGTGGGTACTAGGGATCGAACCCAAGTCCTCTGCAAGAGCAGTCAGTGCTCTTAACTACTAGGCCATCTCTCCAGCCCCATGAGCTCTTTTTTAAAATAAAATTATTTTACGTTTATTTTTTCACATTTATTTATTTATTACTTTTGGTCTTTTTGAGGCAAGGTCTCCCTGGAGCTCCAGCTGATCTAGAGCTCACTATGTAGACCAGGCTGGCCTTGAACTCACAGAGATCCACCTGCCTGTGCAGCCCAAGTGCTGGGATTAAAGGCCTGCACCAGGACACCAGGCCCAGCTTTTTATGTTTATCTTATGTGTTTGAGTGTTGTACAGTGCCCATGGAGGCCAGAAGAGGGTGCCAGCTCCCCTGGATGGTTGTTAGCCTCCACATGGATAGTAGGTCCTTTGCAAGAGCAGCCAGTATTTGTAAGGGCTGAGCCATCTCCCCAGACCCCTTACCAGGTTTTGTTTTTGCTTGCTTGCAAGGTCTTTCTGTAACAAATGCATGTCACTTATGTATTAAAGAAAGAATCCAGGACGGGAGAGATGGCCTAGTGCTCTTCCAGAGGACCCGGGTTCGATCCCCAGCACCCACATGGCAGCTGAGAACCGTCTTTGACTCCAGTTCCAGGGGAATCCGACGCCCTCTTCTGACCTCCGCGGCATTGCATGACACCGGTGCACAAAACTACATGCACAGTACACTCCTACACATAAAAAATAAAAAAATTAGGCCAGGCGTGGTGGCTCACACCTTTAATCCTATCACTTGGGAGGCAGAGGCAGGCCAGCTTGGTCTACAGAGTGAATTCCAGGACAGCTGCGGCTACAGGGAAACCCTGTCTCAAAAAAGACCAAAAATAAATAAATAAATAAATAAATAAATAAATAAATAAAATTTAAAGATTTTTTTAAGTTATTTAAAAAAAAAGAATCCCAGATTGGCAGGGTGTCACATGACTTTAATCCCAGCATTTAGCGGGCTAAACCAGGAGGATCACTAGTTCCAAGCCAGACTCTTACATAGTAAATTCCAGGCCAGCCTAGATTACAGTGTGAGAGCTGAGGAGGGGTTGCCCTTCAGGTATGTGGACCTCAGACCTCGGTTTGAATTCCCTGACCGAAAGCACCAGCTCATGTAATGTGAGCCTTAACTGGAGCACTTCTTCAGGGAACACGGAAAGGGGAAACTGAAGAAAAACTAAGAGGCCTTTCTCAAAAATGGTGGACCGTGAGCCAGGTGTGGTGTCCTGTGTTTTTAATTCCAGCCCCTGGGAATTAAGACTGAAGGGCAGATCTCTGAGAGTTCCTGGCCAATCAGGACTACACAGGGAGACCTAGGCTCAAAACAAAAATCAAAATGGAAAGCAAAGATCAATAAATGGGGTTGAACTGTAACACACACACACACACACACACACCCGGAGTCTTGTGTGCACTCATATTCACACACCCTATACCCCGCCCCAAAATAGCACATGCCTGTGTGTGCACACACACACAAAGACCTACAAAAAAGTAAAAAAAAAAGACTCTGGGGTACTGATTCAGCTCAGCGGTAGAGACAGGCACAGGGGTTCATTTCTCAGCACCCTGCAAAAGAGGATGTTCCTTTTTTTTTTTTTTTTTTTTTTTTTTTTTCGAGACAGGGTCTCCCTGAAGCCCCAGCTGTCCTGGAATTCACTCTGTAGACCAGGCTGGCCTTGAATTCACAAAGATTCGCCTGCCTCTGCCTCCCGAGTGCTAGGATTAATGGAATGCGCCACCACGCCCAGCTTCACTATTTTTTTTTCTAAGCAACACACAATCTGACTTTCACAGAACACTAAGCATACACATTTCAATAAATATCCAAACCACCATTCTTCAAGGGTGCATGATCAGGTTGACACGTGTTCTATTAACCCTCCTGTGTTATGGAGTGGAATAAAGGAAAACGCCGCAGTAGTAGCAAAGCTAGTTCAGAGAGCGTTTGCCTTGCATGTGTGAGGGATTGGATCTCACGCACGGAAAAACAACAACAACAAAATACCAAACTTTCTCAATTTTCAGGTATAGATTTTAATCCTTAAGTTTCACACAAAGTGGAAGAGTAGGCTCCAAGGGACTGCATCCTACTTCCTGGCTGCTCAAAGTGTCAGAAAGCCTATGTAAGTTACTATTGGCCAGGCTCCTGGGCCCAGGAATGCTGCACTGGCCTTAATAGCTGTGTGAACAGTCCTTCTATGGGCAACAGGCAGTTGCCTGGGTACCTGCATGTTTTCTTGCTTAGAACCTGTTCTTCCCAGACTAACCCTGAAATTCAGACCAGATGCATTCTCGGCGAAAATAGAGGTGAGGTTCCGGAGGCCAAGACAAAAGCCTGAAAGTTCATTTCAGAATAAAACAAAGTATGTCCTGCCAACACTGTGCGGGCCTAGCTGGGACCCAGAGTGCTTGGCGGCCCCTGGGACACAGCGGGAAGGGTCCCCAGCTGGAAGGTGTTCAGAAATGACGGAGGTGGGGCAGATAACCAGCCAAAATCGATGCTTCCCTGAAACTGAGCACAGCAAACCTTAATCAGGACCGGGCGCGCGCGCGCGCGCGCGCGCGCGCGCGTGTGTGTGTGTGTGTGTGTGTGTGTGTGTGTGTGATTCTCCCCTAGATGTGTTCAAGGTGGCACTTCGCTACAGGTACTGAAATAGGGGAGTTTCCTTCCATCATCTATCACCAATCAAATAACTGACTGCAGAAGGCCCCATGTCCTGCTTTTGAAGCCCCCCCCCCAAATGATCTTGAGCTGCCCCTGGACGAGGCCAGGCCTAGAGCTGGGAGGAGGCCTGTGCGCTCCCCAACCGGCCTGCCCCCTGCCCCTGGTGTGCAAAATCAAACTACTGCTTCTTACAGTCTAAACTTGACTGCGCTAAGGAGTTTGAAACCCGGGCAGGAACAACTGTGGAGCGCAATCCTAGAATCTGGCTCCGTGTCCCTGAAACGCGCCAAGAAAAAACGTCACCGAAAAAAAAAAAAAACGAAAATCTTGGACGCTGTGCTTTGGTCCTGAATTGTACAAATCCGGACGTTGGGGATCTGTCCCTGGAAGAGGTTAAGTAACTGGCCATAGAGCCAGGGAGACTAAACACAAACAACAAATCGTACCCACTGGGGCTGGGGCGGAAGGGGTGCGCAGTGTGGCAGTGGAGACTCTGGCACGGAAAGGGTCACAAGGGGGCAGTGGGGACTCCAGCACGGAAGGGGTAACTTGGGATTCGAATGGGCGGGGAGCTCTACGCCCCGTTTCGGCTGTGCACTGGACCGTGGGTGGTTCTCGGGCCTAGGAAGCTGCCTCTCGCCGTCCCCACTTGTGCCACACTGAGGCCGGCTCAGCGTCGGCGGGAGCGACAGGAAGCCCGGGGAGGGCGTGGGCGCGGGCACTGGTGACTCAGCCAGTAGGGCTGGGGGCGGGCGCCGCGGGTGGGAGGCCGGGTGGTGAGCTCCGAGGGGTTAAATGGGCGTGGCCCGCGCGGCCCCGCCCCGGGCCGACCCCACCCCCGGGAGGCCGCGCGCCCGCGCGTACTTATAGCGGCCGTGCTGGGCGCGCCGCGGCGTTTGTGCGTCCCGTAGCGCAGCGCAGCGTCATGGAGCGGCCGGCGCCCTTGGCCGTGCTGCCCTTCTCGGACCCCGCGCACGCCCTAAGCCTGCTGCGCGGCCTGAGCCAGCTGCGCGCCGAGCGCAAGTTCCTGGATGTGACCCTGGAGGCGGCGGGCGGCCGCGACTTCCCCGCGCACCGCGCCGTGCTGGCCGCCGCCAGCCCGTACTTCCGCGCCATGTTCGCGGGCCAGCTGCGCGAGAGCCGCGCCGAACGGGTGCGGCTTCACGGGGTGCCTCCCGACATGCTGCAGCTGCTGCTGGACTTCAGCTACACCGGCCGCGTGGCGGTGAGCGGCGACAACGCCGAGCCTCTGCTGCGCGCCGCCGACCTGCTGCAGTTCCCGGCCGTGAAGGAGGCGTGCGGCGCTTTCCTGCAGCAGCAGCTGGACCTGGCCAACTGCCTGGACATGCAGGACTTCGCCGAGGCCTTCAGCTGCGCGGGGCTGGCGAGCGCGGCGCAGCGCTTCATTCTGCGCCACGTGGGCGAGCTGGGCGCGGAGCAGCTGGAGCGGCTGCCACTGGCGCGCCTGCTGCGCTACCTGCGCGACGACGGGCTGTGCGTGCCCAAGGAGGAGGCGGCCTACCAGCTGGCCCTGCGCTGGGTGCGCGCCGACCCGCCGCGCCGCGCCGCGCACTGGCCGCAGCTGCTCGAGGCCGTGCGCCTGCCCTTCGTGCGCCGCTTCTACCTGCTGGCGCACGTCGAGGCCGAACCGCTGGTGGCCCGCTGCCCGCCGTGCCTGCGCTTGCTGCGCGAGGCGCGCGACTTCCAGGCGGCGCGTTACGACCGGCACGACCGGGGACCCTGTCCCCGCATGCGCCCGCGCCCCTCCACCGGCCTGGCCGAGATCCTGGTGCTGGTGGGCGGCTGCGACCAGGACTGCGACGAGCTGGTCACCGTCGACTGCTACAACCCGCAGACGGGCCAGTGGCGCTACCTGGCCGAGTTCCCCGACCACCTGGGCGGGGGCTACAGCATCGTGGCCCTGGGCAATGACATCTACGTGACGGGTGAGTGCGGGGTTTGCTCAGGGGGACCCTGGGCTGTCTGGCCTCCCCCGTGCTGTTCAAGAGAAACAACAGGACCTTGGATCCGAGGCCTCAGCTGAGTCCTAGAAGGGCCCCTTGTGTGCGTAGGGACAGACAGCTGCTTGTGGTTCTGTGTGCCTGGTGTGGTAGGGCCCGGTTTAGCCAGTTACTTACCCCCCTACCCCCCACCCTCCCTCTCCTGTTGGAAGAGCCCCGGGTTTGACCTGGCACAACGGGTGCTTTCTTTTAATCTCTGAGGAATGCGGGGACAGGCTGGAGGCTGGCGCCTGGTGAGGCATCCTCCAGTAGGGACTTTTCTCCCTCCCCTGTGAGCCACAGGGGCCTCCTGACTCACTGGCCTGGTCACAAGTGGTTGACAGGGTTGCCTAGAGCATGCACTCAGGCCCGGCTCTGTGGATCACATGGTGTTTAGGCTTAGCTGGGCTGCGACTGTAAACATGGTCACATGTTAAGAGATTTTCTTCCAGTTACTTGGCGGAAACCCCAAAACACTGCCGAGTCACGGTGGGCGGGCCCCAGCATGCCCCAGTGCTTGGCTTCTCCAGCATTTTTAACAGGATGAATCCCTGATCCAGCAGCAGGGAGGCTACCTCTCCTGTCGGGCCTGCAGGGGCGGTCTCTGGGACTGCTATATAAGGGAAAAAACAACTGGGCCAGGCCTCTGGCCCTGTTATCAGGCAGGCAGGCAGGCAGGCATGAGGTTGGGTTGTCACAGGGGCTGTGCCCAGCCTGGTACATTCCACAGAAAGTACACTCAGATGTGGTGGCCTCGTGGGTCTCTCTCTGACTAGAAGGGGGGACATCCTCGGCTCTGGCCACGGTGTCCCTGGCCTGCAACCCTGAGTCCAACCAACCCTTTTTAATCTGCCAGAGTCTATCCTTCTTTAAAACTTGAGCTCTGCCCTAGGTTATTTGGGGGTTCTGCCCACTCCACCCTGCCTGAACCTCCTCTGAAGTTGACCTGGCTTTGAGCAGAGAACTGCCTTGCAGAACTGGCTAGACTCGACCAACCAACCAGGCGCCTGTCTGTCCATAAATGTCACAGCTGAGTAGCTAATCCTTTGGGTGTAGGCAGGTGGCTCAGTCATTCCCTTCAGCTGCTGGTGGGGAATTTTCCTGGGGCCCAGGAAGCCACATCAGCTGCCTGTGTAGCCCAAAGCACTACTGTAGACCTTTGTCTTATGGTGTCTTCCTCCAGAGGCTCTTAGGGCTGAGAGACTGTCTATGCCCTGTTCTGGGTCACCAGCTGGGAGGTCCAAGGGTGTAAGCCTCCAGTCCCTGGAGTCTCCTGATACTATGAGAGTTTCTTGGTCTTTGACCTACTTTAAAGAAGCTCATGCGGGCTGGAGAGATGGCCTAGCGGGTAGGAGCGCCGACCGCTCTTGCAGAGGACCCGGGTTCGATCCCCAGCACCCACATGGCGGCTGAGAGCCGTCTGAAACTCCAATTCCAAGAGAACTCCAGCTCCAGGGGAATCCGACACCCACTTCTGACCTCCGCGGCATTGCACGACACGGGCGCACAGACTTGCCTGCAGACAGTACATTTGTACACATACAGAAATAAATAAAAATTAATAAAAAAAATTTTTTTAAAAAGTGCTTACCCTTAGTACATGGAGATTTCCCCCATTTTTACAGCTATGTACAATTCCATTAGGTAGATGTGCTATCATTTATTTTGTTCTGTTTCCACTTGATAGAATCTTGGGTTGTTTGTTTTTAATTTTACTGTAATAATGATCCATATGAAGAGCTATGTATATCATTTCTTACATATAGGATAAATTTCCAAGAGTGGAGCTGGAGATGTGGCTCGGTGGATCCTCTGGAACTGGAGTTACAGATTATTGTTATCTGCCCTGTGGATGCCAGGAATTGAACTCAAGTCCTCTGCAAGAGCAACCAGTACTCTTAACTGTGGATCCATCTCTCTAGCCCTAAAACTTATTTTTTTAAATGTNGTGTGTGATTCTCCCCTAGATGTGTTCAAGGTGGCACTTCGCTACAGGTACTGAAATAGGGGAGTTTCCTTCCATCATCTATCACCAATCAAATAACTGACTGCAGAAGGCCCCATGTCCTGCTTTTGAAGCCCCCCCCCCATTGATCTTGAGCTGCCCCTGGACGAGGCCAGGCCTAGAGCTGGGAGGAGGCCTGTGCGCTCCCCAACCGGCCTGCCCCCTGCCCCTGGTGTGCAAAATCAAACTACTGCTTCTTACAGTCTAAACTTGACTGCGCTAAGGAGTTTGAAACCCGGGCAGGAACAACTGTGGAGCGCAATCCTAGAATCTGGCTCCGTGTCCCTGAAACGCGCCAAGAAAAAACGTCACCGAAAAAAAAAAAAACGAAAATCTTGGACGCTGTGCTTTGGTCCTGAATTGTACAAATCCGGACGTTGGGGATCTGTCCCTGGAAGAGGTTAAGTAACTGGCCATAGAGCCAGGGAGACTAAACACAAACAACAAATCGTACCCACTGGGGCTGGGGCGGAAGGGGTGCGCAGTGTGGCAGTGGAGACTCTGGCACGGAAAGGGTCACAAGGGGGCAGTGGGGACTCCAGCACGGAAGGGGTAACTTGGGATTCGAATGGGCGGGGAGCTCTACGCCCCGTTTCGGCTGTGCACTGGACCGTGGGTGGTTCTCGGGCCTAGGAAGCTGCCTCTCGCCGTCCCCACTTGTGCCACACTGAGGCCGGCTCAGCGTCGGCGGGAGGACAGGAAGCCCGGGGGGGGCTGGGTGGGCGCGGGCACTGGTTGACTCAGCCAGTAGGGCTGGGGGCGGGCGCCGCGGGTGGGAGGCCGGGTGGTGAGCTCCGAGGGGTTAAATGGGCGTGGCCCGCGCGGCCCCGCCCCGGGCCGACCCCACCCCCGGGAGGCCGCGCGCCCGCGCGTACTTATAGCGGCCGTGCTGGGCGCGCCGCGGCGTTTGTGCGTCCCGTAGCGCAGCGCAGCGTCATGGAGCGGCCGGCGCCCTTGGCCGTGCTGCCCTTCTCGGACCCCGCGCACGCCCTAAGCCTGCTGCGCGGCCTGAGCCAGCTGCGCGCCGAGCGCAAGTTCCTGGATGTGACCCTGGAGGCGGCGGGCGGCCGCGACTTCCCCGCGCACCGCGCCGTGCTGGCCGCCGCCAGCCCGTACTTCCGCGCCATGTTCGCGGGCCAGCTGCGCGAGAGCCGCGCCGAACGGGTGCGGCTTCACGGGGTGCCTCCCGACATGCTGCAGCTGCTGCTGGACTTCAGCTACACCGGCCGCGTGGCGGTGAGCGGCGACAACGCCGAGCCTCTGCTGCGCGCCGCCGACCTGCTGCAGTTCCCGGCCGTGAAGGAGGCGTGCGGCGCTTTCCTGCAGCAGCAGCTGGACCTGGCCAACTGCCTGGACATGCAGGACTTCGCCGAGGCCTTCAGCTGCGCGGGGCTGGCGAGCGCGGCGCAGCGCTTCATTCTGCGCCACGTGGGCGAGCTGGGCGCGGAGCAGCTGGAGCGGCTGCCACTGGCGCGCCTGCTGCGCTACCTGCGCGACGACGGGCTGTGCGTGCCCAAGGAGGAGGCGGCCTACCAGCTGGCCCTGCGCTGGGTGCGCGCCGACCCGCCGCGCCGCGCCGCGCACTGGCCGCAGCTGCTCGAGGCCGTGCGCCTGCCCTTCGTGCGCCGCTTCTACCTGCTGGCGCACGTCGAGGCCGAACCGCTGGTGGCCCGCTGCCCGCCGTGCCTGCGCTTGCTGCGCGAGGCGCGCGACTTCCAGGCGGCGCGTTACGACCGGCACGACCGGGGACCCTGTCCCCGCATGCGCCCGCGCCCCTCCACCGGCCTGGCCGAGATCCTGGTGCTGGTGGGCGGCTGCGACCAGGACTGCGACGAGCTGGTCACCGTCGACTGCTACAACCCGCAGACGGGCCAGTGGCGCTACCTGGCCGAGTTCCCCGACCACCTGGGCGGGGGCTACAGCATCGTGGCCCTGGGCAATGACATCTACGTGACGGGTGAGTGCGGGGTTTGCTCAGGGGGACCCTGGGCTGTCTGGCCTCCCCCGTGCTGTTCAAGAGAAACAACAGGACCTTGGATCCGAGGCCTCAGCTGAGTCCTAGAAGGGCCCCTTGTGTGCGTAGGGACAGACAGCTGCTTGTGGTTCTGTGTGCCTGGTGTGGTAGGGCCCGGTTTAAGCCAGTTTCTTATCCCCCTACCCCCCCCTCCCTCTCCTGTTGGAAGAGCCCCGGGTTTGACCTGGCACAACGGGTGCTTTCTTTTAATCTCTGAGGAATGCGGGGACAGGCTGGAGGCTGGCGCCTGGTGAGGCATCCTCCAGTAGGGACTTTTCTCCCTCCCCTGTGAGCCACAGGGGCCTCCTGACTCACTGGCCTGGTCACAAGTGGTTGACAGGGTTGCCTAGAGCATGCACTCAGGCCCGGCTCTGTGGATCACATGGTGTTTAGGCTTAGCTGGGCTGCGACTGTAAACATGGTCACATGTTAAGAGATTTTCTTCCAGTTACTTGGCGGAAACCCCAAAACACTGCCGAGTCACGGTGGGCGGGCCCCAGCATGCCCCAGTGCTTGGCTTCTCCAGCATTTTTAACAGGATGAATCCCTGATCCAGCAGCAGGGAGGCTACCTCTCCTGTCGGGCCTGCAGGGGCGGTCTCTGGGACTGCTATATAAGGGAAAAAACAACTGGGCCAGGCCTCTGGCCCTGTATGCAGGCGGCAGGCAGGCCCGGCATGAGGTTGGGTTTGTCACAGGGGCTGTGCCCAGCCTGGTACATTCCACAGAAAGTACACTCAGATGTGGTGGCCTCGTGGGTCTCTCTCTGACTAGAAGGGGGGACATCCTCGGCTCTGGCCACGGTGTCCCTGGCCTGCAACCCTGAGTCCAACCAACCCTTTTTAATCTGCCAGAGTCTATCCTTCTTTAAAACTTGAGCTCTGCCCTAGGTTATTTGGGGGTTCTGCCCACTCCACCCTGCCTGAACCTCCTCTGAAGTTGACCTGGCTTTGAGCAGAGAACTGCCTTGCAGAACTGGCTAGACTCGACCAACCAACCAGGCGCCTGTCTGTCCATAAATGTCACAGCTGAGTAGCTAATCCTTTGGGTGTAGGCAGGTGGCTCAGTCATTCCCTTCAGCTGCTGGTGGGGAATTTTCCTGGGGCCCAGGAAGCCACATCAGCTGCCTGTGTAGCCCAAAGCACTACTGTAGACCTTTGTCTTATGGTGTCTTCCTCCAGAGGCTCTTAGGGCTGAGAGACTGTCTATGCCCTGTTCTGGGTCACCAGCTGGGAGGTCCAAGGGTGTAAGCCTCCAGTCCCTGGAGTCTCCTGATACTATGAGAGTTTCTTGGTCTTTGACCTACTTTAAAGAAGCTCATGCGGGCTGGAGAGATGGTCCTAGCGGGTAGGAGCGCCGACAGACTCTGGTGCTGAACCTGGACACCGGGTTACATGCCCAGCACCCACATTGGCGGCTGAGAGCCGTCGAAACTCCAATTTTCCAAGAGAACTCCGCTCCAGGGGAATCCCGACCCCCTGTCTGACCTCCCCGCATTGCCGACACGGGTCCACAGACTTGCCTGCAGACAGTAACTTTGTACACATACAGAATAAATAAAAATTAATAAAAAAATTAAAAAAAAAAAAAAGAAGCTCATGCTATGCCAGGCGTAGTGGTCCATGCCTTTAATCCTAGCACTTGGGAGGCAGAGGCAGGCAGATCTCTGTGAGTTCAAAGCCAGCCTGGTCTACAAAGCTAGCTCCAGGTCAGCTGAGACTAAAAGGGAGACCCTGTCTCAAAAAGACAAAAAAAGGAAAAAAGAAAAAAGCAGCAGCTCATGCTAAAAAAAGGCAAACATGGGGCTAGGGAGGTGGTGCTCAATGGTTAAGAGCACTGGCTGTTCTTGCAGAGGACTTGGGTTCTGTTCCCAGCACCCACATGGTGCTAGGACCAGTTTCAGGGGATCTGACACTCTTCTGACACTGCTTTAGGCCTGCAACAAGGCTGCTTACATGCCCACGCAAATACAGAATGACATATCAAGTCAATGTCCATCATACATATAGTAGGGGGGGGGGGGGGGGGGGGGGGGGGGGGGGGGGGGGGGGTGGTAATTTTTTTTTTTTTTTTTAAGTAACGGGCTTTTTTTGTTTTTGTTTTTGTTTTTGTTTTTGTTTTTTTGTTTTTTTTTGTTTTTTTTTTTTTTTTGGTTGGTCTTTTTGAGACAGGGTCTCCCTGTAGCCCCGGCTGTCCTGGAACTCCCTCTGTAGACCAGGCTGGCCTTGAACTCACAAAGATCCACCTGCCTCTGCCTCCCAAGTGCTAGGATTAAAGGTGTGCGCCACCATGCCCGGCTGGCCTTATGTTTTACCCCAGAGGTTGGTGACAGTGTTGCTATGTCAGATCTCGGCTGGATTTCTCCTCTCTTGTGGCACAGCCTTGGTTTGCAGGAGCCCAGAAAGCTTAAAATTTGGTGGCTAGATTCCAGGTTTTCTGTGGCTGTCCAGGAGAGCTCTGGAAGTGTTGGTAGCACAGAATGGGGAGACCACTCAGGTTATGTTAAGGGTGGTTTTGCTTTGTTTTTTGTTTTTGTTTTTGTTTTTTCTCTTGAGATGGGGGTCTTTTGTAACCCAGCATGTCCTCCAACTCCTGAGTGGCCGTGATTGAAGATGTGTGCCCCCTGGGGATCAAACCCAGGGCCTTGTATGTGCTGGACAAGCACTCTACCTCTGAGCTACAGTACCCCAACCTGGGGCTGTGTGTAGAGTGGCACCCCATGGCCTTGATCTGACAGCAGTAGTGGGCCTGTGTACCTTGCCTCAGTGATAGTTTGGGGCTTTGGGGGTAGGGGAGAGAAAGAGAGGAGAGAAAGGCCTTCTTGGAAGTCCAAGAAGACACGGGTGGGTGACCATCTGCCTCTTATGTGCCCTGGCAGGAGGATCTGATGGCTCTCGGCTCTATGACTGCGTATGGAGGTACAATTCAAGTGTGAATGAGTGGACAGAGGTGGCACCCATGCTGAAGGCTCGAGAGTACCACAGCTCCTCGGTGCTGGACGGGCTGCTATATGTCGTGGCGGCTGACAGCACAGAGCGCTATGACCACACCACTGACTCCTGGGAGGCCCTGCAGCCCATGACCTACCCAATGGACAACTGCTCCACCACCGCCTGCCGAGGCCGGCTCTATGCCATCGGCTCCCTGGCAGGCAAGGACACCATGGTGATGCAGTGTTACGACCCAGACACCGACCTATGGTCGCTGGTGGACTGTGGCCAGCTCCCACCCTGGTCCTTTGCACCCAAGACTGTGACTCTGAATGGACTCATGTACTTCATCAGGTGAGCGGCCCCGTGCCCACTGTGTCAGTGCTTGGCGAAGCATCTGTGTTCCCCATTTCACGGATGGTGGAGTTGGGTTTAGCTGCAGCCCTGGCAGTACCTAGTCAAGCAGCTGGTAGGTTACCATGTATTAACTGGCCACATGGGCATGAGTGTGCATGTCTGAAAGACAAAGAGAAGACTGCTGAGTACACCTCAGGCCTTAGCTCCATCCATTGCTTGCTTGTTTTTTGGTCTTTTGGGGACAGGGTTTCCCTGCAGCCCCAGTTGGCCTGGAACTCACTATGTAGATAGACCAGGCTGGCCTTGAACTCAGAGATTCCCCCTGCCCCCAGCCTCATCCACTGCTCTTTTTTCTTTTTTTTTTTTTTTTTTTT
>VZQC01012024.1:1469639-1513687 GCA_009823505.1 Rhizomys pruinosus | reverse complement strand
TCTAATTCCTCACTTGTGAAGTCTCTGTTCAGTTCTTTGCTCCATCTATTGAGTGGGTCATTTGTTTTCTTTTTTCTTTGTTTTTTGAGTAGTTTATATATTCTGGAAATCAATGCTTTGTCAGATGTATCTGCAGTGAAGGTTTCCTCCCACTCTGTGGGATTTCTCTTCACTTCCTTGATTGTTTCTTTTGATGTACAGAAGCTTTTGAGTTTGATGAGGTCCCATTTGTCAATTGTCGACCTTAATTCTTGTGCAGCTGCTGTCTGATTTAGGAAGTCTTTTCCTACGCCTATGTCTTGTAGTCTGCTGCCAACTTTTTCTTCTATCACCTTCAGAGTTTGGGGTTTCACGTTGAGGTCTTTGATCCATCTGGAGTTGACTTTTGTACAGGGCGAGAGGTAGGGGTTTAATTCCATTCTTCTACAAGTGGTGATCCAGTTTTGCCAACACCACTTGCTAAAGATGCTGTCTTTTCTCCATTGTGTCTTCTTGGTCCCCTTGTCAAATATGAGATGGCTGAAATTGTATGTGCTCAGGTTTGGATCTTCAGTTTTGTACCATTGGTCAGCAGGTCTGTTTTTGTGGCAGTACAAGGCTGTTTTTATGACTATAGCCCTGTAGTATCGTTTGAAGTCTGGTATAGAGATCCCCCCTGTGTTGCTCTTTTCACTCAGGGTTGTTTTGGCTATTTGAGATCTTTTGTTTTTCCAAATGAAGTTAAGGACTTTTTTTCCCAAGCCTGTGAAGAAACTTTGGAGGATTTTAATTGGGACATCCACTGCTTTTGATGACCTGTCTGGTCACAGTGAAATGTCTTCCTGACTGACCACTGGGAATCCAGGACAGATCTTGGACTGCTTTGTGTGCGTGTGCTTGCCTGTGTGCACACACATTTGTTCATACATTAATTTCGCCCCTCTCTGACTAAAACTGGGATAAGGGTAGAGGAGTGTGAATGATGACCATCTCCTCCATCTCCTTTTGGTATGGGATTTTGATCTCCACCCCCAAAAGTGTGTGCCCTCTGCCTCTGGGTCTGCACTCTGTTCGCCTAAGAAGCACCAACCTTTGCCTGTCCCACCCCCAAGACAGGAGGCTGCCCCTCCTCAGGGTGAGCTCAAAAGGGAACACAAGTGTCATTGCTTATAAGTGGCTGAGGGGACCTCGTGTCCCTGAAGGTCTGCTCGGAGAAAACCCTGAAACTTCCTTAACCCTGGTCCTGTTATAAAACTGCCTGGCCATTCCCCAGCTCTCCTTGTCTTCTGGGGTGTCTTCAAGGAGGGGGTGGGGGTGGCTATAAATACAACTTCAAAGACTGCCAGAGCCTTTGCTTCAGCAGTGCCCGTAGGCCCAGTACTCTAGCCCTTCGGCAATGCCTGTAGGCCCAGTGCTTCTGACAGTGTCCTCCCTGGCCTGTGGTCCTGGAGCAGGATGTGCCCAGGCCTGCCCTCTCCTACTCTGTTCTGGATGGGAGTCAGTTTCAGGGGCTCCCCCGTCCTCGTGGAAGTGGTAGGACGTTGCCCCACACGCACTTGGCTTGGTCTGCTTGTGTGCCATCCAGGTGGGAGTAAATCTCTCAGCCCCACCTGAATGCCTAGGGAAAGGATGGTGATGCTTCCCTGCCTGGACAACTCCTGGGACAGAGTGGGGGCTGACTCAGCCCGACAGAAGGGAGGTACTGGCCTGACCCCCAGTCTGTGAGTGTGGTCCCACCATTCTGCTCATGGACTGGACTTTAAGGGCCCCACAAGCCCATGCCCAGAGTGCGCATTTACAGAGACTATTGTTCCTGAGGAGGCAGCATGGGCTCTGAAGGCTGTGGCCCCTCAGCTGCTACTAGTGACCAATAAAAAGGTCTGTTGTCCTGGGCCTCCTGCTGTGTGCTGGTCCCATCTGGTCCCAGGAAAGGCAAGAGTGACTCCTTGGCTGGGACGAAAGGTGGAAATAGGGAGCCCTGTCCAGCCCAGGCCTTTCCAGCTATGGCTCTTTTGTCTCTCCTAGAAAGTGGACAAGGGTTAGGGACAGCCCAGTAGGTTCAAAGCCTGCCTGGACAGGCAGATCTCTATGAGATCGAGGCCAGCCAGGTCTACACAGTTATTTTCTTTTTTTCTTTTTTTAATTAATTAATTAATTTATTTTTTTTTATTTTTTATTTTTTTTTTGTCTTTTTGAGACAGGGTCTCCTTGTAGCCCCAGCTGTCCTGGAACTCACTCTGTAGACCAGGCTGGCCTTGAACTCACAAAGATCCGCCTGCCTCTGCCTCCCAAGTGCTAGGATTAAAGGCATGCGCCACCACGCCCGGCCTTTTTTTTTATTTTTTTATTTCTGTATGTGTATCAATGTACTGTCTGCATGCAGGTCTGTGCACCCGTGTCGTGCAATGCCGCGGAGGTCAGAAGATGGTCTCAGATTCCCCTGGAGCTGGAGTTCTCCTGGAATTGGAGTTTCAGACGGCTCTCGGCCGCCATGTGGGTGCTGGGGATCGAACCCGGGTCTTCTGTAAGAGTGGTCAGCGCTCTTAACCGCTAGGCCATCTCTCCAGCCCCCACAGTTATTTTCACTCCAGCCAGGGCACCATAGTGAAAACCTGTCAAAAAAATAAGCCCAGTTTGGTGACTCACACCTTTAATCCCAGCACTCAGGAGGCAGAGGCAGGCAGATCTCCGTTAGTTCAACGTCAGCCTTGCCTGCATAGCGAGTTCCAGGACAGCTGGAGCTACAGGGAGACCCTGTCTCAAAAAGACAATAAAATAAAACTAGGGTTGGAAAGATGGCTCAGCAGTTATGAGCACTGGTTGCTCTTAGTTCCAGCACCCACGTCGCAGTTAACAGCCATCCATCCATAACTCCAGTTCCAGGGGTATCTGATGTCCTCTTCTGACCTCCGTAGGCATTGCATGACATGGGTGGACCTACCTGCATGCAGGCATTACACTCATACACATAAAAGAAAAAAAATACTAAAAACCAAAACCATACAGATGAGAAGTCAGCAACTTTGAGGACTCTCCGGACCCTTCATACCACTGAGTGGCTCTCCTCTTCTCCACCCCCTATCCTCTCCACAGGGACGACTCTGCCGAGGTGGACGTATACAACCCCACGAAGAATGAGTGGGACAAGATCCCATCTATGAATCAGGTAAATTTTCAGGGCATGTCAGTGTTCTCCTGATTCTGCAACTCAAGTGTGATCACATTGAAAGTTTAGGAGACAAGTCATGGTGGGCGGGGCCTGCGTTGGGCCCTGGCCTGGTGCTGTCTCAGTTAATAGAAGGCTGGTGCTATCATTACGCTTAACTTGCTGGCACCAGATGTTAAAGGATCCCAAGACTGGGGTTTATTGAGTTCATCTGTGTGCCCAGTATTCACTGACTCTGAGGGAGCGCACAGGGAAGAGAGGAATCAAGATGAGGAAGTTTCCACAAGGGGACAGCAGGTGCGGAGACCTGGGGCCCTGTGTATGGGAACATCAGCAGCCCATTATGGCCGGAGGGGACGAGCTCAGGCCTGAGGTCTCTAGCAACTGTTTCCAACTTCAGGCGACTGCTGAAGAGCGGACCCTGGGAATGCATTCATCACATGCCTGCTGGGTACTCCAAATACCTACCAATGTCGTCATGGAATCTTACCCTTTTGTTTTGTTTTGTTTGTTTGTTTGTTTGTTTGTTTGTTTGTTTGAGACAGGGTCTCCCTGTAGCCCCAGCTAGCTGTTCTAGAACTCATCTGTAGACCAGGCTGGCCTTGAACTCACAGAGATCGGCCTGCCTCTGCCTCCCGAGTACTGGGATTAAAGGCATGGCAATCTCCTTCTGTTCCTGCTTGCTGGCAAAGGTCTGGGGCTGATGGTGCAGTGGGTACTTGCAGGGCTGGTGGCGTTGGGCCAGGCTCGAGTCCCAGCTTTGCCAGGTACTCCCTCCCATCTGTAAGGTAGAGAGAATAGGCAGGCCTGCTCTGCAGGGCCAGTACGAATGTGAGAGAGAGCATGGCATGCTGGGTGCGATCTCCACCCGGAGACCATGGCTTACACAGGGAAGGGTCACCTTCCAGACTCCCACAGGTGTATGGTTCCAGGGGCCCCATTTTTCTGATTGGGGTGCAGAAGACATTGGCCTGTCCTATCTACATTTCCTGGAAAGTTGGCTGGGGATGGTTCTTTGTGCTATGTCTGGGAAATGCTAGGCTGCCCCCCTGGGGGAATGGGGGATCCGCCACAACCACCTGCCTCATTTTTCTTCCTTGACCCACAGGTACATGTTGGAGGCAGCCTGGCTGTCCTAGGAGGGAAGCTCTATGTGTCTGGGGGATATGACAACACATTTGAACTCTCAGATGTGGTAGAGGCGTATGACCCGGAGACCCGGGCATGGAGTGTGGTGGGGCGGCTTCCAGAGCCTACCTTCTGGCATGGCAGCGTAAGCATCTTCCGCCAGTTCATGCCACAGACACCTGCAGGCGGCCGTGGTTTCGAGCTGGACGTTGGCAGCAGTGAGATGGATGCAGGTCGCCGCAGACTGCCACAGAACCCTGCTGAACTGCACTAGCCCCGGCCTGGCCCAGAGTGGGCCTCAGCACAGGTGCAGGGGAGTGGCCCCCTGCTTTGGGCACAAGACACAAGTTGGTCCCCAAGCAGAGTGCAGGCTCGTGGATGCTGAGTGGGCCCCGGGATGCATCATGTGAAGGTTTCTGTGCATTCAGAGCCTAAGTCATGGCTGCTGGGGACGAAGCTTGTGACCACCTCTCCTGTGGTCAAGGAACAGTGGCTTCCCTCCCCAGTCGTGTTTCAGCCTCCCAGAAGTCACCTCCAGCCTGTGGGGCACCCAGCTCACTGTGCAGTGTGCCTCTTCCTGCACCACCTCCTGGGCCAGCTTGCTGTCACTTTGAAAGAAGAGGGCAAAGGTCCCCATGCCACATCTGAGAAAGGCCTGGTCTGGAGCCTGGGGACAGGAAGACGATGGCGACCGTGGATTCCCACCCTCCTCCAAATCTAGTACCAGGAACCCTTGTGACCTGCTCTTCAGGTGGAGGGGTGTCAGCCCACCTAACTTCACACCTCTACGGTGTGGCCTTGAAGAGAGGGGCCGGCCGAGTTTTTTATTTCTGGAGTCTCCTACCTGGCAAGGGATCCCCTCCCCCAGGGCTTTCGAGGCCAGCAGAGGCTAGGCTGGAGGAGATGGCCAAAGCCCACAGTGCATGGGGTGCTGGGGTGCTGGACCGCCTTCCTGGGAATCTCACTGATGCCCAGCCAAGTGGGCAAGGTGCTGGTGTAAGAGTGAATCCTGGTTGTGAAGGAAGCCTGGGCAAAGGTGGCCCCAGTGGTTGGTGCCACATTTGAAATTTTTGCAGTTTGACCTTTAAAAGTGGTAGGAGTCAGGAATGAGAGACAGATGAGCTTAGTCTGACTTTGAGATCTACAGAACACCATTACGAGAACTTTCTGCCAGCGCCGAGGCAAGCCAGGCCTGCTAGGAGCTCAGGCACAGGTGCACCTAGAGCAGTGTCTAGAGAATCCCTGGGTTTGGGGCTTGGTTTTTCGCTGTAGGTTTCATGGGTTGTGGGGCTGGGGCACCTTAGGTACCCACTAGAGTTTGTCATTCTATCCCTTTCTAGGGAAGGGGCTGTTAGGACTCTGTTTCCTCAGTAGAGGAGACAAAAGCCAGTGTTGAGAGTTGCCTTAGTGAACTTGAGGGCACATGATCTCTGGAAACAGAATAGTGTCTGTGCCATCGCATACCTACAGCCCTCCTGGCCAGGTGGTCAGCAGGCTGCCTTAATGTCTTCCAGGTGCCTGCCTGCTCCATTTGGTGCTGTGCACTGTAGGTGTCTTTATGCTGGGCTAGAAAACCATGTTCTAAAAGGTACCTGACACCGGGGAGAGGGTGGGCATAAAGGAAGCCCTGTAGTCCACCTAGGCTTGCTGTGGCTCTCTGGGGTTCCCATGGGAATGTGCAGCCATGCCCAAGGCATTGTGGGTGGTTTTGTGTGTGCTGCCTGCCCGAGTGCCCGCGCCCCCCCCCCCCAAGCTATTGGTGCTCTGTGGGTGGCTTGTCTTCATCAGTGGTAGCACACACAGCAGGATGGGGTCCTGAGCATGAACCAGGCATCAAGCTCGGTGCTGGAGAAAGTGTGCTGCCCAATCCACTTGGGGACATGGCCACAACTGTCAGGTCCTCTTGGAGACAGGCTGGGAGGCTTCCCAGAGGAGGAACTAGATTGCTGCACTCTCCTGGGCCACTGCGACTAGCAGTTGCTGCACTGCAGTGGATACCTCCGTGGATGGGGCCTGCGCAGGGAAGGTGAGTTTGCATTGGCACCCTCTGCTCTGTCCCTGCAGAGCTGCTCAGGCTTCCACTAGCAGGACCCCATGTTTGGGTTTTAAAGGACTGAAGATGAAGAGCAAACGCTCAGTGTGGACCCACTAGGAGTCTGGGATCACACCTCCCCCTTCCCTGCAGGCCCTGGGCAGTCCTCAGCAGCACTTACATGTCCATACACTGATGTGGGGACTGAGGCTGGGCCACCCGGGGATAGGACTGTCCCTGTCCCATGTAAAAGCCTTTATCTGTCAAGATAAGATTAAGTTATGAAAAGTCCTGTGACTGGTATTTAATTCTGATCTACTCTTATTTCTATATTTATATGACTTCAGAGACTAGGTAATAAAGGTCACCTCCCTTAGGTGACCAAAATCCAGTCACACCAGAGGGTGGGGCAGATTCGTGTATTTATTTTTGTCTATTCTATAGCCTTCTATGTCCAGAATCCTAAGGTTCTTAGGATGCCTTTAGTACTTTTTGAAATAAAATATTTCCTCTATGCTCTTGTGTTGCCTTCATCTGCTGCTGTATTCTGGGAATCCTTTGTGCTGAGTTGCGACAGAAAGTGAGCATGTACATACACACTCAGTGTATGCTGCATGGTAGATTCTGGCCCACTGTGGGGTGGGCATTGGGCCTGGGAGAGTAGAGCCTTTAAATGAAGATTTAAGCTGTGAAACCCCATGATCCTTCAAGCTGAAGGATTCCACACCCTCAGACTATCTGAAGCGAAGAGGCTAGTGCCCAGGCTAGAAGGGGAACAAATCTTGAGGCTGGGGTCCTTTGGGATAGACCCGAGTCTCACATATGCTAAGTAAATGCTCTGCCACTGAGTCCCTCCCCGGCTGTTTTCACAGCATCCTCAGATCTGTGGTTTGTGCCTGTATAGGAAAACACTTGGAACCTTGAGTGTGGATTATTACATACAACACTGCCTTCACCTCTGGGCTGCCAGTGGCTGGGGAATGGAAGAAAGCTGGGTGGGCCGGGACACCTTTATTTTCTGTCTTTTTGAGACAGGGTCTCCCTGTAGTCCCAGCTGTCCTGGAACTTTGTAGACCTGGCCTTGAATTCACAAACATCCACCTGCCTCTGCCTCCCAAGAGAGAGACACCTTTAATCCCAGCACTCGGGAGGCAGAGGCAGGCAGATCTCGAGTTCCAGGCCAACTGGGATTACAGGGAGACCCTGACTCAAACCTCCTCCTCTGCCCCTCCTCCAAAAAAAAGCTGGGTGGGTAGATTCTGAGTTGAACACATTTTCTTAGCCTCCAACTCCAGGAGAAGTGTGACTGAAGCCATGCCCGCCACTGATTCAGTCTGGGGGGAGGGTGTTTCAAAGTGTGTCCAGATTGACAGGTTATTTCCTCTTCTCGCCTGGGGAGTGCCCATGGGACAACCTCAACTTTGAGGGTGTGATAGGCTGTTCACATCACCTCCTGGGCTAGGTCACAGAAAGGCTTTGATTTGCACCTCTAACCTTGAGATATTTACTCTGAGCGCCAGCCACCATGCCGTAGGGAAACCCAGGCCCCTGAGCTCCACCCACACTCACATGCCAGACATGAATGAGCTAAATAAACCACGGGCAGCTCCCAGAGCGACTGTGCAGAGCTCTCCAGTGAGCTTTCTTCATAATGTGCCCACGTGCCACGTTACTAATCCCATGGAGAGAAGAGGATAAAGCAGAGGCTCACCTGGGGTCTGGTCTGTAAAGGGGTGGGAGGGAGGAAACATGCGCAGCACCTACGTGCTCTTCCTCAGTGACAGCACTTGTGTAGAGGACAGGGACCACCAAAGCCCCTGCACATGCAAGGCCTTCTGGACAGGAGACAGGCTAAGACAAGGGTCTGTGTGGGCATGCAGCCAGTGAGGCTAGCCTGCTCAGCTGCCGATGGCCATATTCAGCAACACTTGGATTGGCCAGGGAGGCCATCATGGTGGCTACGCTGTCCCATTTCAGAGGTCTGATGACTAATTCTACCCCGCTGGCCTCGCCTCCACCAGAACAGGAACACTACCCATCTGTCCTGGAAGAATGAGGAACAGAAGGTAGTGTCAAGTGGGTGCCACCTCCAATCTCTGTTACTCAATGCAGCTGGTCTCCAGGGCCACCGGGAAGTGGCTAGCTGAGCTCAGGTGGAGGCCTGGGCACGCACCGTGATGCACAGCTGGGAGGAAGCAGAGCAGTCCAGGCTGACAGTTTCCGAGGATCAAGAGACAGACCACTGATCAGTGAGTCCAAAGTCACGGTTTATTGGGGGCTGGGGCCAAGGGTGTAGGGAGCTATGTGTCACAGTCCTCAGGGACAGCAGCTGTGATGATGAGTGAGGGCTCCAGGACTCCGGGACTGGCAAAGCTCTCCTCCGCACAGAGTCTCTGGCTAGGGAGCTGGGAGGCGAGGCCACCCTGGGCCAAGGACTCCACAATGACCTCTGCAGAGCCCACCTCCAAGTCGGCGGGTGGCTGAAGTGCCACCACCACCACCTTCTCATCCTCAATGACCAGGTTTCGGAGCTTGCGCTGCCTTGGATTATAGTTTTCCACCCGGTCGTGTATCTCCATGTGCCTCCGAAGGTGGGCCTGGGGGTGGGGGGGGAACACACTCAGAGCCAGAGGACCGAGTGGGGGAGGGGGAGACCCATGGCCCAGCCTACCTGCCGAGTGAACTTGTAGCCACACTCCGTGCACTCGAATTTCCTCACCCCCTTGTGTCTTCTGACGTGCACACGTAACTGTTCCACAGCTGTGGGAGGGACGGGCCACTGGCATTAGGATCAGGTAGCTTGACAGGGGCAGGCCCTGAAGTGGAAGGCCCGGGACCAAGAAAGAGGCCCATGGCTGGGTTTCTCCAGCTCCAGGCTCTACTGCACCCCCACGGCCACCACTGTCCAGGGCCTGGGGAGCCCTGCCCCTCCTCCCATCACAGCAGCTCCACTCTCATCTCTTAGCTCAGGGAAGGCTGTGCTCTGCTGGCTGAAGGTTCTAAGGACCATCCGGAAGCCATGCTGACCCGGGGAGCAGGAGCTGGAGGCCAGGCCCTGTCTGCCAGTCTGCCAGTCTGCCCTTGTACCTTTGAAGGTCTTGCCACAGATCTGGCAGAAGTGGGGCCGGCCCTCCTGGTGGCGACTGGCCACATGCCTCAGGAGTGGCCCCTTCTCTGTGAAGCGCTGCTCGCAGAACTCACAGCTGAAAGGTCTCTCACCAGTGTGGGTGCGGTTGTGCTTGTCCAGGCTGGCTGTGGGGGACAAGGTGGGGCTCAGCTGCTGCCTCAGCCCCAGGGCAAGCGAGAGAAGGGCCTGCCTCACCTTGGGTGCGGAAGGTCTTGCCACAGAGGTGGCACTGAAAAGGCTTCTCGCCAGTGTGTGTGCGGAGGTGCATGTTGAGGTTGGCCTTCTGGGTGAAAGCGTGGCTGCAGAACTCACAGACATAGGGCCTTTCATTCCTGTTCAGGTGGAGACACAAGGCAGGCAGCACCACTCAGTGCTGCTTCACGACAGCAGGGCCTGGGTGCCACGCCCAGGACACCACCTCCATTCCCAGGAGCAAGAGGGCGATCTAGAGCTCCCGTCAGAGATCGGCCTCAGGAGGGAGGTCTTTCCTCAGCTGCCCCCCCACCAAGCCTAGCAGACTCCCACCTGCTCTTCTGCTCCCCACCCCACAGCGGCTGCGGTGCTAGATCCAGGGAGGAGGCGCTCACACACCATGAGCAGATGCTCCTTCTGGACCTCGGCTGGCAGCAAGGCCATGCAGATAAGAGCTGAGTCCCACCTGTGCTTGGCTTTAATGTGCATCTGCAGCCCATTGCGGCTGGAGGCCCGGTGCCCACACTCCTCACACACAAAGAGCTTCTCCCCACGATGCTTGAAAGCCTCGTGCAGTTGCAGCTCTGTCCGGGACAGGAAGCACTTGGCACAGGTGGGGCACTGCAGGCAGGCAGGACAGACAGGAGCGTCACTGGGTGAGGGCAGGCTTGGGTGACCCAGGAGCCACAGATGCCTTGCTCCTGCCCCAGCATCCAGCACACCCGGCCCTGTCTGGCACTCACTGCGTGGGGCTTAGGGGCACCGTGCAGCTTGATCATGTGGCTCTGCAAGTCCTTCTTCTGCATGAACTGCTGGGAGCAGGAGGAACACTGAAAAGCAGGCCACACAGTCAGCTCCAAGACAGCCTCTTCCATCAGAACCCCGCTGGGGTGGGGGTGGTGGGATGGACACACACGACATGTGAGAACAGTCCCTGATCCAATGAAGGATGGCTCCCAAGAAGGGGCAGTGCTGAGCTATGCCATGCCCAGAGGAATGCTGGGCCTGCCCTCTGTGGAAAGGTGACCAAAAAGCTTCTCAGAGGTGACCGTGGCCAGTGGCCCTCCCACAGATGTAGTGTCACCACATGGGCACGGGAAGCCAGGTTTCCTCACAACCACCAGAGAGGCATCAGCACCTCAGCCAAAGGGCTCCATAGGAGAAATCCCACCCAGCCATGGCCCTGGGGACAAGTTTCGCCTGACCTTGTAGGGCATTTCCCCTGTGTGGGACACCATGTGCACCCGCAGCTCCATCCTCCGGCGGAAGGTCTCCTGGCACACAGAGCACGTGAAGACCTGGCAGTGTGAAGGGCAAGCAGGGCCAGCATCAGGGAGGGCCTCTGCCCGTGACGGCGGCCTCTGCAGGGGCTTCCACTCGCTGCTGGGAAGTGTCTGCCTGGGGTGGGGGACTCTAGGGTGGGAGAGGGCAACATGTAACCTGCCTGCCCCAACCATTACAGAGCACTGCACACTACCACACGCCAGGCCCTTCTCAGGACCAGACAAGCTGGGGACAGGTGCCCAGCTGCAACTGACCAGTCTCTTGGAAGAGAAAGGGAGTTTAGCCAAACACTACCCACATGGGGCAGTAGCAAGGCACACAACATGGCTACATGTCTCTTCCCCGCAGATGTGTCCCAGAGCAGCTACCCTGTTCCAAAACCCAAAATGGACATGGGCCAGAAGCCTGGCCAGTCAAACCCAAAATATCCCTCCAGGGTCTGTCCTTCCTGCCCTTGATGACCTCCAAGGACCCTGCATGTCTTAGTTCACAGTCCCCATCAGGTATCCTGGGACCCTTCCCAGATGGCACGAAGACACAGGTCACAATGCTCTGCCCTCAAGTACCTGGACCAGCTCCCAAGTACCTGTTCTGAGCGGTTCATGCAGTTCCGGGCTTCATGCTCCAAGAGGTTTTCCTTGCGAAAGTAACACTTCCCACATTTGGGACACTCAAAGGGTTTCTCCCCAGTGTGTTTCCTGCCAGGAAGAGAGGCCTCAGAGCGTGGGGCTGAGAGGCTCCAGCTCTCCTGTACCCAGTGCCTCTCCAGCTCCTGCCATGCTGCACAGAGAAGCTCCTGAAGCAAGCTGGGGCTCCCATGGACTGGGTGATACCTGGGCTGAACATGCAGAGGCAAGCCAAGCAATCCCCTCCAGCAGGACCCCTAGCAAGGGAGGGCACAGCAGTCAGGCCCACGGCGCATGCTAGAGGGGATAGCTGTGAGCCAGGAGTCAAACCCACTCCTCCCAGCCTCCCAGAGTGGCTGCCTCAGAGCTGACTGGAACATCTCCTCTCTGGGGCTCCACCTCCAAAACCACAGCCAAGGGACTGGCAAAACAACCAGTTCGTAAAGGCCCTTGCTCCCAACCCTGAGAAACAGAGTTCAATCCCCAGGATGCACAAGGTAGGAGAGAGCTGACTCCTCCAAGCTGACTTCTGGTCTCCACACATGCTCCCCTCCCCAAATAAGTAATCAATATAAAAGTACAATCTGAGAGCTAGAGAGATGGCTCAGAGGTTAAGAGCACTGGCTGCTCTGGCAGAGGACCCAGAGTTGGTTCCCAGCATCCACATGGCAATACACTTCAACACACAAAGTACTTATGGGGCTGGAGAGATGGCTCAGCAGTTAAGAGCACTGACTGCTCTGGCAGAGGACCCGGGTTCGATTCCCAGAACCCACATGGCAGCTAAGAACCATCTTTGATGCCAGGTGTGGTGGTGCACGCATTTAATCCCAGCAGTCAGGAGGCAGAGGCAGGCAGATTTCTGTGAGTTCAAGGCCAGCCTGGTCTATAGAGCAAGCTCCAGGGCAACTGGGACTAAGGGGAGGCCCTGTCTGAAAAAATACAAAAAAAAAAGTATCATACACAAAAATAAAATTATTTTATGTGTTTGAGTGTAATCGCCTGCATGTGTGTAGGTGCACCCATGTCCTGCAATCCGAGGAGGTCAGACAAGGGGATCGGATCCCCTGGACCTGGAGTTACAGATGGTTGTTAGCCTCCATGTGGGTGCTGGGAACAGAACCCTGGTCCTCTGCAAGAGCAGCCAGTGCTCTTAACTGCTAAGTCATCTTTCCAGCCATAAAATAATTTTTAGAAACGTAGAATCGGGCCACCAGCTCTCCTGGCTCCCTACCACCGCCCCCAGCAGGCCGCATTCAGTTCAGAAGCCAGAGGTCCTCTGAAGAAGCGGCAACTTCATGACTCCTTGTCCCACAACCCCCCAGTGCTTCCTAGTTCATACTGACAAGACCCAGGAGGCCTGCCCTTCACTTCGATGGCCGAGTTCTGAAGTTCCTGCCTGCCTGCTACCCCACCTCTGACCTCTCCCCTCAACCCAGCCTGGCTCAATCCTAACCCATGGCATTCATTGCTAACTGTAGTTCTTGGCCCAAACACTGTTCCCAGGGAATGGCTTCCTTGCCTATTAAAGTCTCACCTTCTAGCTAGCCTGGGGGGCACCGGCCTGTAACTCCAGCTGCTTGGTTTGAGGTTGTTTTTGTTTTGTTTTTGTCTTTTCCAGACAAGGTCTCCCTGTAGCCCCAACTGTCCTGGAACTCTGTGGACCAGGCTGGCCTTGAACTCACAAAGATCTGCCTGCCTCTGCCTCCCAAGTGCTAGGACTAACGGTGTGCACCACCACGCCCAGCTTGGTTTGAGGTTTTTTGACATTTTAATTTCTTGGCAGTACTGGGCACTGAACCCAAACACATGCTAGGCAAGTGCACCACCACTGAGCCATAGCAGCTGCTTGGAAGGCAGCAGGAGGCTCCCAAGCTCAAGGGATCCTCCTGGGCTGTACAGGGTGAATTCAAAGCCAGCCTGGGTAATTCAGAGAGACCTTCTCAAGAAGGGGAACAAGAGGGGGCTGGAGAGCTGGCTCAGTGGTTAGGAGCACCTATTGCTCTTGCAGGGGACCAGGTTCAATTCCCAGCACCCACATGGCAGCCAACAACCATCCCTAATTCAAGTTCCAGGGGCTCTTACCCTTCCTTCTGTCTTCCCAGGCATTGCATGACATTGGTGCACTTACACACACACACACACAAATTTTTTTAAGGGATTAAAAAAAGGGCTAGGCCTGTAGCTCAGTGGTAGAGACCCTGAAGTTTGATCCCTAAACACTGAAAGGGGGTTGGAATCCCACCTTCTTAGTAAATATCTCCCAGGTTAGTTATCGAAAGTCTAAACTAACCCCATAGAGAACACTCTAACCCTGACCCTACTTTCCTTCTCCTTCTCTCAATAGGGTCTCAAATCCTGTAGCCCAAACTGACCTGAACCTCACAGCCATCCCCATCCCAGCCAAGTGCTGAGATTACAGGCATAAGCCTGCACGCCTGGCTGTCTGCTTGTTCGTAAAGCACTGCTTCCTTTCCCACAGGCTGCCAGTTTTCCTGTTATGCACTGCCCTGGTACAAGCTTCCTAAGTAAGTTAGATGGACGCTGCCTGTAGCAGTCTCGTCTGCTGAATGAGCTGACCCAGAGCCCATGGGTGGCTCCACAAGCCAAGCATTGCTCTCACCTCTGTCACCACAAGTGTCCTCACTCATTCATCCTCTGACACTGGAATATCTCTTACCTTTCTTGTGAGACAGGGTCCCAGTCCATAGCTCTGACTGGCCTGGCACTCACCAAATAGACTCAAACTTGCAGCCCTACCTCTGTCTCTGCCTCCCCAGTGCTGGGATTACAGAGGTGTGTGCCTAGTTACAACAATATCTTGAAGAGCTGGGATTACAGAGGTGTGTGCCTAGCTACAATACAACAATCTCTTGAAGTGCTGGGATTACAGAGGTGTGTGCCTAGCTACAACAATCTCTTGAAGTCTGGGATTACAGAGGTGTGTGCCTAGCTACAACAATCTCTTGAAGTGCTGGGATTACACAGGTGTGTGCCTAGTTACAACAATCTCTTGAAGGGCTGGGATTACACAGGTGTGTGCCTAGTTACAACAATCTCTTGAAGGGCTGGGATTACACAGGTGTGTGCCTAGCTACAACAATCTCTTGAAGTGCTGGGATTACACAGGTGTGTGCCAAGTTACAACAATCTCTTGCAGCCATCACTTCCCTCCCAGTTCTCAGAGACACCCAGCAACTTCAGGTGGGGACAGGATGAAGACAGCGCCTTGAACAACTTTCACTGGCAGGGTCTGGCACTAGGTAAGTTGGACACCCCCATGATCTCTGACCCCAGCCCCCTTGAGAGCATCTGGGACCTCCAGGAGTTGCAGCTACCCCAAAGCCAAACCACAGGTGTAGCACTCTGCTCTCAACCCCAGCTCCAAGTCTGGACTGATGGCACGTGCATGGCACAGCCTTGCTTGGTAAGAAAGCACACTGTAATGGACTAGTGATGGTCCTGGCTGGAAACAAGACCAGAACGTATGCCAACTGGCTGCTTTCCCCAAAGGCCAGGCTGGGGCTCTAGATCATTGCCGTTCAGGACTCCCCATGATGATGGAGACCCTCTGTACCATCTAATTTGGTAGTCAGGAGCTAATGGCTACTGCACACTTGAGATGTGGCTCGTGAGTCTGAGGCACTGAATTTAAAGTAATTTGAAGTTAAGACTATACTTTCGGGGATCATTTCTATAGTTTGTAACTAGAGAAGTTTCTCTGACTGTGTAGAGTACCAGAAACCACGAGGAGGAGTCGTAGTGCTCCCTCCTGAGCGTGAAGCCGGTTCTTAGTGTTGCTCTTTTGCAACTGCTATTTGCCGTTGATGATCGTTCTGCTCTCCTTTTTGGGAGAGTCAGAGGGAGGGAGCACAGTCTGAGTGGGAAAAAAAAAAAGTAATTTGAAGTTAAAACAGTCCCATGGGGTCGGAGTTACCTTGCTGGACACTGTGGCTTTAGACAAATTTTGGTCTTTCACTCTCCACTGACTTCCAGAGCTAATGGCCCAAAAAACACAGGCGGCCCTGATCTTTAAGACTAGCATCTTGCCAAAGCCCATATTGCAAGCCTCTGCACCAGCTCAGGAAGGAGTCACAGACTTCCCTCACCCTGCAGATGCCAGCCCACAGTCAAAGTCCACAGTGGGCAGAACCTCCTGAATCCACAAACCCATTTCTAATCACAAGATTCACAGTTGGGAGGAAGGGAGGAAGAAGACTTCGAGAGAAAGATGGAGTCTCCCTCCTTGATCAGAGACCTGCCAACCTGTCACTACGTCGTACAAAGCCCAGCGGTGGGGGAGTATGGGACCCCTCCCCAACATGGAATGGCAGGTGGGAAAAGAACACAGAAAAATGTAGCATTTACCTGTTGTGGACTTTTAGGTAGTATTTGCTGAGGAACTTCTTATGACACGTGGGACACTCAACCGGCACCCCTGCACCTCTTCTGTTCTCAGCAGGCTCGGCTGTGAGGGGACCTACGCCCAGGGATGGCTCAGCAGCACAGGGCTTTCTGATTACTTTTGATTTCCTCCTGGTCAGCACAGTCTCAGGCTCAGAAACGTAATCGCCATCCCCATCATCCTCAACTTGAACCACCACTTCCCACTAGAGCAGAGGAGGTAGCAGGAGGGGGTGGGGTCACCAAGGTATCAGCAGGGGCTGTGGAAACCCAACTGCAGTTCCAGCCCAAGCCCCAGCCCGGATGATGGCCTTCAGCAGACTCATCCGTTCGGGGACCCGGGGAAGACAACAACTGGATCTTGGGTTTTCGAGGAGCTGGCCAGGTCTCACTACCCTAGGGAAACACCTGTCACCTTGGAGCCACTCACTCCACCCCCGAGGAAGCTGGCAAGCACGGACAGCTGCGTCTTGTCAGCTGAGACCACTGGCTTCCTACAGCTGGTCCAGAGCATCCCGGGAAAGTGTCAGTCCTTACCCCTCCTCTAGCCTCCCCAGTTCCAGCACCCTGGCACAGTACCTCATTGCTCTCGCCCTGCAGTGGGGCACCTTCAGCTTCCAAGGGCCTTGGGGGCACTTTGCAGTCCTGGGACTCCTTGTCCTCTAAGGGACAAGGCTTCAGAGCCTGCTTGAGTTTCTCACAGAGGAAGGCGGGGCTGCTCTGAGCAGGGGCACTGAGCTGGGGCTTATGGGGTCTGGGACTGTCTCTGGGCTCCTCATCCCCAGAGCCCATGCTCAGAGTCCTGGCAATGTCTGTGTCTTCCAAGTCTGCTGGCTCTTTGAGGTGGCTTTTCACATCCTGGGAGGCAGGCTGTCCCAGTCCAATCTGGCCACTCGACACCTGTCCCACTGGAGTTTGGGGCTGGAAACTCTGGCATAACTCTACAGCCTCAGGCACTCGCAATTCCCTGGCTGCCAGGAGCACCTGATCCCGGTTCCCTGAGGTGAGGGCGAGGTGACCCGTGTAGAAAAAATCCAGCAGGAGGCCAAAGATCTCAGCAAAACCAGCAGGAAGGACAACACTCCCCCCTGAGCCGTCCCCATAGAGGCTCTGGAAGAAGTGGCTGCAGCAGGCCAGGACACTCCAGTGTGCCTTAAATACCAGGCCGCCAACATCCAGCGTGGCATCACAATACTGCCCCTTCTCCCGCTGCTTGTTGAGCTCCTGCAGAACCCTGACGCTGTGCTGAACGAAGGAGCCATCCATGGTCTGGAAGAAAGAAGGGCAAAAAATGACACTCCAGCCAAGGTGTATAACTCTAATGAGCATAAACGTGCATGGGAACGTGGGTCAAGGTTAGAGTGCACTCGGAGCACAGCACTGGAGCAAAGAACCCAAGTGACCGCTTCTTGGGGGTGTGGGACAGGGCCAGTGTTGGGCTAGTCAGAGGGCCAAAGGGGATGCAGCAGGGCTGGGAGGATGTGGAAAAGGACAGGACCGGGTCGGCCAGAGGGGATGCAGCGGGGCTGGGTGGACATGGAGGACAGGATGGGGTAGGCCAGAGGGGATGCAGCGGGGATGGGTGGACATGGAGGACAGGACAGGGTCAGCCAGAGGGGATGCAGCAGGGCTGGGTGGACATGGAGGACAGGCTGGGGTCGGGCAGAGGGGATGCAGCGGGGCTGGGTGGACATGGAGGACAGGCTGGGGTCGGGCAGAGGGGATGCAGCGGGGCTGGGTGGACATGGAGGACAGGATGGGGTCGGGCAGAGGGGATGCAGCGGGGCTGGGTGGACATGGAGGACAGGATGGGGTCGGGCAGAGGGGATGCAGCGGGGCTGGGTGGACGTGGAGGAGGGCGGAGTGCTGGGGACAGGAAGCCGGGAGGACCCGCTACCTGTTCCGCTGTGCAGTCTCAGCACCGCGCGCGGGGCGGGGCAGGATTGCGGCTGCGCATAGGTGCTCCCAGCCCACGCCACGCCTCAGGTCGCGCGCGGCAGGCGGCAGGCAGCGCCCTCGCTCTCGTCAGCGCCCGGGACGGCCCGCACTCCCCCTCGCACGTCCCGCGCCCTCGTCGCCTGTCCTCCCCGCACGCACCGCCCGGAGTCAGCTCAGCTCCTCCGCTTCCACCGCCCACGAACCAACTGCCTAAGGATAAGGAGCCCGGCCCACCGCACGGAGACGCCGCAGTCACCGCGCCGGAAGTGACGCCAGGCACGCGGGCCACGACAGGATGCCTCTGAGGTACAGGTCCCGCCCCCTGAAGGACGGAACCGCGTAGACCAACCAATGGGACGTAGAGTAGGCAGGACCACACACCGCTATCCGGAGGCGGGGAGTAGCAGTTCCGTAGTTGCCTAGCAACACCAAGCAGGACGCTCACGAGACCGGAAACGCAGCCGAGACGACACACAATTAGGTCTTTATTGGGCTGGACACATCTCAAGCTTAGATTTAGGAACCCTGAGGTCTCCCGCACCCCCAGACCCCATTCCGCCCCATCGCTCTCCACCCTTCGGGCCCAGGGAAACTTCCGGTCTGTCCCCCAACTCTGCCACCCCGCTGATCAGGCGGAGCCCCGGCGCCTCGTATAGTCCTGGATGGAGGCCTGAAAGTGTTGCGTGCTGTTGAGGTCCGGGCGGCAGAGAATCACATAGCACTTAGGGAGGAAGTACCCACTGAAGCCGCCACTCAGGGAGGCCAACCCCGCCAGCACGTTGACCACAGCCAGGTACCTGTCCTGGTACACGCTGGACATGGTGAAGAAGGTGATCCAGGAGACGAAGTTGAGGAGCAGGCTGAAGGTGACACATTTGGCTTCGTTATAGTTCTCCGGCAGTTCCTTACCCAGGTAGCTGCAGGTGAAGGTGCTGACTGACAGGAGGGCATTGTGGGTAATGGCCAGCAGGAAGCCCCCAGAGTTGGCCTGGGTGCACTCCAGCATCACCAGGTTCGGAAAGCGCTGGTATTCCCTGGTGGGCAGTGGAGTCCACACGGCCAGCCAAATGATACAGATGAGCAAATGGACCATTGAGCTGACCATCACGAAGAGACCAGCACCATGATTTTGGGCCCAACTGTGGTAGAATGTGGGTACCTTGGTGGAAAACTTGAAGATGATGAGCAGCTGAAACGAGCGGATTGTCAGGCAGGAGAGGAAGATGGCAAAACTCAGAGAAAAGAGAGGCTGGCGCAGCAAGCATGTGGGCACCGTGGGCTCCCCGAAGAAGCTGTACAAGCTACAGGTACCCAAAGCCAGGGAACCCAGCATGAGGAAGCACAGCGGGCCTCCAGCCGATCTCACAACAGGTGTGTGAAGGTGCCACGCAAACAGTCCCGCAGTCCCAACCAGCAGCAGCAACAGCAGAGTGTTAGCTGCTAATAGCACCAAAGAGATGGGTTCATGCCATGCCATGAACACCTCAGTGCGTGGGAAGCAGGTTGGGCTTTCTTCTGGTGCCCATTCTTCTTTTCCACAGGGCTGGCAGAGGTGAAGATCTGAAAAGGAAGATAAGGTTTCTGAGAGCCAGGTGAGCTGAAAGAGATGAATGGGGAAAGGAGGTCCTGCAGGCCTGCAAGAGGCTAGGAGAGTTGTACCTTAGTAGGTCAACTTTCTTTTTTTTTCAGTAGGTCAACTTTCTAGAACAACCTCAGGCCAACTATGTCCCCAAAAGGCCTAGATTAATTACAGACTGGAGATCCATTTTGTATGCCTCATGATCCCAAAGGGAGTTCACAGACCAGCTTAGACTGGTCTCTGTCTACGTGCCAACAAGGCTGTGAGCCAGTGAGAGTGGCCAATCCTAAAGATAAGGCATGTTTGTCTCTCTCTCTGACACTTCCACTAACCACATCCACCTGAGCTCCTACTCCCAGATGTCCTGGAACTCTTAGTAACAGGCAAAGACTCCCCCCATCTCCACAGAGATTGTAAAAGGAAAGAAGCCCCGAGAATGCAGCTCGGAGCTGAGCTTATAGCTACCCAATGTGCTCTCTCTACTCTCCACTTTGAGTCGCCAAATGGGACATGCTAGTCACAAGCTAGTTACTCTGAGCTATTCAGACACAGACTCTCTTTGGCATGCACCAAGGAGGAACTTCATATAAACAGAATGGTACAAAGGAGCCATTGCTATACAAAGGAGCCATTGCTATATCTGTTTGGATATGGAGGTTGAATTCAGACCAGATCTATCTGAAGGAGCTGTGAGGGGGCTCTAACAGGATACACCTAGGTTGGAGGTTTTCAAGTAGTTGCTTCTGCCTTACCAAAATTCAGCATGAAGGCAGGTGTCCTCTAGCCTGTATGGAATTGACAGGAACTGGAGCCCTGGTCTGGAGCTGGCTGTGCATGTAGACACCTGGGAGAGACCTATCAGCAGTATAGACCCAGGGTTCTGAATCACTCACCACTCTTATTGAGAAAGGTCCCAGCCTCACAGGGCACACACTCGAAGCAACAGTGGAAGGGACCCACCACCACTCTGTGGTGCCCTTCAAGACAGTCTTCAGTACACACCGATGTAGGCACCTGTAAGAACCCACAATTGTTCTGCCATCACACAGACACAAGTCAAGGGACAACTTACCTGTGGAACAAAAAAGTGGGCTCTATATGCCTCTACCCTCCAGGCTTACTCTCAGGGTAGGGCCCTGGTCATGTGAACTGACATCTAACTGGGCATCTGTTTGGAGTTAGCGTCCCTAATGGGACTGAGCAGAGCTAAGGCAGCCTGACATCCAGGGCCCCCTTCCTCCTCTCATTAGGCATCAGTCACTCCCAAGCTCCAGGCCTCCTCCATGAATGTGGCCCACACTGTACCAGGTTATGCTATGCACCAGATTATGCTATGTACCAGGTGGTGTATCCTATGGCCTGTGGCCTCCACCAGCTCTGGGCTGTACCTCATGGCACCATGAGGCTGTCACCTGGCAAGTGACCACACCCCCATTACCTGGTTGGCTTTCCCATGCCACCGGATTTTTGTCTTATCGATGTGCAGCTGAACTGGAGACAAAGAGGCAGAGCCAATGACTTTGAAGGTCCACTGGGACCCAATCCAGTCCCAGGCGATGATGCTATATTCACCTAGGGGGTCCCCGTTGTCATCAAATGTCACAATGTCCTCTTGGAGAAGGAAATTCACCTTGTAGAGCTCCTGTAGAAGCTGAGATAAATGGGTATCACGAAGCCGCCACAAGACGGCAGAGGGAGCAAGCCAAGGGCCCCCTGTGCTGCTGCCCTGGTGGGTCCAGCCCGTGGAGAAGGCGTGGTCTCCTCAGAGTGCTCTCCCCACTAGGAATCCCCTGGACCCTGCTGAGGAGACTTCCAGTAAAGGAGTCTTTGCAGACATTTTGAGCCCTGGACAGCTCTAGGACATGGTGAATGGAAGAAGACAAGGCTCTGAGGGAAGAGCCTTGTCTGGCCCTTAGCCAGCAGCTCCTAGGGTGGCCAGAGTGCCTGCTTTCTCAGGACTGAATATTCTGGATACAGAGACCTTGACTGCACTCTCTTACCTGCCATGGGTAGACTGGGCCTCTGGAACAAGTCCCAGAGGTACAGCCCAGGAGCTGGTGGAGGCCGTGGGCCACAGCATACACCGCCTGGTACACATTGTAGGCCGCACTCATGGAAGAGGCCCTGAGACTGGGCATGCTGTGCACTGTGAAATTGTGGCAGTCTCGGCACAGCTGGTTGGTGCTGCACCTGGAGCCTTCGGGGCAAGGCATGGGGGCACCCATTTCTGCCCTGATATATGTCTCTTCAAACTCTGCCAGGCCAGGGACAAGCCTCTGCTGGATGGCCACACCCAGCACTGTTCCGATGCGCTGGATCCCAGGCACTTGGGTGATGTGCGTGGAAATGGCCCAGTCTTCCGAAGCGATCCACACCTTGGCTGTCAGGTTTGTCAGCACCACGGTCCGGAAGAATACTGCAGCCAGGTGCCTGTTACAGATGACCACAACCACGGTGGTCTTGGCCTGGGCCAGGTGTTGCATCATGTTTCGCATCCTCTGGTCGCCCACCTGGGCAGAGAGAGGCACGATGTCCTTGAAGGCGATGCAGATGCCCCTCGGCATGGCCAGTTCCTCCAGCGCCTGCACCGCCAGCTGCCCGTAGTAGCCATAGCTGCCGATGAGTGAGATCCAAACCCATCCAAAGCTCTGCAGCAGCCGCACCATGGCCTCTACCTGGTGCTTATCGCTGGGGATGGTACGAAGAAAAGATGGGTATTGCGGCTTCGAGCTGAGCATCACGCTAGTGGCCTCATAGCTGATCTGTGGGGGAGGGGTGCAGTGAGACCATCATCATCAACCTTGACTGAAGCCCACCCCTCCAAAGTGCAGGGAGGATGGAGACAAGAGAGCAAGACCCGCTGGGGAGTTCTAGAACTGGAGATCCACCCAGTGGACCAGTGTTCTATGCACTGAGAAACATGTTCACTTGCTAGAGGTCCTTGGCTCAAGTAGAGCAGGGCAGGAGGCCTTAGTTCTCAATTGAGGGGTTCATGCTCATCCTGAGAAGGGACACATTTAGACTCACATTTGAGTATGTAATTCCAGTTAAGACTAGAGTGGGGGTAGACAGCATCATCTAGATGAGCGACAATGGTGGTCTATAAATATTTTAATTTTGAGCCAGGCGTGGTGGCGCACGCCTTTAATCCTAGCACTTGGGAGGCAGAGGCAGGCGGATCTTTGTGAGTTCAAGACCAGCCTGGTCTACAATGTGAGTTACAGGACAGCTGGGGCTACAGGGAGACCCTGTCTCAAAAAGACAAAAAAAAATTTTTTTTTAATTTTTTATTTTATGTGTATGAGTGTTTTGCCTGTGTGTATGTAAGTGCACCACATGCATGTAATACCCACAGAGGCCAGAAGAGGGTGCCCTTAGAACTGGAGTTATAGATGGTTGTTAGCCACCATGTGGATGCTAGGAATCAAACCTGGGTTCTCTATGAGAACAAGTGTTCTTCACTACTGAGCCATCTCTGCAGCCCCAAAGGTGAAAGATTTACCCAGGTATGGCTAGTGCTCCTGGCACTCAGGAGGCTGGAGCTGCTCTGCTGGCCAGGAGCTCACTATGTAAACTAGGCTGATCTTGAACAGAGATCTATCTGCCTCTGCCTCCCAAGTGCTGGGATTAAGGGCGTGTGCCACCATGCCTGGCCATAAGATTGTGTCTTAAAAAGAAAAAAAGAAAAGAAAAAAAAAGCTGGGCATGGTGGCGCATGCCTTTGATCCCAGCACTTCAGAGGCAGATCTCTGTGAGTTCAAGGTCAGCCTGGTCTACATAGTGAGTTCTGGGCCAGCTGGGGCTACAAGGAGACCCTAGCTCAAAAAAAAAAAAAAAAAAAGACAAAATAAAATAATAAAGCAAAGGGCTGGAGAGATGGCCTAGCGGTTAAGAGCGCCGACTGCTCTTGCAGAGGACCCAGGTTCGATCCCCAGCACCCACATGGCGGCTGAGAACCATCTGAAACTCCAATTCCGGGAGAACTCCAGCTCCAGGGGAATCCGACACCCACTTCTGACCTCCGCGGCATCGCACGACACGGGTGCACAGACTTGCATGCAGACAGTACATTCGTCCACATACAGAAATAAATAAAAAATTAATAAAAAAATTTTTTTAAATAATAATAATAAAGCAAAATAATAAAAAAATAGAATAAAATACAGGGAAAGATAAAACCTGAAGAGGAACTATAGTTTAATGTGATGGTCTGTGTAAAAACTGTCAGTAGAGAAGGATGCAGTGTTGAGAGGGAAGGAAAGGCCACAAGGGGAAGAGGAGGAGCAGGACAGTGACTAAAGGGTCTCCAGTCTGAGTAGAGATGATGATGCTCCATCTGTTAAGTGGGGTCAAATCAACAGTGGGGCTGCAGAGGGGCTGCATGCGGGGAAGGGTGCTCAATGCAGAGCTGTTGGTGCTAGAGGTGTGCAAGTCCGGCTCAGAAGTCAGAATGCTCAGAAGTCAGAATGCGTGGTGTCTGTGGCCTGTCAGGAAAGGGAGGAGAGGTAGGCAGGGGGCATCAGTAGCTGCGTCAGGGGCACCTCCAGGAGGTCTAGAAGAGCTGTGAGGCAGGGAAGAGAGGGGCACAGATGGCGAGGATGCCAGCCAAGGAATGTCCAGCAGTGCCACAGGGAAGTCGTGTAAAGGAAGGAAGGAGAAGCGCTCATCGTCTGTGCTGAGCAGACGGCACTCTGGCTCATGCGAGCACTGTGCAGGACAGATCCGTGGATGGAGCTCAGGTGCAAATGAAAGGGCAGAGCGAGGTGGGGCAGAGCGCTGCAAAGTTCAGGGGCAGCATGTGCTAGGAGAAGCCAGCGATCCTGTAGACAGATGGGTAAGCACAGAGGGCCCTAGCCAAGGAGTGCCTGGCCCCCACCGGCCTCTGACCTGGCAGGGAATGCAGGCAGGTGAGGGTGGGAAGTCAGGGCTGCTGCCTTAATAGAGACTATGGAGCCTTTGGGTGGAGGGCAGGTGCAAAAGGCAGAGGTGAGAGGTGAACACCGGACAGACAGTAGCACTTTCAAAGGAGAATGGGTTTCCCTGGAGGCAGGCAGTATGGAAGCAGCCCTTGGAGAGGCAGGCAGGAACAGCTGGGTGGAGCTCTTGCATCATCGTGTGTGGCTTAGCCCACAAGGACTGCCTGGACTTAAGGGGGCCAGCCTAGCCTCAGAGGATAGTAGCTCCCGCCCCCTCCAGACTAGCCCATACTGGACTTGTGGATGGGATCCCTGAGGCTCAGCTTACCAAGGGCACCAAGAAAGGGCTCAGCAGAGCAGCAGCGGTCACAGAGTGGTCAGTGTTGTCAGGCCCAATGAGCGCCAGCACCTTGGAGGAATAGTTGTAAAGGTCTCCTTGTATCTCTATGTGGCCAGTCCCCTGCAGGGAGAGCATCTTCAGGACAGCATACACACTGGCAGACTCCGAGCACACGTCGTACAGCTCATACCCCAGGGTGATGTTGGGCAGCAGGGCTGTGGAGTTGTTTATCTCCTCAATGCTGAGTCGCATGGCCTGGAAGAGGTGGTACCCATGGCCATTGAAGCTGCCGGGCCTGCAGGGAAAGCCCAGGGAGAGCTGAGAAGGTGGAGGGGCTGAGACCCTCAGACCTCCCAGCATCCCACGGGACAGAAAGAAACCTCTGAGGTCATCTGTGCAGGCTGATGCACCTCTGACCTCAGTGTGGCCTCCAAAATACACATACAGGGGCTGGAGAGATGGCCTAGCGGTTAAGAGCGCCGACCGCTCTTACAGAGGACCCGGGTTCGATCCCCAGCACCCATGGCGGCCGAGAACCTTCTGAAACTCCAATTCCAGGAGAACTCCAGTTCCAGGGGAATCCGACACCCTCTTCTGACCTCCGCAGCATTGCACGACACGGGTACACAAACTTGCATGCAGACAGTACATTCATACACATAACAGAAATAAATAAAATAAAAAAAAAATACACATACAGTTCCAGGAGGGGTTAACAGCCATAGAGAGAGGTGGGGTCCAAGATGGAGATGTGCCACATAACCAGGCCTTGGTGGGTAGGAACAGCAGCATGGAAAGGCTCAGAAGTCCGACAGCAGAGAAGCCTGTTACACTTGTCAGGGTTCGCTAGCAAGAGCCCACCTTGCCTCAGACGGTAAAGGCACTTGCTGTCAAGCCTAAATTTGATCCCAAAGACCTACATGGGGAAGGCGGGAACCAACTCCTGCCAGTTATCCTCTAACCTTCACACTACTACTACTACTACACACACACCAGTTATCCTCTAACCTTCACACTACTACTACTACTACTACAACACACACACCAGTTATCCTCTAATCTTCACACTACTACTACTACACACACACACCAGTTATCCTCTAACCTTCACACTACTACTACTACTATTATACACACACACACACACACCAGTTATCCTCTAACCTTCATACTACTACAAGAACACACACACACATGCACACGCACACACACACACACACACGCATGGGAGCGCACACAAAATATTTTTTTTTGTATTTTTGAGACAGGGTCTCCCTTTAGTCTCAGCTGGCCTGGAGCTCACTTCTATAGACCAGGCTGCCCTTGAACTTACAAAGATCTGCCTGCCTCTGCCTCCCAAGTGCTGGGATTAAAGGCATGCACCACCACACCCAGCATTAAAGACGGTTCTTAGCTGCCATGTGGGTGCTGGGAATCGAACCCGGGTCCTCTGCAAGAGCAGTCAGTGCTCTTAACCGCTGAGCCATCTCTCCAGCCCCTCTTCTCTAAAAGCTAGGCATGTTGGTATCTGCCTTTGATTCCAGCACTTGGGAGGCAGAAGCATGTGGATATCTGAGTTTGAGGCTAGCCTGGTCTACATAGCAAGTTCCAGGCCAGTCAGGGCTACAAAATGTTTCTGAAAGAAGTAAATAAGGGGCTGGAGACCTGGCTCAGCAGTGACAAGCACTGGCTGCTCTTGCAGAGGAACCAAATTCCATTCCCAGCACCCACATGGTGGCTAACAACCAACTCCAGTTCCAAGGGATTTGATGCCCTCTTCTGACCTCTGTGGGCATTGCATGACATGGGTGCACTTACATATAGATGATACACCCACATACATAAAAAGATAAAATGTAAAAACTAAGAGAGCCCTGCTAAAATGTGGGTGACAGACACATACAGGGGTCACACACCTGAAGTGGGGGTTACAAACACCTTGCCAAAAGTAAAAGGTTTCTGAACAATACAACCAAAAATTAAAATCAAGCACATAATGAATCCAAGGTGTTTCTGGCAACACTCACCTATGTTGAACCTTTGGATGGAAACATGCATGTGCACTTTGCACTGCATGGCCGTCATGTCATGCCTACACCAGTGCAAGCTGCCTGAAACGCCTTGGCGCAGGGTCTAAAAATCCAGGCATCCGCCAGGCATGGTGGCAACACGCCTTTAATCCTACACTTGGGAGGCAGAGACAGGTGGATCTTTGTGAGTTCAAGGCCAGCCTGGTCTACAAGGTGAGTTTCAGGACAGCTGGGGCTACAAGGAGACCCTGTCTCGAAAAGACCAAAAAAAAAAAACAAAAAACAAAATCCAGGCATCCTGTGATTTTTGTTTGTTGGTGTTTTGTTTGGTTTGGTTTTGACATGGTCTCCCTGTAGCCCCAGCTGGCCTGGAACTCACTATGTAGACCAGGCTGGCTTTGAACTCACAGAGAGCCATCCACCTGCCTCTGCTTCCTGAGTGCTGGGATTAAAGGCGTGTGCCACTATGCCTGGCTAGTTTTTAAATTTTATATTTTAGTCACTGACTTCAGCTTCATTGGTGTATTAGTGACTTTTCTGTTGCTGTGATAAAGCACCATGACCAAGGAACTTATAAAAGGAAGAGTTTATTTGAGCTTATGATTGGCGGTTCCAGGGAATTAGAGTCCATTGTGGAGGGATGCGTGGCGGCTGGATCTGGAGCAGCAAACCCAGGGTTACATCTCGAAAAGAGCACAGGAAACAGAGAGGGAGCAACTGTAGACCACAGAGGCTTGTTAAAACTCACTAAGCCTGCCCCCAGTGACACACTTCCCCCAGCATGGCCACACCTTCTAAGATCTCCAAAAACAGCGCCACCAACTGGAGACAAATGTCTGAATACTTACAGCCTATGGGGGACACTCATGCAAACCACCACAATTGGGAGCTGGAGAGATGGCTCAGCAGTTAAGAGCATTCGCTGCTCTTGCAGAGGACCTGGTTTGGTTCTCAGCACCCACGTGGCAGCTGACAACTGTTCCCTAACTCCAGTTCCAGGGGATCTGACACCCTCTTCTGACCTGTTGTGCATTGTACAACATGGGTGCACTTATAAAAATGTAGGCGATACAGTCATACATGTAAATGAAATATTTAAAAAATTGTTCAATGAATTTTGACTTGACATTAGGACAGAATTTCCAGTAATTTCTGCAATGGCCATATACTTATGTGAAGTGATATTCTCAGCACTGACACTGGATAAAATCAACATATCAGTTTGAAAAAAAAAATCTCAGTCCGCATGACTCCAAGGATATAAAATAGGTAAACAAGGGGCTGGCAAGGTGGCTCAGCAGTTAAGAGCACAGCCTGCTCTTGCAGAGGACTCCGGTTCAATTCCCAGCACCCATATAGTGCCCACAACTGTCCAAAACTCTAGCTCCAGGGGATCTGACTACTTCCTCTGTCCTCTGGGACCACAAAAAGTTTAAAAAATACCAGTAAACAAAATATTTACTGATAACATCATAAAAATATTTTGTAAACAAAATATTTATTATTTGTTTATTACTGATAACACATAAAAATATTTTGTAAACAAAATATTTATTATTTGTTTATTATTATTTTCTATGTGTCTGAGTGTACTGTCTGCTTGTAGGTAGGTGCACCTGTGTTGTGCAATGCTGCGGAGGTCAGAAGAGGGCATTGGCTGGGGGCTGGAGAGATGGCCTAGTGGTTAAGAGCACCACTGCTCTTGCAGAGGACCAGGGTTCAATCCCCAGCACCCACATGGTGACTGAACTCCAGTTCCAGGGGAATCCTCTTCTGACCTCTTCAGCATTGCACGACACAGGTGCACAAACCTACATGCAGACAGTACATTCATACACATAAAAAATAAATTTTTTTTAATTTTTAATTTTATTTTTTTATTTCTATATATGTATGAATGTACTGTCTGCATGTAGGTTTGTGCACCCATGTCGTGCAATGCCACAGAGGTCAGAAGAGGACTCCCAGATTCCCCTGGAACTGGAGTTCTCCTGGAATTGGAGTTTCAGACGGTTCTCAGCCGCCATGTGGGTGCTGGGGATCGAACCCAGGTCCTCTGTAAGAGCGGTCGGCGCTCTTAACTGCTAGGCCATCTCTCCAGCCCCAATAAAAATTTTTAAAAATCTAAAAAAAAAAGAAGAGGGCATCAGATTCCCCTGGAACTAGAGTTAAAAATGGTTCTTAGCTGCCATGTGGGTGCTGGGAATCGAACCTGGGTCCTCTGCAAACTCTTAACCACTGAGCCATCTCTCCAGCCCCTAAAATCTTTAACATATGTATAATTTTACCATTTATTAAAGCCTTAAGCTGGCCATGATGGTACACACCTTTAGCCCAAGTACTTGGGAGACAGAAGTAGGCAGATCTCAGAGTTCAGTGACAGCTTAGTCTACTAACTAGCAAGTTCCAGGCCAGCCAGGGCTTCATTGCAAGACCTTGTTTCACAAATCAAATGAAAGAAAAGACAAAAATTCTTAGGCAAAAGGTGGTCATGTCATGAATGCAAAAAATAAAGTTTAAGAGCCCTAGATTCAGGCTGGAGAGATTGCTAAGTGGTTAGAGCTCATACAGGGCTCTTGCAGAAGCCCCAATTTGGTTCCTAGCATCCACATGGCAACTTACAACTGCTTGTAACCCCAGCTCCAGGAATCCAACATTCTCTTCTGCCCTCCCCTCAAGTACCTACACTCATACATGCAGAAAGAGAGAGAGAGAGAGAGAGAGAGAGAGAGAGAGAGAGAGGAGTCACTTTAAATAACTGGGTCAAACGACTATGTGAACTGGCCAGTCCAAAACTTGCAGGGCTAGCCACAGGCAGGACAATCCTCTCTGAATCTGAAGGCAGAATTCCCTTCTTTTCTAGGACTACAGTCTTTTCACTTAAGGCCTTCAACTGATTGGATGAAAGCCCCCCAATCTTGGTGGGAAACTTGTTAAATTTTTTGTTTTGTTTGCTGTTTTTGTTTTTCTTTTGAAACAGCCTCACTCTGTATCCCTGACTGGCCTAGAACTCCATCTATTAACCAAGTTGGCCTCAAACTCACAGAGATCCTCCTGCCTCTGCCTCTCCAGTGCTGGGATTAAAGGTGTGTGCCACTACACCCAACCCTGATTTACCTTCACAGTGATATCTAGACTGATGTTTGACCCAACAACTCAGCACCATCACCGGATTCACTAACACCACTCCCTGGTTCTCCTGGTACTGAGAGCCTAGTCCTGACTTGGGAACTGGTGTCACAATGGGGAACCTCTGAGGACAGCATTCAGCTCTGTTCTGTTCTGCTCTGCAGACTCTCTGCTCTTTTGAGGGTTCTCCATTGCTGTGTTACCTCAGTGACTGGGGGAGGAGGGGGGCTCACTGCTTCTTGCACTCAGAATTCATCACTTCTTTTTTTTTTTTTTTTTTTTTTTTTTTTTTTCTTTTTGAGACAGGGTCTCCCTGTAGCTCTGGCTGTCCTGGAACTCACTCTGTAGACCAGGCTGGCCTTGAACTCACAGAGATTTGCCTGCCTCTGCCTCTGCCTCCCAAGTACTAGGATTAAAGGCATGTGCCACCACGCCGGGCTAGAATCCATCACTTCTATGAAGCCAACTTTCTCCCTGAAAGCTCTTTTCTAAGCCCACACTTGCTTTTCCAGTCTCTTATGTGCAATTCTTTGGGCCTGATCCTCACATGCCAGGGTTCCTGAACTTTACACATCGGCCAACAGTCCCTCGTTCTTTCACAGGGCATTCCCAAAGAAAAAAGCCTGCTTACTATTTTGGAGCCTGCCCACCCCCACCTTCCTGACTTGCATAGGCTGTAATCCACCATCTTTTTTTTTTTTAATTTTATTTATTTTTTTATGTGCATGAATGCAGGTCTGTGCATCTGTGTCCTACAATGCCTTGGAGGTCAGAAGAGGGTGTTGGATTCCCCTGGAACTGGAGTTAAAGATGGTTCTCAGCCGCCATGTGGGTGCTGGGACCTCTGCAAGGGCAGTTGGCGCTCCCAACCACTAGGCCATCTCTCCAGCCGTAATCCACCATCTTTAACAGCATAGCTGGAGGTTTTCTCTGGCTAGGTTCACGAGAGCACCTATGGAACACACCGTTACTAAACTTCCAAAAGCATGGGGCTGGACAGATGGCTCAGTGGTTAAGAACACTTACTGTTTTTCCAGAGGACCAGGGTTCAATTCCCAGCACCCTTATGGCAGTAACTCCAGACACCTTTTCCTGGCTTCCACAGGCTTTGGGCCACACATGGGTGTACTTACACATGTGGAAGCTATACATTCATACACATAAAATAAAAATAAATAAACTTCCAAAGCATCTGCTGCCATGTGGTCTCCCTTTTCCCCCCAGAGGGAATTACACTTGCAGGTAGAGAAAAGCCAGGACTTGAAACAGCAGGAACAAAATAATGTGTTGCAATCAAACAAAATAATATAAAGAACAAAATAGTGCATTGCAATATAAATAGACAGCACTACAAAGTAGAAACTGGTGCAAGTGTACAGCCATTGGCTGGACTCCAGTTGCCGTGGGCTGATGCAGAAGGATTAGGTGTGGCACTCAATGAGTAGCCCAGAGGTATGGGTGTCAGGTGGGGGAGTGGGGTGTGGTGGTGGCGGCGGAGATGGGAAGTCGGGGGGGGGGGGGGTAGCCGAAGGTTCCACTAAGTGACAGTTCTTTTTTCCCTTTTTATGAAAGGGGGAAGTGTTAGATTTTTGGAGAGGGAAAAGGAGAAAATTTAGAGTTAAGAAGAACCAGAGCCAGATGTGCATGGCAGGAAGTGTAGACTATTAAGTGTAGATGTGCACGGTTGGAAGTATAGACTTTATTAAGTGTAGATGTGCATGGTGGGAAGTGTAGACTTTATTAAGTGTAGATGTGCATGGTGGGAAGCGTAGACTTTATTAAGTATACAGCAAAACACCAACAAAGAAGAAGCTCTCTGCACCTGAGTGGGAGTGGGCAAAAGACTTTTTTTTTTTTTTTTTGGTCTTTCGAGACAGGGTCTCCCTGTAACCCCAGCTGTCCTGGAACTCATTCTATAGACCAGGCTGGCCTTGAACTCACAAAGATCCGCCTGCCTCTGCCTCCCAAGTGCTAGGATTAAAGGCATGCACGAGCACGCTCAGCATGGGCAAAAGATTTTATCCTCCTTTTGGGTCCAGCTGGAATGTGTCTGATGCCAAGGCTGGGTATCCTTGGATGGATGAGAGACCTTTTGATTTTCCCGGCAGAACCTGCCAGTATCTCATGGCACTGGGGAGACAGGACAGACCGTCTCCACAGTCTCTCTTCATATGTGTGTGTGTGTAAGGAGTGACAGTGACTGGTTGATAAGGCTTGAGCAAGGCCGGGTGGCCAATTTAGGGATTTATGGCTTTCACAAACACTAACAGGAGGTCTCTAGCCCCGGCTGGTCTCAAAGTCACTATGTAGCTGAGGATGGTCTTGAACTTTGACCTTTCTGCCTCTACCTCCCTAGTTGCTGGCATTATAGGCACTGCATGAGCTGGCATACTAGCTCCACAGGGTACTGGGGACAGACCCTTGTGTATGCTAGGTGAGCCACTGCTAACTGCACCGTCTCCCCAGCCCTCACCTGACCCCACTCACCTGTCACAGAGTGTCACCTGGGGTCTGCGTCTCACCTGCAGACTGTCACCATGGAGAGCGAACAGCCCTCCAAGGAGGTAATCTCCAGGAAGGTTGAAGCTGGGAGAGGACTCTCTCCTGTGGCAGCTGAGGGCCCAGCACCAGGGAATGGAGAGCTGCAGGGTGACCAGGTTAGCAGCCCAGAGGAGCATGCTGGCCAGATGTCCCTGCACCCAGCATGGCCATTGGAGTGGTGCCCCTGTGGAGCCTGGCTGCTTAAATACAGTGGGTGGCAGCCACCCAGGTGCTTCAGGACTCCATGCCCTGAAAAGGGGTGGGACTGGAGCGCCGTTGTAGAAACACTGTGGTGCCAGGCTTTCCTGTCCTGTGGTCTCACTCAGGAACTGGGCAGGTCCAGGGCATGGATGCAAACCAGGGAGCCCCTGGTGACCGCTCCTCTGCGCTGTGGCTTCACCTGGCTCAGGAAGGGAGCCCTGGCATGGGGAGGGAGGACAGGGAGACTGAGACACTGTTTCTAGGGGTGTAGGGAAGGGCAGGGTTGCTACCAGGGAGCAGAAAGCCTTGTTTTGTTTTTGTTTTTGTTTTGAGCAGATCTTTGGCTCAGTTACCCAGGCTGGCTTCAAACATCTGACCTTAAACTCCTGGCGGAAAGCCATCATCCTTGGTGAGCCTTGAGAAGAACTGGGGCTGCCAGCAAGTGTCAGAGCTTAGTAAATCTCACTTAGCAAACCCGAGACTACACTTTGAGTTGACACCCGCGGGCCCCATTTTCTTCATGGTACCTGCAGAGGCAGGTAGATCTCTGTGAGTTCAATGCCAACCTGGTCTACATAGAGTTCCAGGACAGCTGGAGCTACAGGGAGACCCCGTCTCAAAAAGACCCAAAATAAATAAATAAAATAAAAATAAATACAACACAGCTTTATCTTGTTATCCAGCGTTGCTCCCCTCAGACGGAAGACAAGTGTATGCAAACTGGCCACAGGCAAATTGACTGAATTTGTTTAAAAAGCCAATCCAGAAGTTATTTCTGCAGGAAGGAAAAAAAAAATCACAGGTGGATTTCCGGAGAGGTGGCCCAGCCGCTAGCTCGGGGGGTTTCGGCTTCTCCTGTCCAGCCGGCCGGGGTGGGGCTTTTGCATAATGTAAATAAATGGTGGGACCACCAAGCCTCGGCGGGTCGCACGCAGCTCCGTGCTGTGCTACCAGGAACGGCCACTAGAGGACGCCCGCAGCGCCGAGGCCGCGCCTCCGGGGGCGGGGCGCTGGAGTCCCGCCGGACACTCCACGTTTCCCGACATCCTCCGCGGCTATCTAAATCCTACCTCAGATGAGTGGCGGGTCCAGCATGGCGGACGCGGAGGTGATCCTCCGGCGGCCTCGTTGCCGCTCGCCGGCGCTTGTATCTCGCAAGATCGGCTCCCAGCTCCTCTTCGGCCGCCGCATTCGTCGCCGCCTCGCGGGGTCGGGCCTGAGCCGCTGCGATCGCCGGCAGCTGCGGCGGCGGCTACTGCGGGCGCAGGCGGTCGGCGTCGACTGGAAGGCGGGCATCCGCCTGAGCGCGCGCTCCGCGCCGGCACGTAAGACCAAGGCCGCGGCGCCCGAGGCCAGCCCCGAGCGGTCCGAGCCGCCGGAGCCACCCGAGCCCCCCGTCGCGCCCGCAGTCCCCGCGCGCAGCCGGCCCTCGCTCCGGCAGCCCCCGCGCACCGTCCCCGCCAACGTGGTCACCCAGCACGTGCGGAACGTGGGCTCGGACCGCGTGCTGCTGGTGCTGCCGGCAGAGGAGGTGGGTCGTCGGGGGCGCAGGCCAGTGCCTCGGGTCGGGCCGGGGTGCTGCGGCTCCTCCTCTCTCTCCTCCTCCAACCTCCGTCCTCCCTCTCCATCCTCTTTCCTCTTCTCCCTCCGTCCTTCCCCTCCTCATCTTTTTACCCCTCCCCTGTCCTCCCTCCCCCTAATCCATCCTCCCCATTCCTCCTCCTCTCTTCCTCTCCCATCCCTTTCTCCATCCTTCCCTCCAACATCCTCTTCCTTCACCCTCTTTGTTCTCCATCCTCCATCTTCATCCTCTTTCTCCTCCCCTCTCCCCATGTCTTCCAACTGGAAGGGACTTCATAATAGCAAAATAGGTGGTCCTCGGCGTCTGAGTGCAGAAAGCGTTTCAGGTGTTGGAAACCATTTGGCACTCGCAGCTCTCTGGAGTGATGGTTGCCATCTCTTTCTTGTGTTTACGAACCAAACAAGCTAGGCAACTTGCTCGAAGTTAAAACGGTACGGAGGCAGATCCAAGGGTCAAACTCTGGACGCGGAATCTGGTCCGAGAGATCCCCCTCTGATGCCGGGAAGAAGTGAAAACGCAGGAATCTGAGACTTGGGCAAGCTATGCGCTTTTTGTGAGTACCGCCTAGTGCCTGCCCCCTTGCTGTAAAACGTTTGGTATTCACAGGGGCTCTCTGGAGCTGCATGGGGTATGGTTGTTAGAAACACAAAGGATGCTGGTCACTTAGTGCAGTGTAGTTTGTTACTTGGAAATGGATTTCCAGGCTTGACTTGTGGCACGCCTTTAAATGATTTCCTTTTAATAGATGAACAGTAAGTTCAGATTTTAGAACATTTTGGTCTTGGGTGGAAGTGTCTGTAATCTGCTTTTTTTCCTTTCTTGCTAGGGTTTTACTTTTAGCGGGATCTGCCGTGTGACTTGCCTCTATGGCCAGGTGGAAGTGTTAGGTTATATCATCAACCAAGGCCAGCCTGCCCAAGACGTCTTTTCTACCTATACGCATGCGCACCTGACTATCAATGGGATTCGATACTCCATGCCTGAGAAGAGCCAAAAGGAAATCAGAAGGGAAATACGGGCTCTACTCAAGCCCCATACAAAACTGGGTAATTTGCTGAGGGCTCATCATAATCAGGCTAGCAATTTTAGATTCTCCTTATGGTCTAGATACTGGTGTGGTTTTTTTGTTTGTTTTTTGTCTTTTCGAGACAGGATCTCCCTGTAGCCCCATCTGTCCTGGAACTCCCTCTGTAGACCAGGCTGGCCTTGACCTCACAAAGATCCGCCTGCCTCCCAAGTGCTAGGATTATTGGTGTGCATCCCCACCCCTGGCTTTTTTGTCTTTTTGAGACAGGGTCTCCCTGTAGCCCCAGCTGTCCTGGAACTCACTCCGTAGACCAGGCTGGCCTTGAACTCACAAAGATCCACCTGCCTCTGCCTCCCAAGTGCTAGGATTAAAGGCATTAAAGGCGTGCACCACCACACCCGGCTATGGTCTAGACACTGTTTTGCTGTATCTATGAAACACAAAACACTCATAGGGAGTCTTAAGAATTAGCCAGGCATGGTGGCACATGCCTTTAATCCTAGCACTTGGGAGGCAGAGGCAGGCGGATCTTTGTGAGTTCAAGGCCAGCCTGGTCTACAGAGTGAGTTCCAGGACAGCTGGGACTACGGGAAGACCCTGTCTCGAAAAGACCAAAAAAAAAAAAAGAATTAAACTACTGGGGCTGGGTGCTCGCTTCGGCAGCACATATACTGAAATTGGAATGATACAGAGAAGATTAGCATGGCCCCTGAGCAAGAATGACACACAAATATAAATAAATAAATAAATAAATAAACTACTGGGGCTGGAGAGATGGCCTAGCAATTAAGAGTGCTGACTGCTCTTGCAGAGGACCGGGGTTTGATCCCCAGCACCCACATGGCTGCTGAGAACAGTCTTTTAACTCCAGTTCCAGGGGTGCACAAACCTACATGCAGACAGTACATTCATACACATAAAAAATAAATAAAAGAATTAAACTACTGTTATTTTCACCATTTTACATATGATAGATTTCCAAGACAAAGCTAGTAGGTAGCAAACTTGGATTAGGGTCTCCACCCAGATGTGGAAAACTCAGCCCTCCTGTGTGGTAAAAGTTTACAGTTCAGCAGTGGAAATTACAACCATAAAGGGCCTAGAAATAGAGTTGCTACTTCTGAGGGGTTCATTTTTCTCTTTGCAGATGACAGATGTTGGGCAATAGAGCATCTTACTCCTCTGTGTTCCATTGTGATGTTGGAAAAGCTGAGGACCTCCACCGTAAACTTCATGACCAGCTATCCAGGCGTATCTTACGTTTTCTTGCAAGAGGTAAAACCAGTTTCCCTTCAGTTTTGCTGGTCACTTGCACCAGTCAGATGAAATGACTATGTAGAAAGGTCTCTTGGTTCATCCATGTCAACAGGAAACAATCTGTTTAGAAAGGTATATCATAGGCCCAGGAGATGGCTCAGTGGCTACAGCTGCTTGCTGAGCAAGCCTGTTGATGGTCTTAGTTCTGTCCCTGGAAGGGGAGAGTCCAGCTCTTCAAAGTTACTCTCTAAGTCCTGTCCTGTATCCCCCCCCCACGTATATATATATATATATATATATATATATATATATAGAGAGAGAGAGAGAGAGAGAGAGAGAGAGAGAGAGAGAGAGAGAGAGACTTTTGAGACAGAGGTTCCCTGTGGGCTTGAACTCACAGAGAACTGCCTGCCTCTGCCTCCTGACTGCAGAGATGAGGGCGTGGTGAAGGCTTTCTTTTCTTTTCTTTTCTTTTTTTTTTGTCTTTCATGACTTTATTTTTTCCCTTCCACCACAATGTATGCTATCCAAATTTTGTCTTCACTGGTAGGTCTGTAAACACAGGCTTATCCATCCTACTTACAGGCAGATGCTTCTTCTTGAAATAGTCCCACCACGGACCCTCTAGTCATCTGCCCAAGTCACCCCTTGCCTGGTTTTATTGTCACTCTAGTGTGTGGCCACTTCACTGACTCTTTCCAGATTTTAACTTTTCCATGGCTTCCATGATTTTGGCTTTTTTTTTTTTTTTTTGAGACATGGTCTCCCTTTAGTCCCAGCTGGCCTGGAGCTTGCTCTGTAGACCAGGCTGGCCTTGAACTCACACATATCTGCCTGCCTCTGCCTCCCGAGTGCTAGGATTAAAGGCAAGTACCACCATGCCCGGCTTTTTTTTTGGGGGGGGGGGTGGCATGTTTTTCACATAGAATGTGTCTGACCTTTTCTACACTGCCACTACCTTTGGGGCCTTGAGCCTTCCTGTTAGCACTGTCCCCCCTTTTCCAGGACCGCTCTTTCCCTTGGGCAGCATCTTCTCTGCTCACCTTCAAACTTTCAACTTTGGATGCATTTAGGAAAAAAAACAAAAAAACACAGGTTTATTGTGAACATTTCTTCTCTTCCTCAGTTTCACTCTCCAGCAGAAGCCTCCCCTTTGTGAGCTGTGGTAGCACAGCCAGTGATCTTAGTGCTCACGAGGGTTAGGCAGGAGGTTCAGTGTCATCTTCAGCTACAGTGATGGTTTGGCGCCAGCCGGGCCATATGAGACCCTGTCTCCAAAAGAAAAACAGGCTTCCCATTAGAGATGTCAGGGAGGCAGTAGAGAGTGGGGTATGTGAGTCTGGAGTTTGAGGGAGAGGTTGGGAGCCTGCAGCAGCAAGGACAACTGAGAGTAAAGGTGACTTAACAGGAAACTGGTGGAGATTGAGGGAGAAGGCATGGTTGGGGGCGGGTGTTGGAGTCCACAACGATGGAGATAGAAGTGGTAGAGAAGCTTAAGGGTGGGTGGGAGGTGTTGCTGAGTATAAGAGGTAGCCTACCCTAGAGCAAGCTCACAGTGTAGAGAGAAGGGGTCTGAGCCAGAGTGCTTTTGGGGATTGCTGGCATTGTGGAGTTTTGTTTTGTTTTGTTTGTGGGTGTGTCTTGGGGTGGGTTGGTTAGTTGATTTATTTTTTATGTGTATGAATGTACTGTCTCTGGGGCTAGACAGATGGCCTAGCGGTTAAGAGCGCCGACTGCTCTTGCAGAGGACCTGGGTTCGATCTCCAGCACCCACATGGCGGCCGAGAGCCATCTGAAACTCCACTTCTAGGAGAACTCCAGTTCCAGGGGAATCCGACACCCTCTTCTGACCTCCGCTGCGTTACACGTCACGGGTGCACAGACTTGCATGCAGACAATACATTCATACACATATGGAAATAAATAAAATTAAAAAAAAAAAAGAAATGGCTTTTAAAAAAATAAATGAATGTACTGTCTGCATGTAGGTTTGTGCACCCGTGTTGTGCAATGCTGCGGAGGTCAGAAGAGGGTGTCGGATTCCCCTGGAACTGGAGTTAAAAAGACGGTTCTCAGCCGCCATGTGGGTGCTGGGGATCGAACCTGGTCCTCTGCAAGAGCAGTCAGTGGTTGGGAGCACTGGTGGTTCTTGCAGAAGAGCCAGATTTGAATCCCAGCACCCACATGGCAGTGGGTGACTAGAGTCTGTGACTCCAGTTTCAGAGAATCCAGCATCCTCTCTGTCCCCTGAGGGCATTGCATCACAGGGATACACTTATATACAGGGAATACACACATACACATAAAATATTTAAAAAAAAAAAAAACTTCAAAAGTGAATAAAATGATTAAGGAAAAGTGAGAATTCCGGAGACTGGTAGGGACTCCAAGGATGAACACCCTCTTTGACACCCCCTTGATTTGCTTGTGGGGGGGCCCTTCCTTCATTTCTGTGGCTTCCCTGCTTGAGCTGTGTGCCATCGTGTGGGTTCCTTCTGCTTCTGTTAGGACACCAGAGGACTTAGCACCCTGTCCTCTGCGTTCCTTCACCTCTGTTTACATGTATCTCTGTTTTTAGACTTTGACTTGACTTAAATCCAGATCACTATCCTGTTCTGCAGGGCCTTCTTGGGACTTTTCTTAAATCACCATGCCTTTTCTTATTTTCTAGACTGGCCTTCTTTGGAGGCAAAGCAGCCTGGGTTGTGGGTATGGGCTATGAAAGCAGCCACAAGCTTCAGGAACAGAGTGAACAAGACTTGGTGACAGGCTCAGTTTTGAAGTGGTGTCAGAAAAGGAGGAACCAGTTTTGTTTTTCTTTCATAAAAACAGTATGATGTTTATTAACTTAGAAACAGACAAATGAAGCCAGGCGTGGTGGCGCATGCCTTTAATCCTAGCACTCGGGAGGTAGAGGCAGGCGGATCTTTGTGAGTTCAAGGCCAGCCTGGTCTACAGAATGAGTTCCAGGCCAGCTGGGGCTACAGGGAGACCCTGTCTCGAAAAGACAAAAAAAAAAAAAAAAGGAACAAATGAACTTTTTTTTTCAACTTTCTCTAAATTGTTATATTTCAGACTCCTTCCGTGCGGATTAATGCTGAGTATGCCACTTTGAAGACTATTGCCATTAGAAGACAGAAGGGTAAAAGAGGCATCTGTCTGAGTGACAGTGCCCTCACGGCACTAGAGGAATTAGTCCATGTTTGCTGCGGTGAGTACTACATTTCCATAGGTCGTGGTGTGTGTACTAGAGTCTCAGAACTACTGCTCACTGTTTGTTTCACCTCCAGAAGTAGATGGCTGCCCTGTCATCCTGGTTTGTGGACCTCAAGACATTGGAAAGTCAACATTTAATAGATACCTGATTAACCAGCTATTGAATAGGTCAGTGTGCTTGTGTTCTTATTTGGTCACATTGCTAGGGTTTTGGCCTGAAGTAAGGGGTTTTTTTGTTGTTGTTTATGTGTCCGAGTGTGTGGACTACATGTATGTTAAGTGTACCCCATGTAACAAAGTGCCTGTGGAGGTCAACAAAAGAGGCATCAGATCACCTGGAAATACAGTTATAGATGGTTGTTATGACCATGTGGATGTTGGGAACTGAACCCAGGTTCTCTGGAAGAGCAGCCAGTGCTCTCTTAAACTGCTGAGCCATCTCTCAAGCCCCCATGAAGTAAGATTTTGAATAGAGAAACTTTGTTTATATGATCTTTTGAGGTGGGGTCTCACTCTTTAGCTCAATCTGGCCTTAAACTAGTGATCCTCCTGCCTCAGCCTCCCCAGTGCTGGGATTACAGGTGTAAGCCACCGTGCCCAGCTTGGTAGAGAAGCTTGATGAGAATATAAGTCAGCTCTCTGCTGCTCTGCTAGGCAGTCACCTTTCCTCATCTTTTGCTTAGAACACAGTGATAATCCATGGAGGGCTGGCTCTGTCCAGCCTGGAGAGAAGAGTTGGTGCTTGGTCTCGGTCTGCATTGGTCCCTGTGTTGATTCCAAACCAAGAAAAGTCATGTTGTATTTCGATGATAACACTGTGTTGTGTCCATGTTGTAGATGGACACTGTGACCTTCCTGCACTGTGTCCACTGTCTTCTGCAATATGTGCTGGAAAGGCTGCATAGGATAGACTGTGTGTGTAAAATCCATCTTTGCTGGGGCTGGAGAGATGGCCTAGCAGTTAAGAGCGCCGACTGCTCTTGCAGAGGACCCAGGTTTGATCCCCAGCACCCACATGGCAGCCCAGACCCGTCTGAAGCTCCAATTCCAGAACTCTAGTTCCAGGGGAATCCGACACCCTCTTCTGACCTCCACGGCATTGCATGACACTGGTGCACAGACTTGCATGCAGACAGTACATTCATACACATACAGAAATAAATAAAATTAATTAAAAAAAAAAGAGAATTGAGGATTCAATGCGGATCTTTGTGAGTTCAAGGCCAGCCTGGTCTACAGAGTGAGTTCCAGGACAGCTGGGGCTACAGGGAGACCCTGTCTCAAAAAGACAAAAAAAAAAAAAAATCCCTCTGGGGCTGGAGAGATGGCCTAGTGGTTAAGAGTGCTGACCGCTCTTATAGAGGACCCGGGTTTGATCCCCAGCACCCACATGGCGGCCAAGAACCGTCTGAAACTCCAATTCCAGGAGAACTCCAGTTCCAGGGGAATCCAATGCCCTCTTCTGACCTCCGTGGCATTGCACGACACGTGTGCACACACCTGCATGCAGACAGTACATTCATACATATACCGAAATAAATAAAATAAAAAAAAAAAATCCCTCTTTGCTGTAGAGTAAAGCTAGATGAGATTTTTTTTTTAATATTTTTCAGTATTTCCTGTGTTGACTACTTGGAATGTGATCTGGGCCAGACAGAATTCACTCCTCCTGGTTGTATTTCTTTACTTAATATTACAGAACCAGTTCTGGGTATGTATTATATTTTTATAAATGCTTTTGCACACGCCTTTAATCCTAGCACTTGGGAGGCAGAAGCAGGTGGATTTCTATGAGTTCAAGTCCAGCCTGGCCTACAGAGCAAGTTCTACGACAGCCAGAACTACAGGGAGAGCTTGTCTTTTTTTTGTCAAAAGACAAAAAAAAAAGGCTTGGATTTATAAAATTGAAAAGTAATGAAACCAAAAACTGTATTAACATGTGAACTGAAAATCAAGCATGCTCCACCAAACTCATGATCTTCAACTACGCCTTCCTCTGGCTTCCAGAAACAGTCTGGAGCTTTCTTTTTTAATTTTTTTTTAATTTTATTTATTTTTGTATGTGTATGAATGTACTGTCTGCATGTAGGTTTGTGCACCCGTGTCGTGCAATGCCGCAGAGGTCAGAAGAGGGTCTCGGATTCCCCTGGAACTAGAGTTCTCCTAGAATTGGAGTTAAAGGCGGCTCTCAGCCGCCATGTGGGTGCTGGGGATCAAACCCGGGTCCTCTGCAAGAGTAGTCGGTGCTCTTAACTGCTAGGCTATCTCTCCAGCCCAATTAATTAATTTTTTATGTGTGTGTTACACCTGTATGTGAGTGCACTGCTCTCATCTCAATGCCTGAGGCAGAAGAGGAGACAGGATCCATACACTAACTGCAGTTACAGATGGTTGGTAGCATGTAGGGGTCGGGATTCAAACCTGGTTCCTCTGCAAGAACAGTTAGTGAATGTTCTTTGCCCCTGAGCCCTGGAACATGGTTTTATTTTCAGAAATGGAACTTACTGTTCCATGTAGATTAATAGGAAAATCAGCTATTAAGTGCTTACTGCTTTGCTTTTATTTTTTTTATTTTTTGGTCTTTTCGAGACAGGGTCTCCCTGTAGCCCCAGCTGTCCTGGAACTCACTCTGTAGACCAGGCTGGCCTTGAACTCACAGAGATCCGCCTGCCTCTGCCTCCCGAGTGCTAGGATTAAAGGCGGCGCCACCACGCCCAGCTGTGCTCACTGCTTTTACAGAGGACCCAGGTTTAGTTCCCAACACCCACGTGGCACTGGAGCTCTCTTCTGGTCACCCCAGTATACATGCATACATGCAGGGAAAACATGGGTACACAAAATAAAAATAAATCCTTGAAAGAAAAAAAATATGTCAGAGAACCTTGTATCTAAGAAATAGTGATACAGTATCCCAACATTTAGCCTCAAAACATTATCTCCAAATGTAGCACTACTCATTCAACAACAAGTCCTCCTTCCCTGTACCCCAGCTCTTAGCTCATCTCTGATCTAGTTTCTGTCCCTAGGAATTTGTTTTGGGACCCCCTAGAAGGGGCATCATGCATTGCTGTGTCTGGCCTGTCCGCTAGTATCCAGGTTATAGGATGTAGCAGAACTTAACTTTGGGCCAGGGAGACGGATGGCTCAATGGGTAAAAGAGCTTACCATGCAAGCTGGATGACCTGGAACCACATTTTATTTTATTTTATTTTTTTGGTCTTTTCGAGGCAGGGTCTCCTTGTAGCCCCAGCTGTCCTGGAACTCGCTCTGTAGACCAGGCCTTGGCCTTGATCATAAAGTCCCTGCCCTGCCTCCCAAGTGCTAGCATTTAAAGCGCTGCTCCACACGCCCGGCTCGAACCACGTTTATTATTTTTATTTATTTTATTTTTTTTAATATTTTTATTTATTTGTCACATGATGTATGAATCTATGGGTCTGCAATGTAGGTCTGCTGCACCCGTGTCGTGCAGAAATGGCCGAACCGCGAGGTCAAATAGGTGTCAGATTCACTGCTGGACACTGGAGTTAAAAGAGACAGGTTGTCAGCCAGCCGCCATGTGGGTGCTGGGGAAGTTGATCCCATGGTCCTCGCAAGAGCAGTCAAGTGCTCCATTATACTGACTAGATCTTATCTCTCAAGCCCCTGGAAGCCAACATTTTAAAAATCAACGAATAGGCGTGGAGAGATGGACCTTAAGAACGGGTAATGAAGTTCCAACTTTTCTCTTGCAGAAGGACCCAGAAGTTTCGATTCCCCAGCACCCCAGCATAGGGGCACTGAGAACCATCTTTAACTCCAGTTGTCCAGGGACAATCCCGAACGCCGTCTTCTGCAACGGCCGAGTGCATATGGTGTCATTGACCACGGGTGCCCAACAGACCTCCAGATGCAGACCGAGTAGCATTCCATCACACATTTTCCAAAATAAATTAAAAAAATTTATTTTTTTGTTAAACAACAGAAAAACAATTAGCCAGTGGTCGGCTGCTAGCATACCTAGTAATCACCAGTTACTTGGGAGGCAGAGGCAGGAGGATCTCTGTGAGGTCAGGACAGCCCTGGTTACATAGCAAGTGGCAAGGCCACTGGTCGAATATCAGGAGAGACCGCGGCTCAAAAAGACGCAAAAAAAACCTCAAAACTCAAGCCACACATTCTTATGGGCTGCCTTATCAACCTCTCCAGGTGCTGGCATGGATTTATCAGCCTGGAACCACACCTAATACTGAACTTAGAACACCGTAATAATTTGGACTGATGACCAAGTTGGGATTTGTTGGTGTGGGTGTGCGTGCAGGTGACTGAATAATAGAGACTGATCCTAAGCCCTTGTGAATGCCAGGAAGTGCCA
>VZQC01012024.1:1452591-1469520 GCA_009823505.1 Rhizomys pruinosus | reverse complement strand
GCACGATGTAGAACATCAGAATGCCAGAGCATGTGTCCAGGGCTAAGGCACAGGGTGTTACAAAGTAGTGCCATCAGCAGAAGACCGAAGCCTTCACTGCATGAAAGCTGGGCATCCATGCTGATGCACGACTTTAATCTCAGTACTAGGGAGGCAGAGGCAGGTGGATCTTGGTGAGTTCAAGGCCAGCCTGGTCTACATAGTAAGTTCCAGGACAGCTGGGGCTACAGGAAGACCCTGTCTTTAAAAAAAATAAAAATAGGGGCTGGAGCGATGGCCTAGCGGTTAAGAGCGCCGACCGCTCTTGCAGAGGACCCGGGTTCGATCCCCAGCACCCACATGGCGGCCGAGAGCCATCTGAAACTCCAATTCCAGGAGAACTCCAGCCCCAGGGGAGTCCGACGCCCTCTTCTGACCTCCGCGGCATTGCACGTCACGGGTGCACAGACTTGCATGCAGACAATACATTCATACACATATGGAAATAAATAAAATTAAAAAAAAAAATAAAAAAAATAAAAATAAAAAGAGGCCAAAAAAAAGGGCTTCAGTACATGAGCCTCCTTCAGTTGGGAGAAAGGGCCCTTCTCGGGGCTCATTGGCCCCAAATTTTTGGGCACCCTTTCTGGTCATATGACCCATGTGGCCTTGCACCCCCACAGTAGTGCCCAAGGCTGTCCTCTGCTGACCCTGTCACCACCTGGTCCTAGCTCCCATCCTCTTCATTATGCCCACTGGCCTCTGAGTGGATGGACCCTGGGCTCACTGAACAGCTTTAACCCCCAGAGGTGACAGAAGAGACAGTAAGCAGCTGGGCTGAGCTCAGTGTCTTGGTGAGGAATGGTACCTCTGAAGTGTAGTGTTGGTCTTGACAATTAATAGCTTCATGTGAAGTACATAGAAGAGACTGGTGTATTCCAGTTAAAAATAGTTTTTACTTAGGTTTAGTTTACTGGTATGTGTTTTTATGTTGCTGGGAATTGAACATAGGGCCTCACATGAGCTAGGCAAGTACTCCATTACAGAGGTATATTTCTAATCTTCCTCTCCCTCATTGAGACAATCTCATTATGTAGCCCGGGCTGACCTAGATGTCACTATGTAGACCAGGCTGGCCTCAAACAGATTTGACTGCCTCTTTCTTCCTTACTTAGAAGTAAAAGTGTTGAACAACATTTTTTAAAATTTTTTCTGGTATGAATACTATTCCTGCATGTATATAAGTGCATCCATATTACACAGTACCCAAGAAGGACAGGAAAGGGAATGGGATCCACTGGAGTTGCAGATGCTTGTTAGCCACCATAAAGGTGCTGAGAACAACACCTGGGTCCTCTGCAACAGTTGCCAGTACTCCTAGCTGCTGAGCCGTCTCTCCAGCTCCAGCGGTATTTTTTTTTTAAATACTTATTTTATGCCAGGTGTGGTGGCACCTGCCTTTAATCCCAGCACTTGGGAGGTAGAGCCAGGCTGATCTCTGTGAGTTCAAGGCCAGCCTGGTCTACAAAGTGAGTTCTGGGACAGCTGGAGCTACAGGGAAACCCTGTCTCAAAAAGACCCCCCCAAAAAAAAAACTTATTTTATATGAGTGTTGGGCACATGTGCCATGCCCCCCCCCATATCTGAAGGCAACTTGTAGCAATCAGTTGTTCTCTGACCTTGGAAGCTCTGGGAGTTGCACTCAGAGCATCAGCTAATAACAATGAGCCATTGTACCAACTCTGTGTCTTCCTGTCCTCCCTTCCTCTGTCCCTTCCTTCACATTTATTTTTGTTTTGTTTTGTTTTGTTTTGAGACAGGGTCTCCCTTTTAGTCCCAGCTGGCCTGGAGTTTGCTATGTAGACCAGGTGGCCTTGAACTCATGGAGATCCGCCTGCCTCTGCCTCCCGAGTGCTGGGATTAAAGGCATGCTCCACCATGCCTGGCTTATTTTTTTTTTTTTTAATTAGTTTTTATTGATGCTTTGTGCATTTCATACATTTTTCCAATTCAGTTCAGGCTTATTTCCCTTTCCCTCCCCTATGTGTATGAGTGTTTTGCATGTGTCGTGCAGTGCCCACAGAGGTCAGAAGAGGGCAGCAGATCCCTGGAACTAGAGGTACAGATGGTTGGTAGCTGCCATGTGGTTGCTGGGAATCAAACCTGGCTCCTCTGTAAGAGCAGCCACTGCTCTTAAATGCTGGGCCATCTCTCTAGCCCCAAGATTTATGTTACATGAACATGTATGTCCTTTGTCGAGAATGTGTACATGAGCGTAGATGCCCTCGAAGGCCAGAAGAGGTTGAGCCTCTGTAGCTGGAGTTACATTCAGGTGGTTGCTCTCCTCTCTGCATTGGTGCTGGAAATGCAGGTCCTCTTGCAGGAGCAGTACATTCTCTGAACCCTAAGCCATCTCTTCAGTCCCTGCAGGTTGATACTCTGTATCCCAGATTGCCTTAAACTCCACTTAGTTTTCCTTTTTTGTCAGCTTCCCAAGTGCTGCGACTATAGGTGTGAAGGACTAGGCTGGCTCATTAAGAGATTATGAAAGATTATTAATTGAATTTCCATCAGGATGTAAGCCCTGCAAGGGTGGGGAGGTTTTGATTTGTTCACAATTGCATCTCAGGTACCTGGAACTAATGTACTAGTGTAGTGGAAGTGGTCTCATCAGAACAGGACTGGAGTTAAGGACATCCATAAAACTGGGTGTTTCTTTGTATGAGCTGGAAGCTTAGGTGTTCCTTCCTTCCCATTGGCAGTCTCAAATTTCCTGAAGTTTTTGTTAGGGATGGTTGCAAAATAGAATCCTGAACACTGTTTAGATAGCCGTGGTGTGGTTATTTTGGCTCGGCAGTGCTGGAGATAGAACCACTCCAGAGCCTTAGGCATGGCATGTTAGGCAAGTGCTTGGATGCTCTCAACTTCACTGCCTTTATTTTCCTAGGACCACCTTTTACCCACCAGAGGACACCACAGAAGATGGTGTATTATGGGAAGACTTGTTGTCAAAATGAATGTGACGGTTATATTGAGATAATAAAATATGTGTTCAAAGCATACAAGAGAGAGTCTCCGCTTATCATCAATACGATGGGCTGGGTGGTAGGTAAGTCCATGTTCATGTTGCAGTGCCCACTGTGAGTATTGCCTGCTTACGAGGGTGGTACCCTGTGACATTTCAACATCCTCTCTATAATCTTTAAATGGTATATCTCCTCAACTTTTTCTACTATTGTTTTCTGGGGGTTGTTTTTTTGTTTTTGTTTTTGTTTTGGGCAGTCTCTAGCCCAGACTGACTTGCAACTTCCTGCAGAGATGAGGTTGACCTTGAAGTTCTGATCTTCTTGCCAGTACTTTCCTTGTGCTGAGATCCTAGGCATTTGCCACTACTGCCCGTTTTGTGTGGTGCTGGGGATTAAACCCTAGACTTTTTTTTTTTTATTTTTTTATTGTTATTAAACTTTTTCCGTACATCATACATCATTTCTCAATCAAATTTAGAGTTATTTCCTTCCCATACCTCCCACCCTACCTGAGTTCATGTACTCTGCCATACATGTCTTATATCTCTTTCTGAGTCTTTTCAGAGTTGTTTTTTTTTTTCCAAAGCAGAGGCTTATTGTTTGGGGGGGAACTTCACTGTTTCAGTCAGTCTTTTTTTTTTTTCCAGTTCTTTTGTTGTTCTCTCAAACTTGTATCGCATACACACACACACACACACACACACACACACACACATCACCTGAATTGTAGGATTTTTTATTTATTTATTTATTTTTTGCTAAAAGATGTCATGTTTTCCTTAAGGAAGTGTTTGAAGGCTCCTCCTTGGCAAGCCCAAACCATCAGTCTTCCCCTTGTACTCTACACTGGGGTCTTTCCTTCCCATGGTCATCCAAATGAGGTCCAGCAAGCACCGCATCCTGTCTTGATCTTCCTGTACTGGTCTCCATGATACAGCCTGGGTAGTCCAACAATGGCAGTCTATACTCTGAAGAGGCTGAAACCCCAGTAGCTGCTCAGTCCACAAGTTGGATGTCTCAGCAGTCCCCATCTGGCACTGAAGGTTTGGAGGATGCTTAGAGTGACATGAGTCTTCAGTCCATATTGGACGGTTAAAAAGCTGTGTCTTGGGTCTTTGAAGAATGGCAAAAGTAGTGGCAGCCACAGAGTAGATAAACTTACCAGTAAGAATTGAAGACAGGCAAAACAACGGTGCTCTCTCTTTTTTTTTTTTTTTTTTTTTTTTTTGTCCCTTGGGTCCGTTTTACAAAGATCTCAAGTTTTTATATCTGAAGTACAATTTCTCAGGCCCTTATGGATTATTTATTTCTGGTTAGACGTTGCTTTTTTTTGGATGTTAAGGCCACACAGTTAGCCAGATTACCAGAGTTAAACCACAAGACTTCTGCATGCTAGGCAAGCACTCTGCTGAGTGGCTACTATCCACCAATCTAGTTTTTGTTTGATTTGGGGGTTTAAGTTGAGAAGGGGGCCAGTATGTGGACACAGGTGGCATCACACTTGCCTTATGGCAGCGTTGAACTCCCCTTATCTTAGCCTCCTGAGTGCTAAGACTAGACATGTCTAAAGGTTTGAGAAACTTTAATATTAATTTTCCTTAATGGCTGAACTAGTTTACATTGATTGTCCACATCTTCGCTGGTACTCTGAGGATCTTTTTTTCCGTTTTGAATAGTAGTCATGTCTTTTTATTTTTGGGGGGGGGGTTTTTTTTTTTGACAGGGTCTACACTTTGAGCCTGGATAGCCTGTGAACTCAGCTGTGTAAGACCAGGTTGGCCTTGAACTCCAGAGATCCACCTGCTGCCCTCCGTCGAGTGTGGGATAATAAAGATGTGGTCACCACTAGCCACAATCACGTAGCCTTTTTTAGTTTATTTAATTTAAAAATTTTTTTTTAATTTTTTTTTTTTTTATTTATTTATGTGTCTGGATCTGTGTAGGAATGTACTGTCCTGCAATTGCAAAGTTTGCGTTCTGCACATGCCCCGGTCGGTAATGAGCGGTGGTCAGAATAGGGCTGAATTCTCCTGGAACTGGAGTTCTCCGGAATGGAGTTCAGAACGGTGTTCTAGCCGCATGTGGGTGCTGGGGATCGAAACCGATGTGTCCTCTGCAAGACGGTGCAGCATTGTTTTAACCGTCTGGCACATCTCTCCAGCCCGTATTTGGGTCTTTTTAAGACTAGGGTTTCAAAAACTTCGCAAGAAATCTGAGATTCAAAATAAAAAAAAAAAAAAAGCCTGGGCGTGGTGGCGCACCCTTTATCCTAGCACTTGGGAGGCGAAGCAAGGCGGATCTTTGTGGAGTTCAAGCCAGCCTGGTCGACAGAGTGAGTTCCAGGAAAGCTGGGGCTAGAGAGGAGACACCTGTCCTCGAAAAGAAACCCAAAAAAAAAAAAAAAAAGATTATCGCAATATCAAGGTGGCGCGCCACCAGCAAAATAATAAGGCCTTTTTTTTTTTAACTTTTTTTTTATTTCTTATTGGTGTGAATGTACTGTCTGCATGCAAGACTTTGCACCTGTGTTTGTTACAATGCCGTGGAGGTCAGAAGAGGGCGTTGGATTCCCCCTGGAACTGGAGTTCCTCCTGGAATTGGAGTTTTCAGAAGGTTCTCAGCCGGCTTTGGGTGGGCCTGGGGATCGAACCTGGGTCCTCTGTAAGAGCAGTCGGTTGTCTTAACCGCTAGCCATCCCCAGCCCCAGCCATTTTTTATCATGGCCTTTGGTTTTATATTTGTGACCACTTTGTATCCTTTTTTTTTTGGGGTGCTTTTTCTTGAGACGAGTCTCGCCTGTAGCCCCAGCTGTCCTGGAACTCACTCTGTAGACCAGGCTGGCTCTGGAACTCACCCAAGATCCGCCTGCCTCTGCCGTCTGGAGTGCTAGGATTAAAGGCGTGCACCAACCACACCTGGCTTCACGTCCTTCTTTTAAGAAAAAAGAGAGAAAAAGTCCTGTTTGTTTTAGTCCTCTCCTCCCCCATGCATTGAATTGGTATTGAACATCCTGGGGGGGGGGGGTTGGTCTTTTTTCTTTTTTTTTTTTTTTTTTAAAAGCCCAGGTGGCCTGGAACTCAGCTATTTTAGCAAGATTGGCTTCAATATCAGAGATCGGCCCGTGGTTTTGTCTCTTTCTGAGTACGTGGGATTAAAAGTTTAACTACACACAATACAACAACCAAAACCAACCTCACGAAGGTGCTGCTGCTTTGTAAAATTTTTTTTTATTATTATTTTTTATTTATTTTAGTTTTTGGGCTTTTGGAGACAGGCCCCTGTATCCCCAGTGTCTGGAATCAGTCCTTAGACCGAGGCTGGGCCTTGAACTCCAGAGATCCCCTGGCCTCTGCACTCTTAAGAAGTGCTAGGATTAAAGGCATGTCCACCATGCCCAGCCTTATCTTTAATGTTTTTTTTTTTTTTTGTCTTTTCAAGACAGGGTCTCCTATAGCCCCAGCTATGAACTTACAAAGATCCACCTGCCTCTGCTTCCCGAGTGCTAGGATTAAAGGCATGTGCCACCACGCCCAGCTTCTTATCTTTAATTTTTAAGAATGATTTTTATCTGTGTAAAGTGCACCCATGTCATATAATGCCTTTAGTTTCTGTGTCCTCTAGATGATAAGGAGCCTTATTTTTTTTTTTTTTTCTTCTGATTAGTCATTTCTTTGTCTTTGGATGAGTTTGGTTGGTTTGATGTTTTTGTGATAGTCTTGTGTAGCCAGGCTGGCCTTTATCAATCTAGAACACATGCATGTCTCCCCCGCTCCCTCCCCATAGCCCCCCACCACCACCAGAGCTCATGCATTCTGCCAAACATGCTTTTCATCTCTTTCTCAGTCTTTCTCAATATTCTCCATGAGGAAGTTGACTGTTTTGAGCAGAAGTTCACTGTTTCAGTCAGTTCTTTGATGCAGTCCTTTCTGTTGTTGTTGTTGTTTCCAATATTCGTCACTCCCAGCTGCTTTGGACAAAAGCTCAAGGGGCCGTGTTCAAGAAATACTTACAACTAGGTAATTGGCACTAGCATCCATAGATGAGGGATACCGTTCATCGTTTGTTTTTTCTGGGACTGTGTTACTTCACTCAGCATGATGTCCTCTAGCTCCAGCCATTTTTCTGCAAAGCTCATGATGTTTTTTCTGGGACTGTGTTACTTCACTCAGCATGATGTCCTCTAGCTCCGGCCATTTTTCTGCAAAGCTCATGATGTCGTCTTTCTTTACTGCTGCATAGAACTCCATTGTGTAGATGTACCACATTTTCTCTATCCACTCGTCAGTTAAGGGGCATTTGGGTTGGTTCCAGCTCCTTGCTATTTATTATGAAGAGAGCTGAATGAGGATGGTCTTGAGCTCCTGGTCCTCCTCCCTCCATTGGCCAAGTGCCGGGTGACAGGCATGAAGTCCCCTACCTGGCACTCTAGTTCTCCTTTCTTCATAGATGACGGGCTCCTGCTCCTCATTGACCTGATCCGGCTGCTGTCTCCTAGCCACGTCATTCAGTTGAGTTACGTCAGAAGCAAATCCATGCCCAGCCTTACCTCAGAGTATGTTGACCACATGGATGGCTTATACACAAAAAGCAAGGTCAAAAAGAGATACCGAGGTTTTGAAATTCCAGAATTTGGAGACAATTTAGATTTTGCTGATGAAGACAAAGACTCCAGTCCACTTCCGGTCTTTACTGGACATAAACTGATATGTGTTCATTCAGATTTTTCAAGTATTAAAAATTCAAGAAATAGGTAAGTAAACTGTCATTTGCTTAAAGAACTAACCTTTCCGGGGCTGGAGAGATGGCCTAGTAGTTAAGAGCGCCGAGTGCTCTTACAGAGGCCCTGGGTTCGATCCCCAGCACCCACATGGCGGTTGAGAACTGTCTTTAACTCTAGTTCCAGGGGAATCCAACACCCTCTTCTGAGACACCCTCTTCTGACCTCCGTGGCATTGCACGACACGGGTGCACTGACCTACATGCAGACAGTACATTCATACACATAAAAGATAAATAAAATAAAAAAAAAAATAACTAGCCTTTCCATGGGAAAGGCACCCTGTTCTCACTTCTTTTTTTTTTTTTTTAATTTTTAATTTTTTAAATTTTGTTTATTTCTGTATGTGTATGAATGTACTGTCTGCATGCAGGTGTGTGCACCCGTGTCATGCAACGTCGAGGAGGTCAGAAGAGGGTGTAGGATTCCCCTGGAATTGGAGTTTCAGACGGTTCTCGGCCACCATGTGGGTGCTGGGGATCGAACCCTGGTCCTCTGTAAGAGCGGTCGGCGCTCTTAACCACTAGGCCATCTCTCCAGCCCCTCTCACTTCTTTACGAAGAATATGTCCTCACACTGGTCATGGTGGTCCCTGCCTGTCATCTAAGCCGTTGGGAAGAGGCAGAAGCAAGGGGGATCCATGAGGTCAGGGTCAGCTTGTACCATACAGTAAGGCCCTGTAAACAAAAAGAATAAATTCTTAAGTTGTTTCAGGTCTGTGTATCACTCCCAGCTAAAGAAGAATGAGTAGGTCATGCAGACATGTCTTCCAATGCTGGTTTCCAGAGCTTAGGCCTAGTTTTGGAAAAATGTGTCAAGGCAGCTTATACATGTTAAGGTGGAGACTTGCTTTTTGTAGTATTAGCTGAGGGTCTTAGACTTGCTAGATGGGGTTTAGCACTGAACTTCATCTTCATCCTGAAGGCTTGGGACTATCTTAAGAGCAAAGTATAGCATCCTCCATCAGTGTCATTTGTGTGATGATGCTCACTTTGTCCTGGAGTTTGGATGGCTGTGGGAGGTCTCAATGTACTGTGCTTTCCTTTTCAGGGAACCATACAACAGAATTTTTCGTGAGTTGGCTGTGTTAGGTTACCTTGCCCAGCTGATGCCTCCATTTCCAAAGCCACTTAGTCCTTTGCACAGTCTGACACCTTATCAGGTAATCACAACTTGTGGGAGACATTGTTTACTGATTAGATACTTGTGGCTTCCTGTGTCCTACTTAATTCTCAAAACAACCTACAGGTGTAGGTTCTACCATTATTTCTATTCTTCAGATGGGAAAACCAAGGTTACTCTGCAGAAGCTGTAGAGTTGACCTTTGGTCCTAGGCAGAGGAGATGAGTGTTGGGTGTGGGTGCACTTTCACCTGGTCACAAATCCTCTTAATCTGATGGCCACTCCCACATTTGCATTTAGCAATTCTGTGAGACTTGGTTTGTCATTTGCATCAAATGGCTTAAAGAAGTGGTAGGGTCCTGGGAGCCTCTTTGGGGGTTCCTGGCACCCAGAGCACCCTCCTGTATCCCCTGTTACGCTTGTCAGAATCTAACCCCAGAAGCTTGGGATCCAGGCTGCTGATGAGAATTGCTTTGGAGGAGGCCACTGTTGTATTAGGATTTAGGGTGATAGCAGACATTGACAACAGGTCTCCTTTGATGCTAGTAATCGCTCCCAGAGCCTTGCACATGTTTCATGTTCACACTTAATCGCTAATTCATCCCCTTCAATTTGGTTTTCAGACCAAGAAACATGTTACTTTAAAAACAAAACAAGTATCATGAACATACATCCAAATGCCAGAGCCATGGGTCACTGGACCATACAAGAGAGGACTCCTCTTGGGTTTCAACTAAAAGCTGGAGCGCTGGAGCACTCTCTGCTTGTGGTGACACATGTACCATGTACGTGTCACAAGTTGCTCTGTGTTTGCATCTGTGGAAACACAAGAGGAAACAGTGCAGTGTGACATGGCCAGTGGTCAGACCAAGACCCTTTGCTTCACTTCTTCTGTTGAAGGTTCTCTTCTGTTGAGGGTTAACATGATCAGCCAGCCAGTTTACAAGGAACCTTAAGAAACACTTCCATTTGTGGGTGATGGCACATACCTTTAATCCCAGTACCCTGGAGGTAGAGGAGGAAGGCAGATCTTTGCATTCAAGACTGGCCTATGGGTGTGTGTGAGTGTGTGTGTGAGTGAGTGAAAGAGCGAGTGAGTGAGTGTGTGTAAAAAAAAAAAAAGACTAGCCTATGTAGTGAAACCTATCACTCCAAAAAAAACTTGGAAAAACTTAAAATGGATTCGTGGTCATAGCTACAGCTAAATTGATGTAGGGAAGTCAGAGGGGTGGTTTGTTTTTTTATTTTACTTAGAGATAGGTTCTCGTGTAGCCGAGAGGCCTCAAAGTAGATACTTATTTAGCAGACATTCAACTTTTTATTATTATTATTACTATTTTATGTGTATGAGTGTACTGTCTGCATGTAGGTAGGTGCTCCTGTGTTGTGCAATGCTGCAGAGGTCAAAAGAGGGGGTCAGAGTCCCCTGGGACTGGAGTTAAAGACAATTCTTAGCCTCCATGTGGGTGCTGGGAATAGAATCTGGGTCTTCTACACAAGTAACTGCTGAGCCATCTCTCCAGCCCCAACATTGAACTTTTGATTATCCTTCCTCCACCTCCTAAGTGATTATAGACATGTGCAACCACACCCAGTTATATGTGGTGCTAGGGTTTAAACCCAGGGCTTTCTGCATGTTAGGCTGGCAGTCTTATGAACTGAGCCACTAAACCTGAGTTTGTGTTTTCAAAACCCAGGTTTTTGGTTGGGTATGGTGGTAGCACATGCCTATAATCCCAGTTGAGGAGGATCCTTGGGGTTTGCTGACCAGACACTCTAGCTCAATCAACTAGCCTCAGGTTCAGTGAGAAACTTCATCTCAAAAAACAAGATAGAGAATGATTGAGCATAGCCTGCATTGATGCTGGAAAGATGGCTCAGTGGAAAAGAGCTGTTTTTGCAGAGGACCCAACATGGCAGCTAACAACTGTCTTAACTTCTGTTCCAAGGGATCTGACACCCTCTCCTGACCTTCATAGTTACCATACTCACGTCCACGTACCCACACTTCATGGTTACCATATTCATGTCCACGTACCCACACTTGGACACACATATAAACACATAAATTTATTTTATTTTTATTTATTTATTTATTTTTAAGTTTTATTTATGTGTGTGAATGTACTGTCTGCATGTAGGTTTGTGCACCCATGTCATGCAATGCCTTGGAGGTTAGAAGAGGACGTTGAATTCCCCTGGAACTGGAGTTCTCCTGGAATTGGAGTTACAGATGGTTCTCAGCCACCATGTGGGTGCTGGGGATCAAACCCGGGTCCTCTGCAAGAGCAGTCGGTGCTCTTAACTGCTAGGCCATCTCTCCAGCCCCTATTTATTTATTTTTGTGTTTTTGAGACAGGGCTCCCTATAGCCCCGGCTGGGCTTAACTTCCTTTGTAGACCAGGTTGGCCTTGAACTCGGTCCACCTGCCTCTGTTAACCTTGTGCTGGGATTAAAGACGTGTGCCACCACAATAGCATAAACATATAATTTTAAAATGCCTTTTTTGTGAAGGTCTTTTAGAATAGAAATCACAGGAGATGAATAATTACGATTTTTTCTCAGGTCCCTTTCAATGCGGTTGCAATCCGGGTTACTCACTCTGATGTCGCTCCCACCCACATATTGTATGCTGTAAACGCCAGCTTCGTTGCCCTGTGCAGGATCGTGGATGATATCAAAGGATACAAAAAGGGTCCCATCCTGTTGGCCCAGACCCCAATCTGTGACTGTGTGGGCTTTGGTGAGTGAAGTATGTGATGTCTCTTACCTGCTAGTGTGGGTCTCCTTCCACAGTAGGTATCTGCTCTTGACCTTGGATTTTTCCATTGGAGGGGTCAGGAAGGAAGCTGACCATCTTTGCCTTTCCTGCAAGCTCCCGAGTCTTTTTTTTTTTTTTTTTTTTTTGTCTTGTATGAGACAGGGTCTCCCAGCAACCCCAGCTGCCTTGGAACTCACTATGTAAACCAAATCTGGCTATGACTCCACAGAGATCTGCCTTGCCGCTGCCCTCTGCCCCCGTGAGTGCTGAGATTAAAGGTGTAAACGCCAGCCGACGGGTGGCGCAGCCCGTTAGTCCTAGCACTTCGGAGGCAAGGCAGGCGGATCTTTGTGAAGTTCAAGGCCACCGGTGGCTAACAGAGGGAGTTCCAGGATGCTGGAGCCGACAGGGGAACCCGGTCTCAAAAGACCCAAAAAAAGAAAGAAGAAAAAAGAAAGAAAGAAAGAAAGAAAGAAAGAGAGAGAGAGAGAGAGAAAGAGAGAGAGAGAGAGAGGGAGGGATGGAGGGAGGTGAGGGAGGGGGAGGGAGGGAAGAGGAAAGAAGCGAAAGAAAGAAAGTCATAAGACCCAGGCTCACTACCTCGCACCAAACCCTACTAAACTCCTCCCTCCTGTCCACTCCCTACCTCCACCAGAGCCAAGCACACTGCAAACATTCCCAGTAAGACGTCCCTCTCAGTCGGCCGAGGCTCTCCCTCCCCTCTCCCTTTGCCCAGTACTGTCCCCTTACGCTTTATCGGACCGTCCGCCTATTCCTGCCTTTCCTGTGCCTATCCTCCCAGGCCACCCGCGATGATGAGTTGCTTTCTAGGCCACATATTTATTCCCCGTTTTTCCCCTCCCACACACCTGCCGGCTTCCCCTAAAGAAGGAAAAATGTCCAATGCAGGCTTCCCAAGTCCTTACGCTGTCCACTGGCCTTTTTCTTTTTTAAATTGAGACAGTCCATAGAATGTAGCCCTGGATGTCTGTCCTGAAACTTACTATTTAGACCAGGATGGCCTCAACTCCAGCTTGCTCCATCCAGACACTTCTGCCTCCTGTGGTGCTGAGAGAAAGACAACCGCGGTGCCCACCCTGCTCTTAGCACCCCCCCCCTTTTTTTTTTTTTTTTTTTAAGAAACTTCTTCCTCAGCCCAGAGCTGGCTAGAAGTCCACGAGTATACAACAGGCTGCCCTGGCAAACACAGCACAAAACCCACCTGCTTTCTGTCTCGACCAACTGAGATAAAGTGGAGGCCACATCCAGCCCAGCTGGCCCGCTTTTGGGGGGCCCCCCCACCCCCAAAAAACTTTTTTTATTTTTTTATTTATGTGTACATTTGAGACAGGGTCTCCCTTTAGTCCCGGCTGGCCGGAGCCGACCCACGTTGTAGACCAGGACAGGCGGGCCATTGACCTCAGCGAGATCCGCATGTCGCTGCGCCAAGTGCAAGGATTAAAGGCGGGCGCCACCAGCCAGCAGCCCACTTTCTTTTTTTTTTTTTTTTTTTTTTTTTTTATTTTTTTTTGTAATTTTTTTTTTTAATTTAGTTTATTTTTGTGTGTGTAAGAAGGTACTGTCTGCATGGAAGGTCTGTGCACCCGTGTCGTGCAATGCTGCGAGGTCAGAAGAGGGTCTCAGTTTCCCCGAGGAACTGAAGTTTCTCCTGGAATTGGAGTTTACAGACGGTTCTTTTAGCCAGCCATGTGGGTGCTGGGGATCGAACCCGGGTCCTCTGCAAAGCAGTCGTGCTCTTAAAACGCTAGCCATCTCTCGCGCCCCTGGCAGCCCCCCCGTCCTTTTTTTTTTTTTTTAATTTTTTTTTTTTTAATTTATTGTAATTTTTATTTATGTGTATGAATGTACTGTCTGCATGCAAGTTTGTGCACCCGTGTCGTGCAATGCCGCGGAGGTCAGAAGAGGGTCTCGGATTCCCCTGGAACTGGAGTTCTCCTGGAATTGGAGTTTCAGACGGTTCTTAGCCGCCATGTGGGTGCTGGGGATCGAACCCGGGTCCTCTGTAAGAGCGGTCGGCGCTCTTAACCGCTAGGCCATCTCTCCAGCCCAGCCCCCTTCTTAATAGATACCTTTTGCCAAGACCATCCATCTGATCCATTGCTGGGGCTCTGATTCCCATCTTTACATGGACTGTTCCATAATGAGTTGAGTTTTAGAAGGGTCTAGAATCAAGTAACCCCCAACTAGTAAAACCTAAAAAAAGTCACATTTATTTATTTATTTATTTATGTTTTATTTATTTATTTTTTTGGTCTTTTTGAGACAGGGTCTCCCTGTAGCCCCAGCTGACCTAGAACTCACTCTGTATGTAGACCAGGATGGCCTTGAACTCACAAAGATCCACCTGCCTCTGCCTCCCGAGCGCTAGGATTAAAGGCATGCGCCACCACGCCCAGCTTCATTTATTTATTTCATACACATGTATTTCATATTTGTGCAGCACTGTCTCAAAAGCACTTGCATATGAACTGCATCATCTGGTGTTAACCATAGAGAAGGAATGTATGGTGAGGCAGATCATGTCTCCTCTGGGTTCCCAGGCAGTAGATTTTTTTTTGTTTTTTGTTTTTTGTTTTTTGTCTTTTTGACACAGGGTCTCCCTATAGCCCCAGGCTGGCCTTGAACTCACAAAGATCCGCCTGCCTCTGCTTCCCAAGTGCTAGGATTAAAGGCGTGCGCCACCAGGCCGGACAGCAGATTTTTTTTTTTTTTGCCCTTATAGTCCAAGACCTTTTCTGTTCCTTGAAGCTGTCAGGGGAAGGTCCAGAGTCTCTGAATTGCACTTTGTATTCTGAAAACAAAACAGACTGAAAATTTAAACTCTTGGTGTCAGGGTCCTTCTTGCTTTACAGTAGTGCGAGTGTTTGCCTCCATCAAGGCTGATCTTAGTTCGTGTTTTACAGGGATCTGTAGAGGCATCGACATGGAGAAGAAGCTGTACTACATCATTACTCCTGTGCCTCCAGAAGAGTTAAGAACCGTCAACTGTTTGCTGGTCGGGGCCGTTTCCATTCCGCAGTGTGTTTTGAAGTACCAGGTGAGTCCACAGGGCACAACCCTCTGCCGGGGAGACTGGGCAGGAGTCCCATTAATAGAGGAGAGATAGTAAGGAGAGTAGAGGTGGCCTGCACAGGAGTGCCCCTCCTGGGGACAGCCTTCAGAGGCACTCTGGAAAGACTATCCAAGTCTCTGGTGTCCTGCCTAGCCCCAAAGCCGGTGCAGAGTGCGAGAGGGCAGAGAAGGTCCAGGGCTCTTATCTTTGATTTGTTTGTGTGTGTGTGTGTGTGTGTGTGTGTGTGTGTGTGTGTGTGTGTGTGTGTGGGGGGGGGGGCTCTCTCTTTAGCCCCAGCTAGCCTGGAACTCGCTATGTAGATGAGGCTGGCCTGGAACTCACAGAGATCCACCTGGCCTGTTTTTTGTTAATTTGATTTTCAGATAGGGTTTCCTTGTAGCCTTAGCTGGCCTAGAATTTGCAGAGATTCTTTTTTTTTTTTTTATTAATTTTTATTTATTTATGTATGTGTATGAATGTACTGTCTGCATGCAAGTCTGTGCACCCGTGTCGTGAGGGTCTCGGATTCCCCTGGAACTGGAGTTCTCCTGGAATTGGAGCTTCAGACGGTTCTCAGCCGCCATGTGGGTGCTGGGGATCGAACCCGGGTCCTCTGTAAGAGCGGTCGGCGCTCTTATCCGCTAGGCCATCTCTCCAGCCCCGAATTTGCAGAGATTCACTTGGCTCTGTCTCCCAAGTGCTGTGATCAAAGGGATGCACCACCATGCACGGCAGCTTTTCCCCTTTGGAAGAAGCACGACCATGCACACCCTCTCTCACTGTGTTTGATGTGTTTGCATAAAAGGGTTGGATAAAGATGAGATGTAGGCATGGGATGAGGCTGGCTAGTTGGCCCAAGATGCTCTTTAAGGAATACACTCTGTGCCTCTCCCTCTAAAGGCCATCGTCCTAGTGGACGCCTGACTTCACACTGGCTTATGAGTGGGAGAGAATGTCCTTGCTCCTCCAGGTTGAGTCTGGACAGTTTGTTTTTCCATTTCAGAGTGGGCTCGAAGGGACGCTTCCTTATGTCACCACAGACTACAATTTTAATCTTCCCGGAGCATCAGAGAAAATTGGAGTAAGAGAAACTGAGGAAGAGCGCGATAAAACATACTTCAGACACAGGTTTTATCGGAAAGGAAAATGAAGCTTCAGTCCAGAGAGAGACTTTTACCCAGAAGCCTTGTCTCCCCAGGCTTGGGGTTGATGGCTGGGAACCATGCTCTCGTGTGCAATAAAAGATGGTTTAAGAGTTTTCTCTCAATTTTGAGTTTTGTGTATCATGTACTTCAGTTCCCAATTCCTTATTATTATATTATTCCAGTAATAAAGGTTTTTGTTCAGTACCTGTCTCTGGAACAGTGAAAGTACTCTGGAGTTGACCTTTTCCTTGAAGGTTTGCTTTTAGCTGTTAAATTTGTCCCCACCTGTAAAGACATATCCTCACCACTAGAGGGAGCAACAGGCAGTAGGTGGCTGTGAGGCAGAGCCCACAGGCTGCTGGATTGTGGAGGCATTGTGGAGACCTGGCTCTGGTCAGACCTGCAGTGACAGTACCACCCTCCTTAGATGTCTGTCTGCATGGTGGTTGGTGTCCAGCATTTGGAGCAAGGATGAGAATGGACTTTGCATCTGTTTTTGAATTTGAGTTCTATTCCAAGACAAAGTCTTGGTATGTAGCCTAGGCTGGGCTTGATTCTTGTGCAAATTCTTGCCTCAGTTTCCCACCGGTTGGGAGTATAGGCATATGCCACCATGCCTGTCCTATCTTGTGTTGTTCTAATTAGTCCATTCTGGTCCAGAGTAGACAGTGAATGTAGGTTTGTGCACCCATGTTGTGCAATGCCACGGAGGTCAGAAGAGGGTGTCGGATTCCCCTGGAACTGGAGTTCTCCTGGAATTGGAGTTTCAGACGGTTCTCGGCCGCCATGTGGGTGCTGGGGATCGAACTCTGGTCCTCTGCAAGAGTAGTCGGCGCTCTTAACCACTAGGCCATCTCTCTAGCCCCGTTTTTGGGGGTCTTAAGAGGACATGTTTTTTGTTTTTTTTGTTTTTTTTTTTTTATTTTATTTATTTATTTTTTTTTTTCTTTTTTTTTTGTTCTTTTCGAGACAGGGTCTCCCTGTTGCCCCAGCTGTCCTGGAACGCACTCCATAGACCCGGCTGGCCTTGAACTCACAAAAATCTT
>VZQC01012024.1:1344112-1450659 GCA_009823505.1 Rhizomys pruinosus | reverse complement strand
AGCCAGTACTCTTAACCACTGAGCCATCTCTCCAGCCCCTGCAAATCTGTGCTCGCTTTTATCTTGACATCTTCAGTAAGACACCCAAATCTGGAAACATCCATCCCAGTAGGGCACCAGTAGTGGAATCCTCCGGACAGCTTAGATCCGTCCTCTGCTGCCCTGTGACCTCAGCTCTTGCTCACTTCATGTGACATTAGCCACCCTGGCCTCAGTGATGTCCCTCAGTGTTGGTACCCCCAGACCACACCTACCCCATCCTCCTTCCAGAACAGTCTCCCAGATGTCTAGGCTCAGCCCTCACTTTCTTTGGGTCTCAGACAAACACGGTCTGTGAGAGATGCCTCAAGCACCACAGGTACAACACCAACCCAACCCTCTCCAGCATCCCGGTCACCCGGTTCCCCTCAGCCTCCCCAATAGCTACAATCACAGCTGTGTGCCACTATGCCCAGCTAGAAGACATAGACTTTTTTTTTTTTTTCGGTCTTTTCCAGACAGGGTCTCCCTGTAGCCCCAGTTGCCCTGGAACTTGCTCCGTAGACCAGGCTGGCCTTGAACTCACAAAGATCTGCCTGCCTCTGCCTCCTAAGTGCTAGGATTAAAGGCGTGCGCCACCACGCCCAGCTATCTAGACCTCTCCTTAATCACTTTAGTCTCCTTATCAAAAGGAACCTCTCCTTCACATGCCTTGGCCCCATCTTTAATCTTCCTAGTGCGCTTTTCAGATCCAAACCGTACATTCTGCATTTCTTTCTGCCCCATCTGCTCTTCTTCACTGTAGATCTACACAATATTCACCATCAATAGCCACACCACCATTTCTACATTAGGCTGTCTTGAAATATCCTCCACCAAAGACATTAGTCCATTGCTTTTTTTTTTTATTTTATTTATTTCTGTATGTGTATGAATGTACTGTCTGCATGCAAGTTTGTGCACCCGTGTCGTGCAATGCCGCGCAGGTCAGAAGAGGGTGTCGGATTCCCCTGGAACTGGAGTTCTCCTGGAATTGGAGTTTCAGACAGTTCTTGGCCGCTATGTGGGTGCTGGGCATCCAACCTGGGTGCTCTGTAAGAGCGGTCGGCGCTCTTAACCACTAGGCCATCTCTCCAGCCCCTAGTCCATTGCTTTTCAACTTAGCATCAGGGAAGCATTTGGGCTGTGGGCAAACTGTTGCCAGACTCTTTATCAAAATATCCCAGTTGCTGGCTAAGTCTTTATTTTCCTCTGGAACTACATTTTTTGCAGCAATGCTTTCTTCCAAGGCTTCTACTAGAATGGTCCATTAAGCTCTGCTTACAGTAGTCAACAGCTTTTCTAGCCCAAAGTTCCAAAGTCTTCCACATATCTCCAAACATCCACATGGTCAGTCTCTTCACAGCCAACAGCCCACTCTTTGGTACCAAATAACTGTATTAGTCACTTTTCTGTTGCTGTGATGAAACCACCATGACCAAGGAACTTATCAAAGGAAGAGTTTATGTGAGCTTACGATTGACGATTGACGGTTCCAGGGAATCAGAGTCCATTGTGGCGGGATGCGTGGTGGCCGGGGCTATAGCAGCAAGCTGAGGGTCACACCTCGCAATGAGCACAGGAAGCAGAGAGAGAGGGACTGGAGACTGCAAGGCTTGTTAAACTCACTAAGCCTGCCCCCAATAACATACTTCCTCCAGCACGGCCACACTTTCTAAGACCTCCAAGAACAGTGCCACCAACTGGAGACAAAACATCTGAATACTTAAAGCCTATGGGGGACACTCATTCAAACCACCACATACACTCAGCTTAAAGGTGGTTCTTAGACACCATGTGGGTGCTGGGAATCAAATCCAGATCCTCTGAAAGAGCAGTCGGTGCTCTTAACCAATGAGCCATCTCTCTAGCTCCCAATTTTTTTTTAAAGGGTCTCCATGTAGCCCAGGCTGGCCTTGAACTGGAGATCCTCCTGCCTCTGCTTCTTTAGCATATCCTATTGGTGTGCGCCACCACCACTGGATCCAGCCCCAAATTTAAAAAAATTTTTATGTGTATGAGTATATTGCCTACATGTATGTAAGTGCACTCATGTCATACGATCCCCAAGGAGGTCAGAAGAGGGCATCCGATCCCCTGGAACTGGAGTTAGGGACAGTTAGCTGCCATGTGGGTGCTGGGAATTGAAGCTGGGTCCTTTAAAAAAAAACGAAAAGCAACTCTCCATCTCAGCAGTTACTAGTTGCCAGTAGTTCCTCAGCTAAGGTTCTTCCCTTTTCCATGCTGGGATTTCGTCTGGCTTTACATGGGTGCTGTGTATACTGTTACTATTGCTGGGAGCTCATATGAATAACCTCCCAGCTCTCTGGAAAACATGTTTCCTTGTGGTCATCGCCACCTCAGTCTCTTACAATCTGTCCCTTCTGCAGTGGTCTCTGAGCTGTGGTGGCCTATTCAGGGTAAACGCTGCAGTCTCTCCTGTTCTCTTCTGCACTTAGGCCTGTTGGGGTTTTCTGGGTTAATCACCAACCACTGAAAGGAAGCTTCTCAGGTGAGAGTTGAGAGATGCATTAATCTTCCCCCCCCACCCCCCACCCCCGTTCCACAATATTCCCTGAACTTTAGGTAGGTATACATCATAGATGTGTCACCTAGGGCTAGTCATCTCTCAAGAGTCACTTGTTCTTGCATATGATCAGTTGTGGAACCTCACAATAGTCTTCATCTGTTGCAAAAAAAGAAGTTTCTTCGATGAGTGGTGAGAGGTACACTTGTCAGGCTCTGAGAGGGCTCTCTAGCAGGGAGTCCTGGCTTAGTCCTGGGGCTGAGAGAAGGCAACTGAGTGGGTGGCTTCCGAGTAGGCAGGGTATAAAAAACTAAAGTCAGCTCTTTAAAGAGATCCGTTTGTAGGAAAAGGAGCTATGAAGATAAATCAAAGAGTCCCAGGTCTGAGACAGGCATGACACACACCTTTAATCTCAGCACTTGGGAGGCAGAGGCAGGCAGATCATTGTGAACTCGAGGCCAGAGTGGTCTGCACAGTGAGTTCCAGGCCAGCCTGTAGCTTAGGGAGACCCTGTCTCAAAAAGACCAAAAAGAGGGCTGGAGAGATGGCCTAGCGGTTAAGAGCGCCGACTGCTCTTGCAGAGGACCCGGGTTCGATCCCCAGCACCCACATGGCGGCCCAGAACCGTCTGAAACTCCAATTCCAGGAGAACTCCAGTTCCAGGGGAATCCGACCCCTCTTCTGACCTCTGCGGCATTGCACGACACGGGTGCACAAACTTGCATGCAGACAGTACATTCATACACATACAGAAATAAATAAAATTAATTAAAAAAAATTTAAAAAAGACCAAAAAGAACTCCAGATTCTAGGAGTTAGTTCCTAAACAAAGGTAGTTTAGATGTTCTGTCTGTCCTAAGGTTGGGTTTTCTTGGAAGCAAGAAATCACTGTCCTTTGCAGCCATCACTTGGAAATTCAAGACTCAAGAAAGTGAAAGGAAGAGGTAACTGGAGGAAATCAGGATGAGAGGCTGTCTTCCACATGGACCCCTGCCTCTGCCTCCCAAGTGCTAGGATCAATGGCGTGCGCCACCACGCCCGGCCCACGTGGACTCTTTAGTGTGTTTTTTGGCTGGGGTTTCTGTCTGGTACATGGTATGAGGACCAAATGTGGGTTAAGGGGTCCCTATGCTGCAGCTGCAGAGACCCCAGGTCTCTGTACTAGCTAAGCACTGGACTAGGTATTAGTAGACCCCCAGAATCCTCTAAGTGATGATTTTCGTCACCATGTCCTTCCTTCCTTCCTTCCTTCCTTCCTTCCTTCCTTCCTTCCTTCCTTCCTTCCTTCCTTCCTTCCTTCCTTCCTTCCTTCCTTCCTTCCTTCCAAAAAGTATTTTGAGTTTTGAGGCAGTCTCCCTGTAGCCCTGCCACCAGTCTCACCAAAATGTCCTTTTTGAGCTGGGTATGGTGGCGCACACCTTTGATCCCACCACTCAGGAGCAGACATTGGCAGATCTCTGTGAGTTCAAGTCCAGCATGGTCTATATTGCGAGTTCCAGGACAGCTGGGACTACAGGAGGACCCTGTCTCAAAAAGACCAAAAACAAACAGAAAGAAAATAGCCATGATTGAGAGGCCACCAGGAGGCACCAGCAAACGCTGTGCTGTTTCTGTCGGTTGCTTGTAGAGTTCATGTTGACCTTGTCTGGCCTGATGTAGACTATGAGACAGTGCTGTGTCTCTTGTACCACCTTAGAGGGGGGTCTTAGGAGAAAAGGCCTTCATGTATGTAAGTGCACCTGTATCTGCAGTGGAGAGCGTTGGATTCCCTGAAGCTGGAGTTACAGTCATTAACTGACATGTGAGTGCTGGGAATCGAACCTGGGTCTTCTGCAAGAGCAGCCATTGCTCTTTAAGCCATCTCTCCAGCCCCCTGAAAAAGGGTTATATTATACACCCATAAGAGTTCAGGGTTTGGTTTGGTTTGGCTTGGTTTGGTTTGGTTTGGTTTTGAGACAGGGTCTCACTATGTATCTGTGGCTGACTTGTAACTCACTATGTAGACTAGGGCAGCCTCAAAGCCCTAGAGATCCACCTACCTCAGGTTCTTGAATGCTGGGATTAAAGGTATATGCCACCACACCCAGCCAGAGATGGGGCTGTTTTTAAAAAGCGAACAACAGGGCTGGAGAGATGGCCTAGCGGTTAAGAGCGCCGACTACTCTTGCAGAGGACCTGGGTTCGATCCCCAGCACCCACATAGCGGCTGAGAACCGTCTGAAACTCCAGTTCCAGGAGAACTCCAGTTCCAGGGGAATCCGAGACCCTCTTCTGACCTCCACGGCATTGCACGACACGGGTGCACATACTTGTATGCAGACAGTACATTCATACACATACATAAATAAATAAAATTAATAAAAAAAAAAAGCGAACAACAGATCAGGGCGTGGTGGTGCAGAGGTAAGCCAATCTCTGAGTTCAAGGCCAGCCTGGTCTGTAGAGCGAGTTCCAGGACAGCTGGGGCTACAGGGAGACCCTGTCTCAAAAAGACCAAAGTAATAATAATAATAACAATAACAATATAATAAATAAATAAAAATAAAAAGCAAACAAAAATCCAAACCAGGGGTCTGTGCCCAGCTCAGCCCAGTGGTCTTCCTGCTCCTGGCAGAGAACCAGATTCAAGCCCAGCTTCAGCAGTGGCTAAAATAAATAAGGGGGCCATCTGTGTTGTGGGGGAAAGCTCACATGACCTGCAGGGCCTCTCCAGAAAGACCTTGCTAGGTTAAACATTCCCAAGACTGCCAGGAAACAGCAGCTGGAGGCCGGGCAGGGTGCGAGCTGAAAGACACAGGGTGCGAGGGTCGAAACTGCACATGCCAGAGCTGAGTAAGCAAAGCCTTGGGCAGCAGCAAATAGAGCTGAGCAGTACAGATCAGGGGCTAATCTGGGAAGCCTAGGGTTGCCATAGTAACCAGCCCTGATGTCGCTGGGACACTCAGCAGACACTGGCTAGAGTTTTTTGAATCCTCTGGAACTTCTTTGTCCTCTCAGGGGCCTCTGGACAAAGCTCCCCAACTCTTCAGGCCTTCCTCCGCAAGGAGCCCAGGGATGTGTCTGGTCCCGGCTGTATGGAGAATGCTTTCCACCAAAGAAGGGAAGCAGAGCAGTACCATCAGGGCAGACAGAAATGTGAGCAACCTGCTCTGTGGAATAGAAAATCTAGGGCTCAGAGCCACCACCAAGGAGACGCAGTGGGGAACTCTAGAGCCTACATTAAAATATACTGCACTCTCGGGACCAGTTTTACAGGGAAGAGAACAGGCAAGAACAGGGAGCTTTGGAGTTTTCTGTGCAGATTGCACTGGAGAAGTTAAGACTGGGGCTAAGGACAGGAGAGGCCCTTTGATATTGAGACTGCAGATAGGTAGAGGGTCAGGCTGTGTGGGTCCAAGAGGCCAAGTCTAGATCTCTGGGATGGCAGGGTGCTGCCATCCCAGAGATCAAGCATAACCTCGGTCCTGGCAGAGTCTGAGCTTCCACCTTGCAACTACCTCTGCCTTCATTCAGGAACCAGAGTCTGTCTTTGTCTAGAAAGGGTGGAAGTTGTGGAGTAACAAAGGGAGACTTGTGGGTCCCTTGGGGGCCAGCAAGACCCCATGCTTACCAGGGTATTTAGATCCTTTCAGAACCACTCTTTGGGCTGGAAAGTATTGGCAATCTTTGGCAATTTAATGAATTATGAGCTTGGCCTCTTGAGGCTTTAGCTGTCAACTCTGATTTGGAAGCTGGAATAAGAAAGGTGCCTTGGGGCTGGAGAGACGGCTCAGAGGTTAAAAGCATGGGCTGGCAAGATAGCTCAGAGTAGGTAAAGGCATGAAGGAAAGATCAACTCCACAGAGTTGTCTAGTGACCTCCTTACACGTGTCTGCATACATGCACACACATGTAAATATTTTATTAAAGGTCCCTTTTTATGCCTTTATACCAGCCAGGTGGGCATAGTGGCATACACCTTTAATCCTGGCACTCAGGAAGCAGAGGCAGGTGGATCTCTGTGAGTTCAAGTCCAGCCTGTTCTTCATAGTGAGTTCTAGGCCACCTAAGGCTATAGGGAGACCCTGTCTCAAAAAGACCAAAAAAAAAAAAAAAGCCTCTATACCATCCTCAGTGTGCATTAAAGCTGGTGGCCAGTGCAGTGCTGGCACAGTGTGGAACAGGTTCCCAGCCCTGCCTCTTTTTAGATTTCTCTTTATTTTATGTGTGTTGCTTTGCCTGAAGGAATAGATGTACGGGATGTGCATGCAGTGCTCACAAAGAGGCCAGAAGAGGTTTTTGGATCATTGGAAGAGGAGTTAGGCACAGTTGCTAGCCGCCGTATGGATGCTGGGTACTGATCGAACCATGGTCCTTGGCAAGCGTAGCCAGTGCCCCTAACCACAGAGCCGTCTCTCCAGGCCCCCGGCTCTGCCTTTGTAGCTCACTTAGGCAGGGCCACCAGACTCCAATACCCTTCAATTGTTTTTGTTTTGTTTTGTTTTTGCTTTGCTGGTGTTGGCTGCACCTAGGGCTTCACCCATGATAGGCGAGTGCTTTACCCCTGAGCTACATCCCCTGTCTGCCAGCCATGGTGGCACACACCTTTAATCCTAGCACTTCGGATCTTTATGAGTTCAAGGCCAGCCTGGTCTACAGAGCAAGCTCCAGGCCAGCTGGGGCTTCATGGAGACCCTGTCTCGAAAAAGACCAAAGTAGTAGTAGTAGTAATAATAATAATAATAATAGCCGGGCATGGTGGTGCACGCCTTTAATCCTAGCACTTGGGAGGCAGAGGCAGGCGGATCTTTGTGAGTTCAAGGCCAGCCTGGTCGACATAGTGAGTTCCAGGACAGCTGGGGCTATAGGGAGACCCTGTCTTGGGGCTGGAGATATAGCCTAGCCTAGTGGTTAGAGCACCGACTGCTCTTGCAAAGGACCCGGGTTCGATCCCCAGCACCCATATGGCGGCTAAGAACCGTCTGTAACTCTAATTCCAGGAGAACTCCAGTTCCAGGGGAATCCAAGACCCTCTTCTGACCTCCACGGCATTGCACGACACGGGTGCACAAACCTACATGCAGACAGTACATTCATACACATACGAAAATAAATAAAATTTAAAAAAAAATTAAGGGAGACCCTGTCTCAAAAAAAGACCAAAAAAAATTAAAGTAAATAAAATTTAAAAAGGAACTTGTCTTCTGACCTTCCATGTATACTGTAGAACAGGCACATTGGGGGCTGGAGAGATGGCTCAGTGGTTAAGAGCACCAACTGCTCTTGCAGAGGACCTGAATTCGATTCCCAGCACCCACATGGCAGCTAAGAACCATCTTTAACTCCAGTTCCAGGGGAATATGATGTCCTCTTCTGACCTCTGTGGCATCGCACGACAGACATGGGTGCACAAACCTACATGCAGACAGTACACTCATACACAAAAAAATAATAAATAAGCTGGGCATAGATTAAAGCTGTGGCTTTAATCCCAGCACTCGGGAGGTAAAGGTAGGCAGATCTCTGTGAGTTCAAGTCCAGCCTGGTCTACAGAGCGAGCTCTAGGACAGCTGGTACTAAAAGGGAGACCCTGCCTCAAAAATACAAAAAAAAAAAAAAAGGAAAAAAAATAAAAAAAGAACAGGCACATACACACTAATTAATTATTAAATAATTAAATGTAAATGTTTGTTTTAGGGGGTTTTTTTTGGTCTTTTTTGAGACAGGGTTTCCCTGTAGCCCCAGCTATCCTGGAACTCACTATGTAGACCAGGCTGGCCTTGAACTCACAGAGATCTACCTGCCTCTGCCTCCCAAGTGCTGTGATTAAAGGCGTGCACCACCACCCCAGACACATAAATGTAAAGTTTAAAAAAATTATTTGCTGGACAAATATGAGGTCTATCTAGCTAGGATGACAGAGAGCTTTCATGTGTTCCTGCCCCGTTCCTGGAGACACTGTGTGTCTTTGATGACCTCAATCCATCCATACTCAAGACTTGTGGTTCTCCAGATTTCAAACCTTGTTCACTAGCTCCATGGGACACTGGAAGGAAAGCTCGTGGTAGTATAGTGGCACACACTGGAATCCCAGCACTTGGAGACAGAGGCAGAAGGATCTGGAGCTAAAAGCCAGCCTGGGCTGCATATCAAATGAAACAGCCAAGCAAGGTGGCAATAGATCTTTAATCCTAGCATTCTGGAGGCAAAGGCAGGTAGACTTCACAAGTTTGAGGTAGCCTGGTCTAACCTAGCCAGTTCCAGGCCAGACAGCTCTACATAGTGTCTCAAAAATAAAATCCGGGAGGCAGAGGCAGAGGCAGGCGGATCTTTGTGAGTTCAAGGCCAGCCTGGTCTACAGAGCGAGTTCCAGGTCATCTGGGGGCTACAGTGAGACCCTGTTTCGAAAAGACCAAAATAAATAAATAAATAAATAAATAAATAAATAAATAAATAAAATAGAATAAAATCAATAAAATAAGCAATAGGGGGCTGAGGATGTAGTTCAGTGGGAGACCAAGCACTTGTCTAGTATGTGAGGCCTTGGGTTTCATCTCTAGCACAAAACAAACAAATAAATAAATAAATAGCACTTAAAATCTGAGGCTGAGGGGCTGGAGAGATGGCTCAGCCGTTCTTACAGAGGACCTAGGTTCAATTCCTAGCACCTGCATGGTGGCTAACAACTGTCTATAACTCCAGTTCCCAGGGAATCTGATGCCCTCTTATGACTCCATTGGCATTGCATGACGCAGGTGTACTTACACACATGTAGGCCATACACTCATACACATAAAATACAAATATATATGTGTGTGTGTGTGTGTGTGTGTGTGTGTGTGTGTGTGTGTGTGTGTATGTATCTGAAGCCCAGTTTGATGGCACATACCTTTAATCCCAGCACTGGGGAGGGAGAGGCAGGTGGATCTCTGAGAGTTCAAGCCAATCAAGTCTACATAGTGAGTTCCAGAACAGCCGGGGCTACAGGGAGACACCCCCTCCCCCTTAAAAAATCTGAGGCTGAGCACATTCCTCTGTTAACCTGCTGTGGCAGATAAACGATTCAGAATAGAAGAGTGAAGGCTAAGATCCTCACCGGCCCTTACAGGCCATGGCACCCTGTCCCGTCTCTGGTTCACTCCCCCTTGCTGGGCACCCTCAGCACACACCTCCTGAGGGTCTCTCACTGCAGTGACCAACTGGAAAATCCTGTGTGCGCGTCTCTCAGTCCAGGGAGACCTGAACAGGTGCTGCCGCATCTTCGTTCTCACCCAGCTCTCCCAGGCCCTTGGCCTTTGCTACCTTCTCCACCCGATGTCTTCCAGTGAGGTCCGTCACATCACCCCAAGCTGTGCTCCCATTGTCCTCCTCTAGAGCGGGCAAATCCAATGTACATGTGCACACACCATCCCTGTGTGAAGGAACAAGGTCCAGGCAGAGCTTCCTGCATGGGAGACGTGGGGGGCAAACAGTCACTACAGTGCCAAGACAGCCCTGCCCAGAAGCCTCTGGAGGCTGGGTCTGTAGCTTGGGCAATGAGAGGCCCTGGCCTCTATGGTCAGCAGGAAGACAAGGCCTGGGTCAGAGCAGTCTGGGTCTCTGCAGAGCATGTCCAGGAGACTGTACTTCTCCTTCGCAACCAACAAAGTCAGTGTTCCAACAATAGGCTAGATGTTTTGAAATCCCAGTTGTCCTGGAAGTCTGACCCCTCTCTGTGGTCACAGCCTGGCCTAGAAGCCTTTGTTCCCTGGGTCCCTGGACAGACTCAGCCTCTAGAAGGGTCAGCCTTTCAGTCTAGCCACATTTAAAAGCCTGTGTGGCCAGCAGCCGGCAGCATGGCTGGAATGTGGCTGTTCAATGGGGCTGTTCCGTCCTCAGCCTCTCCCTACCCTAGCTGACAAGCCTGGGACATCCAGCTGGTGACACACCCAGAACAGAGGGCAGCTGCTAGGGCTTGACACCTCCAAGGGAGAGCCTGAGCCTGAGCCTGTCAGACCTGAGCCCAGGCCAATGTCTAGCATCCCTTGTGGAACTTAGGGAACCCCATCACCTCTACCCACACGGGTGAGGCACGGTCCACAGGACTAACCTTGAAGAGGTTAGGAATCATTCTCAGGCTAGGGACAGTTGATTGTGAGTTGATTCAAGTTCAAGTCAGTGAGCTCTGAGCCAGGTTGGGCCTGGGCTCTCCATCTAGAGAAAAAACAAGCCCGGGTCTATCTTTTAGGCTTTAAAAGCCAGACATTTGTGACCAACTCCCTGAAGCTGTTTTTGCAGCAGGCAGGACCCACTCAAGGCCAACTCCCTAATGGGAAGGTCAAGTCCTAGAGTCTAAGCTGCCACTCTTGGGAATGTGACCAAGCCCGCAGCTAGTGAGGAACAGGATTTTAGTTAGAGAAGTGACTGAGGAGTCTCACTACATAACTCCTGCTGGCCTTGAATTCACAGAGACCCACCTGCCTCTCTCTCCCTGCTAAATGCTGGGCTTAAAGGTGTGCCCCACAACCACCACAGCCAGGCAGGCATCTATTGTCTCTGGATCCTCCCTCATACCACCTGAACCCTAAATGTGAAGGTCGAGCTTCTGAATTAATTCAATCTCCAGAGCCGCCCTGGGAGGTGATACTGTTGTAGACCCCACACAGACAAGGAAACTGAGGCCCCTAGATATTAAGCAGTTTGTCCAACTGAGTTTGAACCCAGATAGCCTGGCTGGTTCTGGAAGGCGAGGCTGGCGTCCCCAACAGGGTAAGGCTGTGATGGCTTGAGCCTGGGCTGGGCCAGGGACTGGAGGCACTGAGATGTTCTAGAAGCAGAGTTGAGAATGGCGTGGGCAGCTGGCATGTGGCCAACCTGCCCCAGGCTGCATTTGTCCCTAGGCTGTGGTGGGTGGATGTATGGGTGACAATGGTCAGGCCAGCCGTGGGACAATGACTGGCCCTCCCACTCCTGTGGGAGGCCCTGGGAACCTCCTGGCTCTGAGGGACATGTCTGACAGCTCTATCCTCATACTGAGGGAAGGCTCCACTTTGAGGCTCCTCGGTCAGTGGGCTCTAAGGTCAGGGAGGTTCTTGAAGCCTAAAGTGTTTCCAGAGTCAGGAGAGCCTTCCGGGCCCTGTGACCTGTGGGCTCATAGCACTGAGCAGGGATGGGCAGGGCAGGTCCACTGAGCCCTGGCTGGGTGCCTACAGGCACACAGAATTTAAATATCTTGGCCGCATAGAGAAAATTAAGCAGCAGTCTCTCCCCAGCTCCTCGCTGGCCCCAGGGCAGGTCTTTGCATCCCTCTGAGCCTCAGTTTTCCTTCCATAAACTGGAACAATAGCGATACCATTGCATGAAGCAAAGTAAAGATGCCAAGTCTCTCCGTGTGAGGCCTGGCTCACAGGGGACTCAGCAAATGTTACCATCTGACATGTGCCAGGCAGGGATCCAGGAAAGAAGACACACAGAGTCCCTGGCCAAGCAGAACAATCAGGATTGTGTAGGAGTTCAGGGAAGAACTCAGCTTGGACCACCCTCCCGGAGGGGTAGGGGGGAGCTGGCACCAGGCTTCCGGCTAGCAGGTCTGTCACCTCTTCCTCTTCCCAGGCCACAACGGACTGAGGCACCCTGGCCAAGCGCTGTGGTTTGGCGGCCCAAGGTCAAGATCAGCAACTTGCCCGTATCTGCTGGCCTATTCTTGGCTCTGAAAACCCAGTTCTGGTCCCACGGACTCTGAACTCCATCTCAACCACTAGTCCCAGGACTGGAGTAAGAGCTTTGTGGGCCCCTCTCTGAATCCTTGGAGTCTACTGAGGACGGCGAGCAGTTACAGGTCTGCCTCAGACCTCCAGGCTGGCTCCGTTGGTATCAATGGCCCTGTCTACTGGTCTGATCTGGACTTTCCAGGACTGTCCCCATTTAACTGAGTGTTGAGGAGCTGATAACCATCCTCTGTCACTTGTTACCCTCTGGTCCATCCACCTTCAACAATGCCAAGGGCTGTAACGGAGCCCATCAGAAAGCCCACTGAAAGCAGGATGTTACGGTGAAGGATTAAAGCTGGGGCTGGGGCTGGGGCTGGGGCTGGGGCCAGGGCTGGGGCCAGGGCCGGGGCCTGGCAGAGGCTGCAGGGATGGGCTGGGTAGAGCCCAGGCAGTTATGGCCAGCTTGCCACCAGCATCTTCCAAATTAATATTGAAGGGGGGGGTCTGTGCTGCCCACACTGGGCTCTGTTCTTCACCCCTTCTGCAGGTATCTACTACCCGGGGGTTTGCCTTTATCCTGCCCAGGCCCCTGCCAGGGGTCGCCAGTGAACATTGGTTCCATGGTGTCCTTGGCACATGCTTCTGGAGAGCTGGGCATTTCTTCTGTTTACCTGGAGCTGAAGTCTGGTTGGGGGTTGGTGGGGTCTAGCCAAAGGGGGACACACCCAGGAGAGCTAGAGGGCCAGGGAGTGGCTAGGACCCACCCTTGCCAGATTATATAATGGGCCCCAGTGGGACTTAATTTCTAACAGGCTCTGTGGCCGGACCTGAGAGGGGGCGCTTTGCATGTGAGCTGGGCAGCTGGCACCCAGCTGGCTCTGCCCGGCTCCCTGCTATGCAGTTGTACCTCAAGACAGTGAAAGGCGGAGAAAGATACATGGCCAGCTGCCCTCCAAGTGTCTCAGAGGACCACAGAGGGTCCTGATGGGTCTTTCCTGAGGAGGGGAAGGGATGAAGCCCCATGGGGACCCCACTCCCAAGTCACCATCACCTTAGTGTCAGCTCTATCTTCTGCCAGGCTCCTTAGAAGCCCATGTGAGCGAGCAGTCTTTTGAGGAGCCAACGCAGCAGTGGAGCCGGATGAGGCCTCTCATGACCCATATTTTAAGAACACTTTTAGGGAGGCTGGGCGTGGTGGCACGCACCTGTAATCCTACCACTTGGGAGGCAGAGGCAGGCAGATCTCTGTGAATTCAAGACCAGCCTGGTCTACATAGTGAGTTCCAGAACAGCTGGGGCTATAGCTGGGGCTGTCTCAAAACAAACAAACAAACAAAAAAATACTTTTAAGGGCTGAAGAGATGGCTCAGCAGTAATGAGCACTGGCTGCTCTTGTAGGAGACACAGGTTCGAATTCCAGCACCTACGGATGGCTAACGACCATTGGTTACTTCAGTTCCAAGGGGTCTAACATTCTCTTCTGACTTCCCTGGGTGCTGTATCACAGGGGTGCTCTTCCATACATGCAGGCAATACACTCATGCACCTAAAAATTCTGTTTTCTTCTGATTGCTCCTGTGTAAAGATGCCTTGTCGTGCAGAAACAAATGGCTGTCCAGTTTATTAACATGCCTGACAACTGCACTTCCAGTCACCCGGGCCTTGCATATAAATAACGGAGCATAGAGTGAGCACATCTAGCTGATGATAAATACATTTTCCCCCCTTTCTTTACCTCTTAAAAAAATGATAAAATCTGGTCATCTTCATGTATGAACTTAAAATATGGAAAATGTTAAGGAAGCAAATGGTTTGTAACTTTGTAAGTACTTAAAACATGGTGTATCTTTTTGCTTATGGATATTCTGTACTATAACCATTGTTTCTGTAGTTTAATTAAAATGTTTTAAAAAATTAAAAAAAAATTAATAAATCCAAACAACATTTATTGAGTTTTTGTGTATCCCATAGAGAACATCTTTTCCACTGATACCCTTCTGGATAGTGAGTGGGCCCTGGGTTCCATGCATGGTCATTTATGTTAGGACCTATCAAGTCAAGTTAGTGTCCCCTGACGTCCCTTGGTACAAATTCATCCACTGAGGTCTAGTCAGCCTATCTACAGTTATTTCCTTAAAGAAGATCAGCTCTTCCTCCCTTAGTAGCAATTAGCTGCCAATATTTATTCTGCTAAGGCTGGGGCCTGCTCCCCAATTTCACACTTCTATGCTCATCTCAACCCATTTTTTTTTTTTTTTTAGTTTTTAAATTTATTTATAAGCCTTTTTTATTTGTTGTTGGTGGTGGTCTTTTCGAAACAGGGTCTCCCTATAGCCCCAGCTGTCCTGGAACTCACTCTGTAGACCAAGCTGGCCTTGAACACACAAATATTCGCCTGCCTCTGCCTCCCAAGTGCTAGGATTAAAGGCGTGTGCCATCACGCCCGGCTATAAGCCATTTTTAAAGATTATTATTAAAATACTTACCTGGCAGGGGAGATACCATGATCACGAAGGTGGTTTTCCCAGGGCAAGGCTTATCCATTGCACTCCGGATGTGCTGTCCCCTACGATTTCCCCAAATGTTGGAAACCCGACTGCATAATTTGTGGTAGTGGGGGACTGCGTTCGCGCTCTCCCTTTAAAAAAAAAATTTTTTTAAAGATTATTATTAAAAATAAATAAAGATTATTTTTTTAAATTTAATTTAATTTTTATTTATTCTTGTATGTGTATGAATGTACTGTCTGCATGTAGGTTTGTGCGCCCATGTTGTGCAATGCCATGGAGGTCAGAAGAGGGTGTTGGATTCCCCTGGAACTGGAGTCAAAGACAGCTCTCAGCCGCCATGCGGGTGCTGGGGATCAAACCCGGGTCCTCTGCAAGAGCAGTCAGTGCTCTTAACCACTAGGCCATCTCCCCAGCCCCCAAAATTACTTTTAATTATGCATATGTATGTATGCCTGTGGGGGCTATATGCAGGTGCCCATGGAGCCTAGAGGTGCAGGATTCCCTAGAGCTGGAGGTATACGTACACAGCTATGAGCCACTGGATGTGGCTGCTGGGAACAGAACTCAGGTCCCCTGGAAGAGCAGCAAGCACTCTTAACTGTGGAGCCATCTCTCCAGTCCATCTCAACCCAGTTTTTTGTTGTTGTTGTTTATTTGTTTGTTTTTTGGTCTTTTTGAGACAGGGTCTCCCTGTAGCCCCAGCTGTCCTGGAACTCACTATGTAAACCAGGTTGGATTTGAACTCACAAAGATCCGCCTGCCTCTGCCTCCCAAGTGCTAGGATTAAAGGCATGCGACCCCATGCCCAGCTTCAACCCAGTTTTTAGTGTGGAATCTGAGGCTTCAACAAGCACCATATATTCAAGGCTCACCAGCTAGGGCAGAACGGGGAGGACTCAGAGACAAGTCCCAGCCAGGGAGATCCTCCAGCAGCAAGCCCCGAGGCCCAGTGCTGTGTAACAGACAGGTCATCTGAAATTACTGAAAGGGGAAAGTATGTTAAGGAGGTCCAAGGAACCCCTCCCCCCAGGATCTCATTCAGCAAAGCTAGCCAAGAGCCAAGGTCTGTGAAGGCGGCTTTCTGTGGGGGGCGTCAGCCAGCTCTGGCCACCTGCTCCTCTTCCTCTTTCGTCCCCTTACTCAGCGAGACCTCACAAAGGGGCCCTGTCCAGGCCCTCCCAAGGCACTTCCGCCCGCAAGGAAACAGCTGTGGTTGGCAGAAGACTGACTGGACCATTCTGAAGCCCAAGGCCATTACCAGGCACTGGAGTCTGCAACTCCCTGTACTTCTGTCTGTCCCGTCCCTGGCTTCTGGGCCAGCAGATGTGCACTGGAACTGAGAAGCATCCACAGGTAGGACAAGGGGCCAACCTCAGGTCTCCCTGCCTGAGGCCCAGGCTCCCAGCCCCAGGGTGCTCAAGTAGAGATCTCAAACCAGCAGATTTCCATTCCCCTCAGACCTTCCCCAAGCTGGGGTTGTGAAAGAATGGCCTTCCAGTTCAGGGCCTTGCTCTGACCTCCGTGTCTCTATCCTGTGGTGGCCAAGAAGGGCTCTTGGGGGTGGGCGAGGGTGGATGACAAGAGCCATTCCTAGAGTGAGCCAGACAGTGGGGCTCCCCCCTCCCTAGTAGGGCCCTTAGGTAAGATACCCACCAAAGTCCTCAGCTGCTCTGGCTTTGCTCTGTAAGTAAGGTGAGAATTAACAAGAGATGCATGTGAATAGCATTCAGCGTGGTGCCCGACCTTCCTGGAGGTAGCTGTGCCCACTTGGCCTGGGACAACAGAAGTGACACAGGTAAACCCTTGCTCCAGCTATCAAAGGGATGAATACCCCAGGAAAAGGCCCAGGCATCTACCTGCCTCAGACTGTAGCTGTTTTGAGGTGACAGTGCCTAAAGCTGTACATTGAACATTGAGGGCTTTTCTCCAAGCTTGGGGAGACAGTTCTGACCCATTAGGGCTGCCTCCTGTTCTGCATGGGAAGGAGAGGCCAGGGTGGGGACCAATCTTGTAGGATGTGTGTGGGCACAGGCAGTGGACCCAAGCGAGGTTAAGATTGAAAGTGTAGAGAGTCCGAGCCCACAGCGTCAGGGACATGGGTTGGCCTTCCATCTGCAGCAAGGAAGGCCTCCGATACCAGCAGTTCAGGAGGCTGCAAACTCAGGTGGGTGCACACCAGCTCGGATCGGGCCCTGTGTTTAGTCTGTAGTTAAGGAGGGGTAAGAAGGAATCTTTACCTCGCCTGGTCGGGCTGCCCTGGGGTTGGCTGACCTGAAATCAGAACCAGGTGTGGCTCCCAGATGATGTCTGGGCTGGGTAACGGCTCCGGGCCGACCCCCAGCTTTGCAGCCTTGGCTGGGTGCTGCTGGGTGAGGGATAGTCTCATTCTCCAAGGCTCAGGTTTACACTTCTGTGCTGGCCTCAAGCTAGGGCTCCCCCCCAGCATCCTGTAGCCTCAGGCCAAGCCATGAGGATGCCTGTGATCAAGGCTCTGGAGCCTTGTGCTTGTAGAGCCCTGTGTTGCTAGAGGTGGGGGGACAGGCATATGGTTCAAATTACTCCAGCTGCCTCTTGGCACCTTAGTCCTCAGCTGGGGGTGTACAGCCTGCCTGGATGGCTATCCCTACTACCCCCCGGCCCCCCACAGCCTGGAATGACCCTTCCACTACCCCTAGGAAACCAGCCAGTCCCCTTTTGCCAGGCCTGTGACTCTCCGCAGCAGGCATCTGTTCTGGTGGGGGTAGCTCTGCCGCACCCAGGCCAGCTCCCGCAGACCTGGCAGGCTGGGTCAGACAGAGAGGACCTGGCTGGGAGCCCAGTGCAGGGCCCCCTTCACTCCATTCAAGTCACAATTTCTCTCTCTCTCTCTCTCTCTCTCTCTCTCTCTCTCTCTCTCTCTCTTCCTTTCTTCCTCCCTCCCTCCCTCCCTCCCTCCCTCCCTCCCTTCCTTTTTTTCTTTCCTTTCTATCTTTTACTTGCAGTACTGAATTTGGTCCCATGGCTTCGTACACACTAGCTAACATTTGGCTGTATCCTCAGCCTTTAAAAAAATTATTTTAAGCTGGGCATGGTGGCGCACACCTTTAATCCTAGCACTTGAGAGGCAGAGGCAGGCAGATCTCTGTGAGCTGAAGGCCAGCCTGGTCTACAGAGTGAGTTCCAGGCCAGCTGGGGCTACAGGGAGAGAGACCCTGTCTAAAAAAGACCAAAAAAAAAAAAAAAAAAAAAGAAAGAAAAGGATAGCATGATCTCTTTCACTAAGTAGATGGTTTGAATTATTAGTCCAACTTAATGACACCTGTGTCCTTCAGATACTGACACAAATTCCTGGCCTAGGGTGACTCCAGTAGAGCTGTTGGGGACCCATGTTGACATCAGACATTCAAGAAAGGAAAAGGCTGCTTTGTGTTTGTTTTGTTTTTGTTTTGTTTTGTTTATTTTTGAGACAGGATTTCCCTAGCCCCAGCTGGCCTAGAGCTCACTACATAGACCAGGCTGGCCTTGAACTCACAGAGATCTGCCTGCCTCCCTCTCTCCTGGGTGCTGGGGTTAAAGGTGTACACTGCCACACCCAGCTGTGTTTTGGTTTTGTCTTTAATGACAAGGCCTTGCCCTGCAGCCCCGGCCGGCCTGGTGCTCCAGGCTTTCCTGCCTCAGCCTCCGAACAGCTAGGAAGATAGACACGTGTTGCTTTCCCTAGCTTTTCTTTGTTGTTGTTTGGGACAAGGTCTTGACTGGAACTTGCTGTTTCCAACCTGTGATGCTCTTCATTCCTCTAATGGTCCTTGTCACCCCTATCCCTGTTTGAGACAGAACCCAGGCTTCACAGGCCACGTCCCAGCCTTTCCTCCCAGGGTTCTTATCCTGGGTAGATCTGAACCCTCTCCCTTTCCCTCAGCCTTGCCTCTTTGGTCCTTCCCTGGTGCCTACTGTGCAGGGGACAGTAAGTTTCCCCAGTGATGCTACAGGAACTTTGCCCAGGCTCAGCTACTCAGGGCACATCAACACTGTGCTGCAGGTGGCAGTCTGGGAACAGAGGTGGGGTTCGTGGACAGCCTGGTGAAGTAGGGGGCAGTGGGGACCCTCAGAGAGGCATGTGCTCTCTGACCCCCTGGAGGCCACTTTAGCTCAAGAGCATTGGGAGACACACCTGAACTTCTCTGGCAGAGACTGGGTCACCTCCAGAGGTACACCCTGGCATCCCCATAGGTGCCTCCATCCCTCACGGAGAGCCTGTGAGCTAGCTGGGGCTGGCCAGGGTCAGAGGTCAGGGTGGGGGACTGGAATTGCTCTTGGGGCAGCACATTTTTCTCCTCTGAAAACTTATCTTAGCAAAGAGACCCAGAAACAATTGCGCTCTTTTCCGGGCCTCTGCATCCCCAGACGGCCAGCCCATCTCCGCGGTGGGGGCTCCAAGGGGCTGCGAAGGCGAAATTTGTAAAATGTCTGTAGGAGGAAAAGAAAGGAGCTTTGTGTGGGGCGGGGGCCCTGGCCATTGGTCAGCTAGCTGTGAGGCCCCTGGCTGATCCCAGAATGCTCCCCTCCTCTCCCTGGAGAGGGCCGTGCTCACCAGGCCTGGAGGCCTGTCCCAGTGGTCTCTGTGGGCACCCTCTGTACCCTGGACCACTGTGCTGTGTGCAGGCCACAGGGACTGAGGTCCCTGGGGCCACCCAGCCTCAGAGGGTGCAGGCCAGTCGGGGGGCAAGCCAGTTCTCAGCATGTTTCTCTACTGGAGGAAGCGGGGAGCCTATGAGCTGGAGGCCTTGCCTGGTGACCTGGCACAGCTGGAGCTGGGGGCTGTGGAACGTTTCTCCTGGAGCTCAACCCTGGACATCATCGATGACCTGGGGGGTAGGTGTGGCCACCCCCCCCACCCCTCCACCCTCCCTACCCCCCCCCCCCGAGAACTTTCAGGAAGCTTGGGCACCTGATCTGCTTGGCCACCTCCTCCTGTCCAGAACCTGCAGCTGTTCTGCTGTGCAGACAATACTAAGGATTATTTGTCTGTGATGGTATGGGGACCCCAGCTTCTGTGGAGAGCCACTTCGGGATGGACAGGCCCAAGCCTGAGATCTAGAGGGCGACGAACACCTCAGGGAACTAGCTTTCTTTCTTCCAGGTGGCCAGTTGGCTGTGCTCCACTACACTAAGCTTGGAGCCCCAGCTGGAGGTTGCTGACAGAACATGGCCACCTCTCTTTTTCAGGGCAGAGTTCTGCCTCTGCCTGACCCCTTCTTCCAAGATCAGACACAAAGCTCTCTTGGGGTTGTGTGGTTGACTGAGTCTTTCTGGAATATTCCTGTTCCAGTCTAGGGAATATGGGTCATTTCCCATGTGATTCCCCCATTTTACAGATTTTCAAACAGAATCTTGGTGAGATTAGGACCCCTGAGAGGCACGACAAAGTCTGGGGGTGCTTGGCTCAGAGGCCTGTGACACAAATCGGGTAATTACACCCTAATGTTATCATGAAGGGCTGAAAGCACTCCCCGGGTGACTTGTGCAACCCCACTTGGGCAGGTTGTGGTTGCCACCATCGCTGGTGTGATAGTTCAGGTGATCTGATCCCCACTGGGCTGGTGCCAGGGGCCGGGACCTGTGCAATGCTCTGCTGTAATGACTAAGGCCAATCCTGGTCCACAGAAGCCAAGCCAAGCCATTCCCCAGTCTGTCCTGTGGCCAGCAGGGCTGGAGAGGAACGGTTAGGGATGGAGTCTGCCATGGGAAGTGGGGGAGCCCCTGGACCCCATGGGGGAGATGGAAAGTGCTGTTCCCAGAAGGGAGAATGCATGATTTGGGGGTTCGAAGGATGGGTATCCTCATGTTAGACCTAAGTCCCCAGCTGTGGTGCACTCTGAAGGCAGGTAGTTCCTTGGGGGTAGATAGAGGCTCGTTGATCACTGTGGGTGCCAGAGCTCTGGGCTCCATCACAACTGTGCACGGGAAGCCATGAGAAGGAACAGGCCCTTTTATCTTGAACAGGGATGCTCAAGTGGTGGGAGAGAAGGAGGCTGACCAAGAGAGAGGCAGCCATGGCTTGGGCCTGACCAGGTATAAAATAAATGACTTTCCTCTCTCAGCCAGAGAACCGTATGCAGTCAGAGACTTCGGGAGGCCGCTCTGCTTGCGCTCCTTTTTTTTTTTTTTCTTTTTTGGTCTTTTCGAGATAGGGTCTCCCTGTAGCCCCAGCTGTCCTGGAACTCACTCTGTAGACCAGGCTGGCCTTGAACTCACAAAGATCCACCTGCCTCTGCCTCCCAAGTGCTAGGATGAAAGGCGTTCACCACCACGCCCGGCTTGCGCTCCTTTTTCTGGCTGGTTCCTGCCCAAGGGCCCAGGGGGCCCAAAGACTTGAGTCTCAGCTACAAGCCAGGCAGGCTCGGTAGGAGGGGTGTCCCATCCTTGGACCTCCCAGGCAGACTGAGCTTCCCAGACACTGAGGTGACAGTTGCAGCATGCAGTGCCCTCCCCTCTCCCAGGGCTCTTCTGTTTGTCTTATTGTCTCTGGGCTTCCATAATTTACCAGCCACCTCCAGTTCTGGAGACCCTAGCTCACATGGCCGCCCACCCCTAGCTAACAGTGGGTGGGTGCTCTTTAAGCGCAGGTCCTCAATCTTCATACCCACCCTCTGAGACAGGACCACTCTTTATTGGTGAAGTAATGTGTGGGGGCATTTGGATGCGTCTTCACCCAGAGCCCAGCGCTGAGGCCCTCCTACCCATTGTGCCCAGGCCCAGCTCTCTGCAGGGCTGGCAGAGGCCCTGGTGAGGCGCCTTGGGTAGCAGCACGTGAGCCGATCCCAGAAGGAGCTGAAGCAGCCGGGTGGGTGAGCCAGGGCACACAACTGTCTGTGTGGGCTCAGAGCTCTCGCTAGCCAGCCCCTGGCCAGGACTCAGGCAGGGTGGGTGTGGGGCTCCAGCACCAGCCCAGCCTGGTGGGGGTGGGGCCCTGCATGGAGAATCGGAGTCTCAAACCCCTCTGCAGCCGGCTTCTGTTCCTTTCTCGGTTCCTTCGTAAAGCTTCAGGAGGAAGCCCACAGTGGGCACCCATGCTTACCTCAGGCAGAGGAAGTGGCCAAGTGGCCACAAGCTTGTGTGCCAGAACATGTGGACAGCTTCTCTGGCCGTGGGGAGAAATTCTGGATGTGTCTTCCCACCTCTTTCTTTTTTATTTTTTGGCTTTTTCAAGACAGGGTCTCCCTGTAGCCCCAGCTGTCCTGGAACTCACTCTGTAGACCAGGCTGGCCTTGAACTCACAAAGATCCGCCTGCCTCTGCCTCCCAAGTGCTAGGATTAAAGGCGTGCGCCGCCACGCCCGGCCCCACCTCTTTCCCCAGCAGAGGATGATGCCAACGGCCTATCCTGTTCCTCCATGGAGCCCCCACTTAACCACCCCATCCCCAGATGAGCATGGCACTTTGGGAAGGGATTCAGACCTTTTTTTTTTTTTTTTTTAAACACAGCGCCAAGTACAGTCCATGTTGGCTTCAAACTCCTATGTAGCCTAGAATGACCTTGGACACCTGGTCTTCCTCCACCTTCAGAGTGCTGAGATTATAGGCACACACTATCACACCACTAGGACTTGAACCCAGGACTTGGTATACGCTAGGTAAGCACTCAAACAGTTTAGCTACATCCCTATCCTTGGACTGTACTTTTTTCTCAGGCTTTGTGGGATGTTCTGACTAGAGTTCACTGTAGGGAGTGGCAGACATCCTGGGATCAATTGCCATTTGCCCAGGATGCAGCCCTCTGGCTTTGGGCCAGCTTTAAGACAAATCTTGCCTTCTCCATCCATCTCAGTGGTGAGTAGGTGGGTGTCACATCCCATTAAGGCCTGGGCCAGCTGCCCAAGCATGGATGGGAAGCCTGGCCTAGCGTGGGATGGGGCATTCAAGGTCACAGCTGCTTCCTGAGAGGGACGACCTTTGGGGGTTGAAGATTAGAGGGGCTCATCTGAGTCCTAGCTCTCTAGTGAGGGGCTTGGCTGCAGAACATGATAAGAGGTGCATTGCCTCTGGCCCATGGTGCAAGAGGGGACATATTTAATGTCAGAAGGATAATGTCAGAAGTTATGTGTCTAACACGTAACTCTGCCTGGGATTATATTGGCACTGTAGCCTGATGGCTAGAGCCACAGGCCTAGAGCCTTATAGACCTGTACTCTGGTTCTAACCTTATCAGTTACTATCTGTGTGACCTTAGGGAAGCTTGTTCAACCAGAATGACTTGGTTTCATCATTTTTAAATGTAAGCAAAGATATACTTCCCTCTCCCAATTTTTGGGGGGTCTTTTTGAGACAGGGTCTCCCTGTAGCCTCAGCTGTCCTGGAATTCACTATGTAGACCAGGCTGGCCTTGAACTCACAGAAATCCACCTGCCTCTGCCTCCTGAATGCTGGGACTAAAGGCATGCGCCACCACATCCTGGCTTCTCGCAATTTTTTAAAAAAGCAATTTTGTCTTATTGATCTTTGCTATTTCACTAAAAATAGTTTGTGAGGTTTTTTTTTTTGAGACAGCTGGCCTGGAAATCCCTATGTAGACCAGGCTAGCCTTGATTCACAGAGATCCACCAGCCTCTGCCTGCCACCATACCTGGCTACCTTATTTTATTTTTTGAAGATCTATTTATTTCATTTTATGTATATTTTGCCTGTAAGTATGCAAGTGTACCACATGTGCCCAATGCCCTAGAACTGGAGTTATAGGTGGTTCTGCCACATGGGGGGCTGGGAACTGAATCTGGGTCCTCCGTAAGAACAGCAAATGCTCTTAACCACTGAGCCATCTCTACATCCACTCCACCTTTTGCGGGAGAGGGGCTCTTTTTGAGACAGGGTTTCCCTGTAGCCCCAGCTGTCCTGGAACTCACTATGTGGACCAGGGTTCTCACTATGTGGACCAGGCTGGCCTTGAACTCACAGAGATCTGCCTGCTTCTGCTTCCCAAGCGCTGGGACTAAAGGTGTGCACCACCATGCCCAGGTTCTCAGCAAGCTTGGAACTTACCAACTAGGTTAGATTTGCAACCCAGGATCCACCTGCCTCTACCTTCCAGTGCTGGGATTATACATATGTACTGGGTTTTTTGTCATTGTTATTTTATTTTATGAATATCAGTGTATTGCCTGCATGTACGTAAGCACCCCCCCCATGTTGTGCAGTGCTCACAGAGGGCAGAAGGGGGAGTGGGATCCCCTCAAACTGTAGTCACAGAGAGTTGTCAGTGCCATGTAGGTGATGGGAATTGAACTCTGTTCTTTTTATTTATTTATTTATTTATCTATCTATCTATCTATCTATCTATCTATTTATTTATTTATTTATTTGTATGAATGTATTGTCTGCATGTAGGTTTGTGCACCCGTGTCATGCAATGCCACGGAGGTCAGAAGAGGGCGTTGGATTCCCCTGGAACTGGAGTTCTCCTGGAATTGGAGTTACAGATGGTTCTCAGCCGCCATGTGGGCGCTCTTAACCGCTAGGCCATCTCTCCAGCCCCTGAACTCTGTTCTTTTTAAGAACAGACAGTGCTCTTAACTGCTGAGCCATCTCTCCAGCTTGGTGTGCTGGCTTTTTGTGTGGGTGCTGGGGATCCAAACTCGGTCCTCACATGTGTCTGGCAAGAATTCTACTGCCTGAGCTGTTGCCCCGGCTCCTCAACTTTTTTGTTTGTTTGTTTGTCTTTGAGTCAGGGTCTCACTATATAGCCTGGATCCTTAACAGTTTGTAAAAAGACATTATTGCTCAGTGTGGTGGTGAAAAACTTTGATCCCAGCACTCCAGAGGCAGAGGCCAGCCTGGTCTACATAGGGCATCCTCTTCTGCCCTTCTTGGTCATTGCACAGACATGGTACACTTATATACATGCAGGCAAAACATCTATAACATAAAAATAAAAGAATTACAAAATAATCAAATAAAAATTTAAAAAGACACTGTTTTAGTCAGTGTGGTGACACTCAATTTTAATCCTGGCACTCAGGAGGCAGAGGTAGGCAGATTTCTAAGTTCAAGACTAACTTGTTCTGCATATCAAGTTCTAGATTAGCCAGGGCTACATTGGGCTGCATGGTGTGGGGCTTGTATAGCTCTGGGCTGAGAGGAGGAAGTGACTAGAAGGCTGAGGGGAGGGTTTGAGGACAGGCTGTTAGGCATGGGTAGCCTTGAAGAAGTCCCTATAAACCACAGCTAAGCTGCCAATAAGATTAAGAAATACTTGGGCTGCCAAGATGGCTCAGCTGGTAAGGATGCTTGCCTCCAAGTCTCATAATGTCATTTGATCCCAACACTGCATAAATTGGACATGGGGGTGCACACCTATAATCCTACCAGCTAGGAGGTGTCAGGGCCTGTGAGGTGGCTCAGCAGGTGAAGGTATTTGCCACCAAGCCTGATGACTTGAGTTCATCTCTGGGACTCAAATGATGGAAGAAGAAAAGCCCATTCCCCAAATTTGCCCTCTTCTGGGCATGGTGGCACACCCCTTTAGTGCCAGCACTTGGGAGGCAGAGGCAGGCAGATCTCTGTGAGATTCAGCCCGGCCTGGTCTACATAGCAAGTTTCAGGCCAGCTGGGGTTATAGAGAGACCCTGTTTCAAAAGTAAAACAAAACAAATAAAAGTTGTCCTCTGGCTTCCACATGAGTACCATGCCCATGCACACATACATAAATAAAATCAGGAAATTCAGGGCTGGAGAAATGGCTCAGTGGTTAAGAGCATTGGCTGTTCTTGCAGAGGACCCAGGTTCAAATCTCAGCATCCACATGGTGGCTAACAACTGTCTGTAACTCTGGTTTAGGAGATCTGACACCATCTTCTGACCTCCATGGTCACTGCACGACAGGGGTGCACTTACATAAATGCAGGCATAACACACGTAAATTAAGAATAAATAGGGCTGGAGAGATGGCCTAGTGGTTAAGAGCGCCGACCGCTCTTGCAGAGGACCGGGGTTCGATCCCCAGCACCCACATGGCGGCTGAGAACCGTCTGAAGCTCCAATTCCAGGAGAACTCCAGCTCCAGGGGAATCCGACGCCCTCGTCTGACCTCCGCAGCATTGCACGACACAGGTGCATAGACTTGCATGCAGACAGTACATTCGTACACATACAGAAATAAATAAAATTAATAAAAAAATATTAAAAGAATAAATAAAATATAAAAAACAAGGAAATTCAAGGTGATCTTGGTTACATAGTGTGAGGCCAGCCTGGAGACCCGGGAGCCCTATCACAGAAATATTCACCCTTCTCCCCACACAGCCTCACACTAAGTCTTCAAGGTAGGGGTTGGGTTTCACACACAAGGCACAGTTCAATGTGGACTTGCCACCCTTTGAGGGTTCCATGTGGATGCCACACAGGGTTGGCTGGCAAAATGAGACCCTCTGAAGAGTGGAATTCCCAACAGGGGCTCAGCATACCTGGGCAGCCATCGGTGGCCAGCACTAGAAGGGTATATTTAGGGGGGCAAAGAACCCAGGAAGGGCAGCAGTAGGGCAAGGAAGGGGCTGGCATAAGCAATAGAGAGCAGCAAGGACTGTGGCTGGTGGCAGAGTCTGAGCCAGTCTAAGGCAGACACAACTTGAGAACTGGGGCCTTCTGGAATATGGGGCCGAAGCTGCCAGGCTCCTCTGGTTTGTCAAGACAAGCCAACAAGCTGGATTTTAATGTAAAATCTACTGACTTTTCAAAGCTGGCAACCAATTGAGATTCTTTTGAAATACGGTGCTGAGCCAAACAAAACACGTCTGCCGGCCGGCTGGCTTCTGCCTAGTTCTGGTAGAGACTGTGCCGTGACTAAGGCAGGGGGGGAGTGATGACTGGCTGGCGAGTGGGCTTGTCTGTCCCACTGAGGGGCCCTGGCTTTCCTGAGGACAGCGGGAGCTGTAGGAGCCAGAGGTCAGCTGGGCCTTTTCAGACCCGGGGAGACAAACTCTGGCGCACAGCGGGGGTGGGGGGGGGGCGGTGAGGAAGGGCAAGTTCAGAGTTCCAGGTCTGCTGGGCCCTGACTAAGGTAGAGAGGCAGACCAGGAAGAAAGGGAAGGGGCCTCTGGATGAAGCCAGGGGCAGTAGAAGAGGCAGGCCGGTGCAACCTTCTCCTCCCTCTCTCTGCCCTGGGGTCCTTTCATTAATTGGCTTCTTTTAAAGGTCCCCCAACAATTTTGAGGCTTCCTATCCACTCAGACTGACTAATACTAGTTGTCTGCCTCAATTCAAACTCTAGGGCGAGCAAATCTGATTGGCTGAGCTATGCTAGGCAGCCATCTCTTGCCTGGTCAGCCATGTCTAGATATGCTTTTAGAGGATATGCCCCCCCCCCCAGGCCCATCCTTTCTGTTGTGTTGCAGGGGCAACAGACTGCTTAGAAGGGAGCTAGTGGTCGCTCTGTGTGGGGGGATTACCTGTCTCTTAGTCTGATCCTTCGCTCACCCCATGCCCTACTTTGGGAGCTGCTAGGGTCCTTTTCCCATGAGACTTCATGCCTTGAGCTTGAACCCAGGGGTCGAGGCCAGAGTTCAGACAGGCAGATCTTAGCACCCAGAAGCCCTAGGGTGAAAGTACTCTACAGGAAAATCCTCAGTTCTGTGGTCTCCACAGGCCACCCCGCCTCAGGGCAAAAAAAGTGATTTCTCAGTGGTGGAAGAACAACTCAGAGTCCGCAGAATAAGGAGCCAGATAAATGGAACATGGTGATCTCACACATCCCAGCATTTAGGAGGTCCAGGCAGGAGTATCAGAAGATCAAGGTCATCCTCAGCTACATCTTGAATTCAAGGCCAGCCTGGGTTAGACATATGAGACCTTGGAAAGAAAGCAAGGAGAGGGATAGAGAGAGAAGGAGAGAGAGGGAGGAAGAGGACCGAAGAAAGAAAAGGAGCCAAAACTCTGAGGTCTTGGGGTCAAAGGGCATTAGAACCTTTCTCCATGTTTGGAGAACTCGGGGCCTGGAAACTTCCCGGAGAAAGACAAAGCTCCTCTGGGTGGGGTACACGGAGAAACTCCCAATGCTGCCATAGTTATGGGGGACAAGAATCCTGACACCCATCCACCCTTGAGTCAGCTACCTCCCGGAAGGCTGACATCTGGAGCCAGGAGGACTGGAAGCCCAGGTGGCTAGTATGGTCTTTTTTTTTTTTTCTTCTTTTTGAGACAGGGTCTCCCGGTAGCCCCAGCTGGCCTGGAATTTGCTGTAGACCAGGTTGGCCTTGAACTCACAGCCTCCTGAGTGCTGGGATTAAAGGTGTGTACCACCACACCAGGTTAGTCATGGTCTTTCAAGGGTTAACTTCCCCTGTGTGCCAGGACCAGCAACCTGGCCCTTTCGACAGCTGAAGCAGCAGAGACCCTGAGAAGGAGGCCAGCACTATAGGGACCCCTGTGGCTGGACCAGAAAATGTGAGCCCAGCGAGATTCCCAGTGAGTACGCTAAGGGACCCAGCAACAGCTTCCCTGTGGTCCCTAAAGCCTCAGGGCAGGGAGAGAGCTCCTAGGGCAGGCACCTCTGCATCACCGCCTTCTCCACCGGGGTGTGGCTCCCCAAAGGCCCCTCATACGGGCCAGACCCACATGAGCACCCCAAGGGTAACCAGAGTTATCACTGGGTTGCTTATACCCAACCCAGGGCTTGGCCCAAGGGACATGGGGACACTGGATGCATGGATCCAGCAAGGGCCCAAGACCCCTCACAGTTTCACTCTGCCAGGAGTCCTGGAGGACAGAGGCTGGATTGTGGTCACTTGTGAGTCCCAGGGTCCATGTAAGGTATCCACACAGGCCTCCCTCCTACTCCAGCTGAGAGGCTTCCAGGGAAGGGACCAGGGAACCTACTGTCTGACTTTGATATGCCCTCTGCCCTACCAAGCTGGCCCTTCTATGCTCAAGTTTTGCCAGCCTGGAAGCTCCAGGCCCTAGTGGACAGAGGCAGGCTCAAGAGCACAGAATCTCTTAGAGAAGTCTGGGTCATTTCTATAAGGCTCTGTTTTTGTTTGTTTGAGACAGAGTTTGACTATAGAACTGGCTGTTGTAGACCAGGCTGGCCTTGAACTCAAAGAGACCAGCCTGCCTGTTTCTCTAGTGCTAATGTGTGTGTATGTGCGTGTGTGCGTGTGTGTTTGGAACACACAAACATGCAACAATAAGTGTATAGGCCAGAGGACAGTTGGGTTCTGAGGGTTGTCAGGCTTAAGCAGCAAATGCTTTCATGGGCTGAGCCATCTCACTGGCCCTGTGCAAACCTTTTTTTTTTTTAATATTTTATTATTTTTATTTTATGTGCATGCGTGTAAGTGCACCCATGTTGTGCAATGCCTGCCTTTGAAGGTCAGAAGAGGGCATTGGATTCTCCTGGAACTGGAGTTACTGGACAGTTGTTAGCCACCAAGAGGGTGCTGGGAAATGAACCCAGGTCCTCTGCAAGAGCAGCCAGTGCTCTTAACCGCTGAGCCATCTCTCCAGCTCCTGCAAAGTGTTTTATGAAGATTAAAAAATACGGTCCACATCCTGATAATTCCTCTTCCATAAATGACTGGGGAGAAGTTTCCAAAGCATAGAAGTCAGGGCAGGTGGGGCCTGTTGTGTGTGGGGGGTGTGGGGTGGAGAGGCAGACAACAGGACCACAGGACCTGGTGTTTTGCTGGCCTGGTCCGGATGCTGGAAATCTCGTGAAAGTTAAGTCGTGAGTCGAGCACTCATGACAGGTACACTTTCCTGTGCCCAGTGCCCCCCCCCCCAAGTAAAGTTTGAAAAATGCACACCAAGCGATCAGAACAATAAAAGCGCAGCAGCGGCCATTCAAGGCGGCTTGGTCCGCCCACCTCCTCCACGTCTCTACACTCGGTAACCCTGGTGGCAGCCATTCCGAATGGGTGGGTGGGGGCTCGGCGCTGGCCAGGGGGGTGCGTGCGTGTCGCCGACCTGCATGGCTGGGTGCAGAAGGCTCCTTTCCCTTGCAAGGCACTTCCGGCCAGCAGCAGCAGCCCCGGTGCAGCCCACGCTGCAGGCGGCCGCGCAGTCTCTGGACGCGCGCATCGCACTCCTTGGCCCTCCTCCTCCCGGGCGGTCGGGGGTGGGGTGGGGGGAGGCAGGGAACCGCGGTGGGAGGGACCCCACCTGGGACACACCCCGTCTTTCGGAGAGCCGCCGTCCGGACCCGCGGGCTCCTCCTGCCGCCCACCTGCCCCGCCCGGCCTCGCGCGCCCGGGGGCCGCGGTGCTCGGTGCTCGGTGCTCACTCCCCCGGTTCCCGGCTCCCGGCCCGCCGGCGCGGCTCCATGGGTGAGTGCGGGCCGCAGGCGCCTGCTGCGGGTGCAGGCCGGCTGGGAGGCTCAGAGGGCGCTGCACCGAGTGGGGGACCCCGGGCTTCTCCCCACAACCCCCGGCTGGGCCTGCCCTGGGGAGGCCTACAGCAGCCAGGTGGGGAGGGGTCGCCGGCTCTGCACCCCGGGCCTCCCGCAGCTCCCCTTCCCCCTTCCCTCCCCTGCCCTCTTGTTGCAGGAAGAGAAGGAGTTTGAAGGGGGCCAAACTCCTGGTCAGATGGGCAGCAGGGAAAGAGCACCCCCCAGCTTTGGGGGTGGGGACTCGGCTGTCTCCAAAGGGTCTGATCTGGAGGGCACAGTTAGGAGGGCGTCTGGGACCCCTGTGGTCCCCCTCCCCCACACCAGCGGCCTGGCCTGGGATCCCTGAGAAAGTCTGGAGCCCTAGGAGATCACTGACCTGTCCCCTTCCCACACCCCCGCCTCCGCCCACGGGTGGGACAGAGGGGAGTGAGTTGCTCATTTCCAAAGACCTTGCCCCCCCTGGAATCTGGACAGTTTCCCTGGGGAACTGCAAGAAAAGGCTCTGCAAACAGATTCCCCTGCAGATAAGTTGGCATTTAAAAGAGAAAAGGACACTGACTTCCTTTGAAGGGAGGATTGTGGAGACTGCCCCACCCCGTACCCTGGTCAGGAGGCCACAGGAACCCAGGGGAGTGTGGGGTGCCCCCTCCCCTCTTACTGATGCCCTCTGTTTCTCCACAGAAGACCAGAGCCCAGCTGAGGAGAAGGGACTGCGCTGCCAGAACCCAGCCTGCATGGACAAGGGCCGGGCTACCAAGGTAGGGGATTTGACAGCTGGGGGCAGAGGGAACAAGCTCCCACCACCCTGGGTGTCTGTGGAGCCCTGGCTAGGGTGCAGCCCGGTGGGCAGTGGTGTCCTGGGGATCCAGGGAGGCTGGTTTAAGGGGTAGAGAGGCTACTTTTAGCTTGGGACAGCAAGACTTCTGTCAGGGAAGATCAGCTCCCCTGGGGTGATTGCTGCCGCCCTGGGGTGATTGCTGCCGCCCTGAGGTGATGGGACTGTGGCCCATGTCACTGATGAGGAACCTGAGACTCAGCAAGGGAAATGGTCCCCAAGGTTCAGACCTGGGCATGGTTCTGGGACTCTGTTTGGCAACTGGTTTTAGAATTGAGAACATGGGACAGGACCACCGGGCACTTCTGCCTCCAGTGCACTGGGCTCTGTTTTACCCACTCCTGTGACAGCTCTACAGGGAGGATATTGTCACCTCACTTTCCAGATGAAGATACCCAGGTTCAGAGAGGCCGTGTGACTTGGCTGAGGCCTTGTGACTTGGCTGAGGCCCTACAGCTCATGAAAGAGGCTCCCCATCCCGCTGCATATATTTGAGTGACAGTGGCCATCAGTAACTGCATCAGCTCACTCCTCCCTTCTGAGACTGGGCCTGTCCTCACTGCCACTTAGAGGTGGGAAAACTGAGGCCCCGCTGGCTGGCAGGGTGGGGGTTTGAACCCAGGATTTAGGTCTGTGAAGCCTGAGCCCATGTTCTTGACTGCCATGGAACTTGGTCACACCAGCTTCCAAGGATTTAAATTGCCACCCCCCCCCCCGCATTCATCCGGCACAGGAGGCCCACCGTCAGAAGGAACACGGAGGACTGTTCTGGGGGTGGCAAGAGGAGGGGGCGGCCTCCAGTTGCCGTGGTCACCAGGCAAGGGGGTGGCTGTGATGTCAGATACAATCTGCTGGCACAGGTGGTGCCTGGCATTGGGCTCTGGTGTTGGCTGGCTGCCTCTCCTCCAGATTGCCAGCAAATTGGCCTCGGCTCCCCTGACGTATCTGCCAGGGGGCCTGAAGCATCTGTCTGACCTGAAGGGGTGACGGGGGTGAGACACGCTGTTCCACCCCTCCCCAGGGCCTAGCTACCAGGGCAGGCCTCCAAGATGCTGTGGACGGGACAGAGCTGGGAGGGGACCCGAGAGACCTTGGCCTCAGAATGGCTGGCCTTCTCCAGCCTCCAGCCCTGCCCTGGTCTGCAGGGACTCAATCTCTCTAACATCTACAGCCACGGGATCACCTAGCCTCCAAAAGAGTGGTCTGGGCCCATCACTGCTAGGATCCCTTGGGACAGGTGACACTGTGTACAGGGATGGAGATGCCGGAATGACAGAGGCAGGAGGATAAGAGAGGACGTCCTAGAAGAGGTGAGGTGGCCTCTGACGGCATGGGATGAAGGCAGGAGGGGTCCAGGAAGGGAAGCACACACAGAGAGGGACGGTCGAGTTTGGTGAGAAAGAGTGGTAAAGATTATCATTGTTAATGCCTTGACCGACCTTCATGGTGCTATGTCAGGCACGGTGAGGCAAAGGAACCTCTCTTATCACAGCTCACCTGGCCAAGCTTGTCCCAGGGTGAGACTTATCTAATCACATGCTGGGTTCTTAACCTTCTAGGAGTGCCTAACAGATAATGCAGAGGTTACAATACTGCACACAGTATTGTAACCTCTGCACCCACCTGGTTCTGCTTCTTTCGGGTTCTCTTGAATGCTGGGATTTCTGAGATAAATCTTACGTTCTTACCCTCTGTTTCTGGAATTCACTGTGGTGGGGTAACTTAGGGGAGGTGGCTGTGGTCCTGGGAATACGAGGTAGGAGAGGAGTTAGAGAAGGGATATCGGGGGCTGTAAAGTAGGGGTGAGTAAGTGGGAGACATACTAGTGATAGGGCAAGGTAGACCAGGAGCACCTTGCATGTCTAGGTGAGGGGTCTGGACTGTATGCCATGGACACACCAGGAAAGAATGATGTCCCTTCATTCCTATGAGGGTGTCTGAAATAATTCACACCGTTAGGCTCCAGATCAAGCCCAACCCTTTGTAACTAGGTGACCCTGGGCAAGTCACTGCCGTTTTCAGAGCCTCAGTTTTATCTGGAAATGGACTTCCAGAGCCATGTTGAGGATTAAACATGTCTCTTGTACAGAGTGTGTAGCTCTGTGCCTAGTGTGTTGTACATGTTTAGGCAATGCTAGCTGTGACCATGAAAATAACTGAGTGTGTGTGTGTGTGTGTGTGTGAGAGAGAGAGAGAGAGAGAGAGAGAGAGAGAGAGAGAATGTAAAACCAAGCCACTCCAATTCTTTGTGTGTACCCTCTGTTTCTCCCCAAAAGTGAGACTTCACAGGGCTCCCTCCTAGACCTGACCCAACAAATACATATTGTCCATTTGTCAATTCCTGGGCAGGGGAGTCCTAGGACAGTGTCTGAACTCCCAGCTTTGTGCTGGGCATACTCATTAAAGTCTGCTCAGCACCTCAGGTCACAGGGGATGTGCTAGAGGTCTGACACTGTACCGTAGACAACTCTCGACCACCACATGGGCAGGACAAGAAACCTGGGAACGTTGATCCTGCAGATGAGAGCATGGGTGTAATCCTCACGCCAAGGCAGCAGGCTTAGCAGCCATGTTTACTCAGAATACTGTCCCGGCCTAGTGCCAGGGTCTCCCTATAGCTCCAGCTGTCCTGGAACTTGCTATGTAGACCAGGCTGGCCTTGAACTCACAAAGATCCACCTAGCCTCTGCCTCCCAAGTGCTAGGATTAAAGGCGTACGCCATCATGCCCGGCATTGGGAGCAACTCTTCTTTATTCTTTTTGAGACAGGGTCTCCCTGTAGTCCCAGCTGGCCTGGAACTCGATCTGTAGATCAGGCTGGCCTGAACTCACAAAGATCTGCCTGCCCCTGCCTCCCAAGTGCTAGGATCAAAGGCATGTGCCACCACGCCCGGCTGGCAGCAACTCTTGACTCCAAGGAATGGCTGGAGACACTGAACACTGAGTGGTGGGCTGGCTTGTCAAGACCTGGGCCCTGACTTCCTGCCCTCAGAGCCCCCATTCTTTTTTTTTTTTTTTTTTTTTTTTTTTTTTTTTTTGTATCCCAGCTGGCCTCGAGCTCTCTGTGTAGACCAGGCTGGCCTTGAACTCACAGAGATCCGCCTGCTTCTGCCTCCCAAGTGCTAGGATTAAAGGCGTGCACCACCATGCCCGGCTAAGAGCCCCCATTCTTGAGAAGCTAACAGAAAGAAAGGGAACTGATGTTTTCTGTTTGGCTTTCAAGGCCTGGACAGACAGGCGAGTTTTGATTCTGTATGGTGATATTCTCTCTGATGAACAGTAGTGAGACCTCCCATCTTTGGGTATGTGAAAACAGACAGAGAGGAGTTTGTAGAAGGGGGTCACAGTATAGGTGCAGATTGGACAAGGTGAGGTCAGAGGTCCTCAGTGTTGGGGGCATGTCTGGGGTGGTATCTAGATAAAGATCAGTGGACTTAGGGCCAAAAGCCGGCTACATCTGAGATCTCTGAGCAAAGTCATAGGAGTGGCCTGTTTTCCTGGGCACTGATTTGGGGTCAGAGGCAGGAGATCAGGGTGCTCTTGGGAGTGGCTAGGTTTTGGGGGGAAGTCCTTATAGATGACTGATCTTGTCAGAAGCTGGTCAGCTATAGATAGGCGATAGAAGAAAGGAAGGACCAGAGTAGCAATGTGTGTAGACTGCCTGGGCTGTGGCTAAGTAATTTAGGGGTTGCAGGTGAAGACCTGAGACACCTGCCCAGCAAGTAGGGTCAGAGGAGAGGAGCTGCCCTGGTGGGGCCCAGCCCCAGGGAGACAGCGCTGGGAGGTGGAGAGCAGCCCCTGCTAGGTGGCCAAGCCATCTGAGGTCCTGAGCGTGGGACTGGCACTGGCCAAGGGAAGGTGGGAAGCTTCAAAAGATGGGAAAATTCTGGGAGACTGAACCCCAGGCATATCTTTGAGAGTTCAAGGCCAGCCTGGTCTACATAGTGGGTTCCAGGACAGCTTGGGGCTACAGGGAGACCCTGTCTCAAAACGACCCCCCAAAAAAGTTGAGGCAGGAGGATTGCTGAGTTTGAGGCTAGGCTTGGATACATAGCAAGGTCCCGTCTCAGATGAGAGGTTTCTGGGGCACTCTGTTCAGAGAAGGGAGCCTGGTTGGAGGCAAATCCCACATTGGCTCAGCCTGTAGGTCCCTTAGCCTGCCCCTGCTTGGTCCTGTGTCCAGCCAGGACAATTTCCTAGTCTTCAAGACAAGGTGAGTGACCATGGATCTGAACTTGCTGGAGACTGGTAGAGCCCTGGCTCTCTCAAGGACAGGGTGCCCACTATTCACTCCCTGGAGCCGGAATTCTACCTTACCTCACACACAGCCACTGTCTGGCCTTCTACCACCACCAGAGTCACAGGCAGGGACTGTGACCCCTCCTCCTGGGACCCCTCCCTCCCCAGCCCCATGGATGGTAGGTTGTGGCTGGGAGACCCACCATAATCCCCTACACCTGGAACAGTGCCCACATCTGTCCCCCTCACTCTCTGCACCCCTGGGATTTTGTAGGCCTAGCACAAGCCCCATTGAAGACTCGTGTCTCTAGGTAAGTATCGTGATTAAATGAGGGTCGCCTGGGACCAGGCTCCCCAAGTTAAAGGTCAGAATCTAAGCTTAGGAGTCCTACAGGTCATAGTTCCATCTGGAGGGTTTCCATTGACCCTGCCCCCCTTCACTCAGTGATGAAATAGACTCCCGGCATTCCTGCTCCTAGGGAGCAGGATTCTAGGGATTGAACTGGAGGCGTGGTCGTGAAATCTGTGGCTGTGGCATGGAGACTTTTGGTTAGTGATTGATGAGGACTGAGGGAGAGATCCTGGAGGTTGGGAGACCGCTGTTACCTCCCCACCCACCCCCATTGGGAGTCCCAATTGTTCTCTAGAGGAAAGTGCTGTGGTGGCCAGCAGGGGGTGCAAGAGGCTGTGCCTTAGGCTGCCTGGGGAAAGGGGAGGATGGAATGAACCAGAAGGTGCCCCTCACCTGCCTTGGTGGAAGATGGAGATAGAAGCCAAAGGGTGTCCTTGGGTATTTGGTGCTTGGGGCCCCATAGCAGGGTTCAGGTGCACACGGGATCTCACAACCATCCTCAGGAAGTACATGCCCACTGTTGTCTTTGCAAAGGTGAGGAGATTGCTCCCAGGGAAGAAGAGCACGTGGGCCCCAGAGCCTCTTCGGGATTCCTTCCCAGGGGACCTTCTGGGTGACACTGGTAAAAGGAGTGCCTGGGGTCAAGATGCTCCCATGGTCTGCCTGGGCTGGGAGGGAGGGAGGCAAGGTTCGCAGACTGCAGGCCTTCCTCCCTTTAACCCTGTGTTCCCACTGGGATCCTGGCGAGGAAGGGGCCTGTGCTGTAGGCCCTGGGGACAGGCTTTGGCTCCTGCGCCATCTGCCTTAGGTCAGGCTCTGCCTCCCAAAGGGCCTGGGGACCCACAGGACAAAGGGTGAAGCCCTGGCCAAGGGAAGGGAGGAGTCCTATGAGCTGCCTGCAAGGCTGAGCTGCCTGGTAGAGCCACCCCGCCCTGACTGGCCTGCCCACGCATGCAGGCTCCACCTTGGGTTTCTGAGGTGGCAGGTAGAGCCTTGGGGCCATCAGTGTCTCAGGGGAGCCCAGCCCTGGTGCCTTCCAGACAAGAATCCCGGCTGAAGAAGCCCTGCTGCCAGTCCCAGGCCTGTTTGCTGCTGCAGAGCTGGCTTCCATCTTGCCCAGATCTGTGGGCCCAGAGGTCCTTCTGTCACCCCAGACCAGGGTGTGGTCCCACCCAATGTGGACCAGGGATGTCCACAGGGTCCTAGGCTTTTGGGGGCTGAGGAGAAGGTGCCGAGGGGAGAAGAGGCTGATTAGGGGGTGCCTCTGAGACTCCATTATTCATCAGCGTCAGCATCTAGTTTCTGAGTATCAGTTTCAACAAGTCAGCCCTGACTCACAGCCTGGAGCCAGGCTGGGCTGGGGAGGGACCACCCTCCCCAGGGAGTCAGGAGCCAGAACTTCAGGCCTGTTTCAGCCCTTTGCTATAGAATTAGGTGGGAATCCAGGAAGAAAGGCCTTTCCGCCACCCTGGGACTTCTTTCCTCTCCCCACTCTGCCATTTCCTTGACCCTGCACTCTCAGCCTGGGGCAGCAGGGCCCCTGTTTCCCCAAGGACCAGCCTCTAGCCTGGTTGGAATATCTATGAGGCAGCAGGACTAAGAAAACCAGGGCCCTGTCACTCAGGAGACCTATTTAGGTAATGCACTCTGGCCTGGACCCAGTGATATCTACTTGATGGGACTTACCAGTGGGATTTCCTCTAAGCTGCCCTTGCCATCTGCTCTTTCCACAAGAAGGTGGTCTTCAAGACCCTATTGTCTAGACCTCCATTTAGTCTGTGCCTATGCTCCAGACCCACCCTATGGGTGAGGCTCAGGGACAGTGTTTCCAAGTGCAGATATCCGTATCCCCCTGTGTATGCTGGTGACCTTGGGGGGAGTCCCAAAACCTCTTTAGGCCTTAGCTTCTTTCTGTTAAGTTGGGGCCAATCACTGTCTCTTTCTTAGCATCTCTGAGAAGAGTGATACAAGTTCCTGGCATGGACATTTGGGAGTACTAAACAAAAAGTTGTAAATGTCTGCCTGTGGGGCAGGGGCTAGGGCAAGACCAGTGGAATCTGAGTGGAAACTCACCTGCCTGGGCCCAGCAGGACCAAAGTCACACACAGGTCCTAGGAAGAGGGAGAGGCCTCTCAGCCAGCAGTGGAGAAGGCTCTGTCGACGCTTAGCTGCAAACAGGATATCCTGGCTGAGACCTTCTATGCCCCAAGTTCTTCTGTGGCTGATGACCTCTCCTCTGCCTTCATTTCTTCATTTGTGTTTTCATCCAAATGGAGCCCATGGCTGTGAGCCAGGACCATCCAGAAGTCTGAGGACACAGGGTAAGCCAGACATCAAGGCCTCTGGCCTCTGGCAGGAAGAGAGCAAGAAAGCAGAAAAATGTGAGGTAGTAATAAAAGCTGAAAAGGAATTAATTCAGCACTAGGGGCTCAGAGAGGGAGGCTGCTGGGTTATTTTGAGGACCCCTTGTGGAAGTGGGGTCCAGTGTCAACCACTTGAAGGTTGAGCACATACTGTTCCAGACTGAGCATGCTGGGTGAGGGTGTCTCACTTGGGAGGAGGTGTTTTTTTAAATTTTTTTTTATTAATTTTATTTATTTCTGTATGTATATGGATGTACTGTCTGCATGCAAGTTTGTGCACCCGTGTCGTGCAATGCCGTGGAGGTCAGAAGAGGGTGTCGGATTCCCCTGGAACTGGAGTTCTCCTGGAATTGGAGTTTCAGACGGTTCTGGGCCGCCATGTGGGTGCTGGGGATCGAACCCGGGTCCTCTGCAAGAGCGGTCGGTGCTCTTAACCGCTAGGCCATCTCTCCAGCCCTTGGGAGGAGGTTGTAGGGACATCACCCAGAAGACATGAGACTGCTGCACGAGACCACCTAGGAGGCAAGAGGAAGCCAAGCCATGGTATATTGTTTTCTAAATAAAATGAGTAGTTTTAGTTTTCTTTTCTTTTCTTTTTTTTTTTTTTTTTTAGACAGGGTCTCCCTGTAATCCCAGCTGTCCTGGAACTCGCTCTGTAGACCAGGCTGGCCTTGAACTTACAAAGATCCGCCTGCCTCTGCCTCCCAAGTGCTAGGATGAAAGGCGTGTGCCACCACACCCGGCTGTGGTTTTAGTTTTCAAATGAGCTGCTTATAGGGGATGGTGAGATGGCTCAGCAGTTAAGAGCACTGGCTGCACTTGCAGAGGACCCCAGTTCCATTCCCAGAACCAACATGGTGGCTAACAACCATCTATAACTCCAGTTCCAGGGATTTGGATGCCCTCTTCTGACCTCTTTGGGCACTGCATGACATGGGTCCACTTAACACATTCAGGCAATGCACTCATACACATAAAAAATTTTTTTTCTTTTCTTCAGGGGTAATCTCATATCCAGAGCCAGAAGTCTGAGTTTATGCCAGGGTTGGTGGCTCACACCTATAATCTCAACAATACTGGATGGTCCAGGTGGGAGGATTGCCTCAAGTTCAAGGCTATAAGAGTAAGACTCTTAGCTCCAAAACATAGTCTGGCAACAAAAGTGGTAGAGTGCTTGCCTAGCACTCAAACCCTAAGACCACATCAATCAGACATGGTGATCCCAAAATTCCCCACCCCCACCCCCCACCCCCACCCCAGGGGTAGGAGCAGGGAAACCACAAGTTCAAGGTGGTTCTCAGTAGCTTAATGAGTTCCAGGCCAGCTTGGAATACGTGAGATCCTATCACGAAACAGAGCACAACAGCCTGGGTTTAGCTGTGCTTTGCATTTTATGTTACTTTTATCTGCCAGGTGATGGATGGGGTAATAGTACCTGCTGTTGCCCTTGCAGGGATGAGCCTTTGGAGACAGCCCCGCTCCAATCAGAGGGCTGTGCTGCTGAGCGCCCTCTTGCGGTGGGGACTCAGCCAAGCAACAGCAGTGGCTTAGGGCAAATCTGGGTTTTCCTCTCTCCCAGCTCCTGGGGGACAGCTGGGGACTGCCCGGCCCCTCCACCCTTTCCGATCAGCCGCCTTCCGCTTCTCTCCCTGGTCTTCTGTTCCACTAGAGCGGGAATCCCCAGGCCCAGGCTCGGAGGCGGGGGTCCCTAGAACCTTGCATGGGGCTAGGACGACCCTCAGCTCGGGATGCACCAGAGAGGGTTGTCCCGGGCTGGGAGGCAAGCAGGGTCCAAGCACCTCAGGGGAATATCGTGCTGCATTGACTTCAGCCCCTGGGGTGGAGAAGGGCCAAGCTGAGGCCCTGAGGCTGGTCTCCGGGCTGCATGTGGCCGCGGCTGGGAGTGGCCGGGGCTCTTCGGGGTGGCACCGGCCCAGCGTCCGCCCGCCCGGGGTCCCGCGCTCTACTCTGCAGCCCGGGGGCGGGCGCGGCTGCACAATGGCAGGAAGCCGGCCTCTGCGCTTTGTCCGGAGCGCTGCGGTCTGCGCCGCTTCCTCCAGCCGCCATGGGGACCGGACCCGGCGTCTCCGGGCGCCAAGCTTCGGCCAGGCCCGGCCCCGGGATGCTCTCCCCGGACTCCGAGGCCCCCTGGGTCGGGGGTCGTGCCCGCAGCAGCGAGAGCCAGGTAGGGGGACGTGGGTGGGCCCAGGAATGGGGGGGGGTGTGCTCGGGCTTGGTCCCACTACGGGCATGGGTTCACGGAGGTTGAGCCTCCTGTCTAGACTGCACACCGCTGGGGGCGAGGCTGGGCTTCCAGGCAGGTCCACACTCCCGGGTTAGGGGGCTGGTGGACACACCTGTGGAGCCCTGGCCACCCCTCCCTCTTTCCTTCCTCTGCCCCACGCCCTGCCCAGGCCTGTCTGTTGCCATCTGTTCCTTTCGTGGCAGACCTTGTGTGAGGGGCAGAGCCTGAGTTCGGGTGCCCCGTGACCCTGACTGGGCCCCTCAAGTATCCCCTTCTGTATTTGGGTGGCATTGCCTTCCATGATGCTTGTCACCCTCCTGGTTCCATGGGTGGGCACTCCACTCCCTGGGGTCCAGTCCTAAGAATTTCTCTACCTACCTGCTGGCCATTACCTACAGAGGTGGGCTTGATGGTCAGTCAGGAAGGACAGGGAATGGCACATGGATCTGTGAAGAGGGGTCCTAGAGCCTGGCTTTGGGAACAAGTTCCCCTGCTTTATTGCTGGGGAGACCCTGCTCCCCCAACTTCAGCCTCTCACCTGGGCTGGTATTCTCTCTGGGAATTCCACATCTTCATCCTCACCTGGACCTGCGTGGCTAATCTGGGAACCCTGGTTCAGTTCCTGGATCCTTGAAGGACCCCAGGAACTCTTCCCCGGACCCTGCACCCAAGCATAGTCTCTGTTAAGTGTACTGCAGTCAGAGCCTGGGTAACTGGTCTGCAGTGCCACATCGCACTGACTCTGTGAACAAGCTGTGGTGACTCTGTGAACAAGCTGTGGTGATCGGGAGCCTGTGCCAAGCTGACACACTGGGGACTTCCTGGAATAAGACTAAAGGGGAAGGAGAGCCCCTCCCCAGGTCACTGTCAGAAGGAGGCACTTTGAAACTGCTCCATCCTCCAGGATCGGCAAAGACAGGCCCTACTCTGCACATCCTGGGATTCGGGGTGGGGTGGAGGCAGAGGCAGAATCATGGCTGAGTAGATTGCGGTTTTCATACCTTCCTTAGCAGTAGATTAAGTACAGACAGGAACCAGAAATAGTTTCAAGCCCAGACACCCAGTGTCATGAATCTGGGTCAGAATGTCCATTGTTGCCTGCCCAGGACCCAGCTCCACAAAAATTGTCTCCCTTTGAGCAACTGGGCCACCTGCTCACTGCTCTCTGTGTTCCCTGTTCCCTTTTCTGTCTGGATGGAAGCGCAGAGAGACTGGCTAAAACTGCCCATATCAAGATTGGTTTCCAGCGGCTGGAGAGGTGTCTCAGCTGTTAAGAGCACTGGTTGCTCTTGCAGAGGACCCAGGTTTGGCTCTCCTCAGCCATGATTCTGCCTCTGCTTCCACCCCACCCCAATCCCAGTATGTGCAGAGTAGGGCCTGGCTTTGTGGATCCTGGAGGGGGAGGGAGGCAGTTTCAAAGTGCCTCCTTTTGCCGGGTGTAGTGGGGCATGCCTTTAATTCCAGCACTCAGGAGACAGAGCCAGGCAGATCTCTGTGAGTTCAAGGCCAGCCTAGTCTACAGAGTGAGTTCCAGGACAGCTGGGGCTACAGGGAGACCCTGTCTCAAAAAGCCCCCCCCCAAAAAAAAACAAAAACAAAAAAAGTGCCTCCTTTTGACAGTGATCTGATCGAATTGACATGGTGGCTAACAGCCATCTGTAACCCCAGTTCCAGGGGATCTGATGCCCTCTTCTCACCTCTGCAAACACCAGGCATGTACATGGTATACATACATATATGCAGGCAAGCACTCATAAACTAAAAATGAATTAAAAAAATTTAAACAAAGCCAGGTGTGGTAGCATGCAGCTTTAATCTCAGCACTCTGGAGGCAGAGACAGGTAGATCTCTGTGAGTTTGAGGCTAGTCTGGTTTCCTTAGTGAGTTCCAGACCATCCAGGACTGCATAATGAGACCCTGTCTCAAAAAAGAAAAGAAAATCCTGGAGAGTTGATTGAGTGGTTAAGAGTAATGGCTGCTCTTGCAGACCGAAGGTTCAGTTCCCAGCACCCACATGGTGGCTCTAACCAGCTAAAACTCCAGTTTCAGGGGATCTGATACCCTCCTCCTGCCCCCGTGGACATACACGCAGGCATAACACTCACAGACATAAAAAAATAAATAAAATAAAATAAATAAAACCTTAAAAAATACTGATTTCCAAAAAAAAAAATTGATTTCCTTGAGTGTCCATAGACCTGCGGCTGACATGGGTTCGATCTTCTCCATTCATCTCTCCCTCCCCCAATACCTGAGGCGTTGTGATGTGATTAAAATCTAGTATCTTGCATCATACTCTTCAAGTCCTGGCCCACTGGCTGTGTAATCTTAAGCAATATACTTATCTTTTCTGAGCCTTCCGTTCCTCTTGTGTAAAATAAGGACAGAGACAAGACTTCTTAGGATGAGAGGAAATGACATTTGAAAAGCCCCGAATGCAGCCCCCCACATAGGAGGACTCTGTCAGCGGAGCTGGGACCTCATCCTGCCTCTTCCACTTCCGTCACTCCATTGTCTAAGCTGTCCTCCTGTCTGCCATCTTGGACATACCTGATCAAGTTCTGTCAGCCAAATACTGCCCAGTGCCTCTCCACTTACCTAATTAATAAATTAAGTATTGAGCTGGCATGATGGCACTTGCCGTGAAGGCTTACAACCTGAGTTTGGTCCTTAGAACCCACGTGGTAGAAGGAGAGCAGCCTCCCTCAAGTGCACACACACGTACATACAATAAATAAATGTAAAAAAAAAAAAAAAGAAGTATTTACCAAGCAATTGGGACTGTAAATAAGGCTGAGAATCAGACAGACTAAAGTTTCCATCTTTTTGGGTTGATTAGGTGTGGTAGCAGCAGAGTGAGCTATTCGGGAGAGAAAGGGAGCAAGGTTGCACAGCTAGGGACAGAAGGTCGAGCGGGAGTCCATGGAGTCAAGATCTGCAGGAGAGGAGTGAAGCAGAAGGTTCAGCGTTGCAGGCTGGGGAGCAGCAGGTGCCAAGTATCAGAACCAGGGTCTTTTAGATTTTACTTTTATTTTGCACTATATTTTAAAAATAATATTTTAAAAATGTTGTGTGTATGAGTGTTTTGCCTGTACGTATGTATACAGTGCCCCCAGAGGCCAGAAAAGAGTGTCAGATCCCCTGGAACTGAAGTCACTGACGCTTGTTAGCTGCCATGTGGGTGCTGGGAGTTGAACCCACAGGTTGTCTTCAAGAGCAGCCAGTGCTCTTAGCCACTGAGCCATCTCCCTAGCACCCCTACCATGGGTCTCTTTAAAAAAAAATTACATTTACTTGAGCCTGGCATGGTGGCACACGCCTCTAATCCCAGCACTTGGGAGGCAGAGGCAGGTGGATCTCTGTGAGTTCAAGGACAGTCAAGACTACATGGTAAGACCCTGTCTCAAAGAACCCAACACAAAAACAAAAACTTTACCCCAGGGGGCTGGAGAGATGGCTCTGCAGTTAAGAGCACTGACTGCTCCTTGCAGAGGACCTAGTTCCATTCCCAGCACCCATGTGGCAGCTAACAAGTGTCCATAACTCCAGTTCAGAGGACCTAGTTCCATTCCCAGCACCCATGTGGCAGCTAACAAGTGTCCATAACTCCAGTTCCAGGGGAATCCAATGTCCTCTTCTGTCCTCCTTGGGCATTACATGACATGGATGTGCTTAAATACCTGCAGCAGTACACTCATACGCATAAAATAAAAATAACAAATAAAACATATTTTACAAAACATATCACCTCAATCTGTTCCCTGCTCAGAAAAAAAGATAAAGAAAATTCCCACTCCCATGATGACTGAATCCACAGAAACTGTCAGTGTCTGGGGAAGCCCTTCAGGTGACTGGGGAAGAAGACAAGTCGAGTATAAGCTGCAAAATCCTTAGGAACTGCAAGCAGGGGCTAGAGGAATGGCTCAACATTTAGTGCTGCCTGTACACACACCTGGTACACACACACACAAACACACACATAAATAAAACAGCTGTGAGGGGAAAGGATCTTCAGGAGGAGTCCCTCAAGTGATCTGCTGTATCTTGTGAGCCAGTGAGAAGTCAGTTATGCTGTGTCCTGTCCAAACGCTCAGACGCTTCCAAAATATCAATATTATGAAAGTCTAAAAAAAAAACAATCAAATGCCTATATGAGCTGCAGATGGATATTGATTTCAGAGTGGGAGGGTCTGTAAAGACTGACGTATACAGCCGGGTGTGGTGGCACACGCCTTTAATCCTAGCACTTGGGAGGCAGAGGCAGGCGGATCTTTGTGAGTTCAAGGCCAGCCTGGTCTACAGAGTGAGTTCCAGGACAGCTGGAGCTACAGGGAGACCCTGTCTCGAAAAGACAAAAACAAAACAAAACAAAACAAAACAAAACAAAAACAACTTCCCAAACTAGTATAGTTATTTGTTACCTGAAAATAACCGAAGTCCTAAGAAAACAAAACAAAACAAAATAAAACGCAACAAAACCCAAAATCAAAACATTTCCCTCTTGGTACCTGCTCTCATATTTCCTAATTGCTTCCATATGTACGGTTGTTTAGGTCTTAAATTTTCCCCAAAGGCCGGTCCATTAAGATAGTCCCTATTTGGCACTTTTGGGGGGTGATGGAAACTTTAGGAGGTGGTGCCCAGTACAAGCTCTTCAGATCACTGGAGCATGTCCTGGTGTGCATACTGGGATCCATCCCATTTGTCACTTTACTTCCCAGGCATGATGGGACAGGCTTGTTCTATCATGAGCTCCTATTCTGATGTGCTACCCCTCGTCAAGGCCTCACACCTGTAGATCAGTCCCACCATGGATCCGAACCCCCAACCTTGATCCAAAGTGAATCTTTTCTCTTCGTAAGTTGAATGTCTCAGGTATTTGTCACAGTAACAGAAAATTATCTAACACAATGTTAAGAGGTAAACATTTTCTGCTCAGGAAATTTCACTGTAGGAAATTATACTGAAGACAGAAGTATGTTCGCAAAGAGGAGGTTATCAGAGCATTGTTGGTCTCATGGAAATGTTGGAAACCAATAAAATGATGATATAGGCATATCTTTTATTTTTATTTTTTAATTTTTTATGTGCATGAGTGTACTGTCTGCATGTAGGTTTGTGCACCCCTGTCATGCAATGCCACAGAGGTCAGAGAGGGTGTCGGATTCCCCTGTAACTGGAGTTAAAGACGGTTCTCAGCTGCCATGTGGGTGCTGGGGATTGGACCCGGGTCCTCTGCAAGAGCAGTTGGCACTCTTAACCACTAGGCTATCTCTCCAGCCCAGCCTCCATATTTTTTTTTTTTTTTTTTTTTTTTTTTTTTTTTTTNTATTTCAAAAATAATATTTTAAAAATTTGTGTGTATGAGTGTTTTGCTGTACGTATGTATACAGTGCCCCCAGAGGCCAGAAAAGAGTGTTCAATCCCCTGGAACTTGAAGTCACTGACGCTTGTAGCTGCCATGTGGGTGCTGGAGTTTTAACCCCAGGTGTTCAGAGCAGCCAGTGCTCTTAGCCACTGAGCTCCTCTCCCTAGCACCGCTACCATAGGTCTCTTAAAAAAAAATTACATTTACTTGAGCCTGGCATGGTGGCACAGCCTATCCCTTATCCCAGCACTTGGGAGGCAGAGGCAGGTGGATCTCTGTGAGTTCAGGCAGTCAAGACTACATGGTAAGACCCTGTCTCAAAGAACCCAACACAAAAACAAAACTTTACCCCAGGGGGTGTAGAGATGGCTCTGCAGTTGAGCTCACTGTCTGCTCCTTGCAGAGACCTAGTTCCATTCCCAGCACCATTTGGCAGCTAACAATGGCCATAAACTCCAGTTCGAGGACCCGAGTTCCATTCCCCGCACCCATGTGGCAGCTAACAAGTGTCCATAACTCCAGTTCCAGGGGAATCCAATGTCCTCTTCTGTCCTCCCTTGGGCATTACATGACATGGATGTGCTTAAATACCTGCAGCAGTACACTCATACGCATAAAATAAAAATAACAATAAAACATATTTTACAAAACATATCACCTCAATCTGTTCCCTGCTCAGAAAAAAGATAAAGAAAATTCCCACTCCCATGATGACTGAATCCACAGAAACTGTCAGTGTCTGGGGAAGCCCTTCAGGTGACTGGGGAAGAAGACAAGTCGAGTATAAGCTGCAAAATCCTTAGGAACTGCAAGCAGGGGCTAGAGGAATGGCTCAACATTTAGTGCTGCCTGTACACACACCCGTACACACCCACACAAACACACACATAAATAAAACAGCTGTGAGGGGAAAGGATCTTCAGGAGGAGTCCCTCAAGTGATCTGCTGTATCTTGTGAGCCAGTGAGAAGTCAGTTATGCTGTGTCCTGTCCAAACGCTCAGACGCTTCCAAAATATCAATATTATGAAAGTCTAAAAAAAAAAAACAATCAAATGCCTATATGAGCTGCAGATGGATATTGATTTCAGAGTGGGAGGGTCTGTAAAGACTGACGTATACAGCCGGGGTGGGTGGCACCACGCCTTTATCCTAGCACTTGGGAGGCAGAGGCAGGCAGTCTTTGTGAGTTCAAGGCCAGCCTGGTCTACAGAGTGAGTTCCAGGACAGCTGGAGCTACAGGAGGACCCTGTCTCGAAAAGACAAAAAAAAAAAGACTGACATTTACAGCTGGGAAAATGGGAGGTTAGAACACAATAGAGTTTTGTAAGAAAATGTCCTTGCCAGTCATGTTAGCACGTGTCCCAGCTACTTGGGAGGCTGAGGCTGAAGGATGTTTTGTATCTAGCCTGGACAACACGGCAACAACAACAACAATAGAGCCAGATGGCTCAGCAGGTAAAAGCGTTTGCCAAAGACTCATCTGTGTTTGGTTCCTGAAACTTAAGGAGACAACTGACCTAAAACACACACAGACACACACACACACACAGATCACAGACACACACACACACACAGACACACACACACACACACACACACACATACACACACACACAGAGCTGGGCTTGATGGCACAGACTTCTAATCCCAGCTATCCAGGGACTGAGGCAGGAGGATCACAAGTTCAAGAGCACATTTAGTAGACTTATTCTAGTCCGGCGTGGTGGCACCGCCTTTATCCTAGCACTTGGGAGGCAGAACAGGCGGATCTTTGTGAGTTCCAGGCCAGCCTGGTCTACAAGGTGAGTTCCAGACAGTGGGGTACAGGGAGACCCTGTCTCGAAAAGACCAAAAAAAAAAAAAAAAAAGACCTTATCTCAAAATAAATTAAAAATAGTCTGGAGAATGCTCAGGATAGTAGAGCACTGGCTGTTCCTGTGGAAGACCTGGGTTCCATTCCCAGCACCCACATGGCAACTAAGAACCATTTGTAACTCTACTTCCAAGGGGATTTGATGCCCTCTTCTGACCTCTGCAGGCACAGCATATGTGGGTGCACTTACATACATGCAGGCAGTACACTCTATGCCATAAAAAAACTAATAAAAAAAAAAAAATTTTTTTCATCTTTTTGAGACAGGTCTCCCTTTAGTCCACTGCCCTAGAGATCCACTGTGTAGCCAGGCTGGCCGTTGAACCACACCGAGATCCGCCTGCCCTGCCTCTCGAGTGCGGTGAGGTAGAGGCGGGCACCACCCCGCCTGGCAAAGTATATAATTGTATTAGATGAATAGAATACAATATTACTATTAAATTATATTATAATTATATAATTATAATTCTAATATATAATATATATATAACTATATAAATATATCTATATTATATTATCTATATATATATATATAATTATAATAATATATATATATATATGTGTGTGTGTGTGTGTGTGTGTGTGTGTTTTTGAGACAGTCTCCCCTGTAGCTCCAGCTGCCCTGGAACTCACTTTTGTACATCAGGCTTGCCATGAACTCAGAGATCTGCCTGCCTCTGCCTCCCGAGTGCTGGGATTAAAGGTGTGCGTATTTTTGAGATAGGGTCTCCCTTTAGTCCCAGCTGGCCTGGACTTGCTCTATAGAACAGGCTGGCCTTGAACTCACAGAGATCTGCCTGCTCTGCCTCCCAATATTTTTTAAAAAGAGATGAGGGCTGGGGATGTAGGTTAGTGGTAGAATGCTTACAAACAGGTATGAGGCTTTAGGCTCAGTGTGTGGAACCCCTAAAGAAAGGGAGGACACAGATGTGATGTGGCTTTACTTGTAGAATCCAGAAGCTCAAAGGCTGTCAGTATGCTGTTCTTATAATTCCCTGTAGGTTTGAAGTATTTAAAAATGAAAACCACTGGGTGTGGTGGTGTATACCTTTAGTTCTAGCACTAGGGAGATGCTGTCTCCAAAGACAATAATAGTAATAGTAATAATAATAATAATAATAATAATAATGAAAACTGGGGTAATCCAGGCATGGTGGCACACGCCTGTAATCCCAGCACTGGGGAGGCTGAGGCAGGAGGACTGCATTGAGTTAGAGTCTGCCTAGCACACGCATCCTTCCCCAGCAAAACTGGGAAAATTTCTCATACTCCCAACCACACAGAAGGTCAAGACAATGTAGAAAGCTAGGGAGTTCCAGTTGTGAAGTCACAGGACCTGCTGTGCCTTCTTGCCGGAAAAGAATGGAGAGGCAGGGCAGATGCTGAGGGGGAGTGTGAGCCCAACTCTGTTTATTAGGTGGAGACTATCATGCCTTGTGCAGATGGAGGGGAAACCTGACCCTGCAGGAAATGGGAGATCTCAGGGTGTGCTGCCCCCAGCCAGAGGGGCATGTCTAGAGGAATGACTGGCTGCAGACTGGCTCTGGGTCGATCACACAGCCCTGGGTGTATTGCTGAACGTAGAGGTGGTGGTCTGTGGGCCCCTTGCTGCCTTCTGTTTTTCTGGGTGTGCTGTTCAAGGCCCAGGCAGGCTATATAGACCAGGCTAGACAGTTCAGACTGCAGGGCTGGAAGGTTTGCCATGGTATAGGATATTCCTGATCTGGTCAAACTAAAGAATAGTCCCAAGTTTTTGGTGGACCAGAGAGAGGCCCTGGTAACCTCTGGCCCACTGTTGTCCCTTTGAAATCCCAAGGGGAGGGGTTGTTTCTGACAGGCATTTGGTGGGAAAGGATGGCAGGTGGCAGGGGAGGGCCCCCTACCCATGCAGTGGTCTGTCTGGGTGACCACACATCCTCATCGTTCACCCACAGGTGTGCCATCATGCTGACTGCCAGCAGCTGTGTCGCCGGGGGCCCCTCAACCTGTGTGAGGCCTGTGATGGCAAGTTCCATAGTACGGTGCGTTACGACGGACATGTTCGCTTCGACCTGCCCCCACAAGGTGAGTCCTAAGGAGGTGGCTCAGCCCCTAGAACTCTCTGAGCAACTTGGTGGCGGCAGTGTTTTGGTAACTAGGTTCATCAGAATAACATCACAAAATCCACATCTGTGGTAGTTCCTTTTGTTTTCTAAGGTTTGGGTTTTTTTTTTTTTTAATGGTATGAGTGTATTCCTTGCATGTGTGTGGGTGCACCCATGTCATGCAATGCCCTCAGAGGTCAGAAGAATGCATCGGATCCCCTGGAACTGGACTCACAAAGGGTTGTTAGCCACCATATAGGTGCTGGGACTTGAACTGGGTCCTCTTTAAGAGCAGTCAGTGCTCTTAACCGCTAAGCCATTTCTCTAGCTCTGTGTGGGTTTTTTTTTTTTTTAAAGCAAGACAAACAACCCAGCACAGAGGAAGCCCCTTTCTTCCTGATTCTGCCTATCCTCCAGGCCAGCAGCTGCCAGGCAAACCCTCTATGTGGGGTGTTGGCAGTGGTTGGAAGGAACTTGCCGGAGGAAATGAGAAACCATCCTGTTGGATAGGGGCTGGCTCTGGAAGGGACCCAGAGTACCTCTTGTCACCTTTCCCAGCTGGTGAGAGAGACAAAAGGACTCTCCCCTCTGCTAGGGCCCTGGGACTTCAGGTGTGGTCACAGCAGAGGGGGAGGGGAGGCCTGGAGGGAAGAGCCATGAACTTTGGTCCCAGCCTGAAACAACCCCAGAGACCTGGCCTTCTTCCCTTTATGTTATAGAAGGGTACTGGGGGTTGGGGGGGGGCATTTGGGTGTTATCCCAGAGCCTGAGGGCATAGAAAATAACAATGACAGATCCATCTCCTGGCAGAACTGAAGGGCTTTGGCCACTTGATGGGGCGGAATAGGGTAGCAGGGGTTCCAGGCTATGGCCCTCTAGAAAAGGCCTTTTTTTAAGACCTAAGGATGGGCCAGAGAGGGAACAGACAACGCTTCCTGCCCCCTTTATCCAAAGGCTCTGTCCTGGCCCGGAACGTTTCCACCCGGTCCTGCCCCCCACGCACCAGCCCTGCTGCAGACCTGGAGGAAGAGGAGGAAAGCTGCCTGGACGGTAAAGGGTAGGTGTGGTCCGTAGGCAGAGCTGCCACCTTGGGAGAGACCCAAGGACCACACGTTTCTGTGCCCTACTTCAGAGGGCTGATGGCAGACCCCCTCCACACCGCCGCCTGCCTTGCCCTGATTTCTGGAGGTAACTGCCCCGGCTCAGGCAAACCTGAAGGTGGCTCACATGCTGACTAGGCTCCATTGTGTTGGCCACTAGAGGGTGCACAGTCCCACATAGGCAGATACAGTGCATCCAAGTTGTTGCCAGGGATGAGGGAGAACGGGGAGCCTATGGAGACAGCCGCTTGCATCCGACCCTGGTAAGGACTCACCGGCATCTCTAGAATCTCTAGAATCTCGCTTCATCCTTTCCCTACAGGGACCGGAAAAGCACAGGCCTAAAACTCTCCAAGAAGAAAGCGAGAAGAAGACACACAGATGTATGGACCCTCCGGGGGGTGGCAAACAGGGCTCTCCTGAGGGTCCCTTCCTCTCCCAGACCCTTTCCTTTCTCTGAGGCTTGCTCCCTATTCTGTACCGCACAGCCATGGGGTCTGGAACGAGCAAGCCGCTCCCATCCTCCCAGCCCTGCAGCCCAGGGCTGCCAAACCTGGCTGAGGTGTATTGAAGGGCAGGAACTTCTCAGACAGGAAGGGGCACTGGGATCCCCAGAGTGTGGCACATAGGCGGGAGGGCCTGGCAGTAGAGTTAACAGACTTGTCTTCTCAGGACCCAAGCAAGGAGTGCTTCACCTTGAAATTTGACCTGAATGTGGACATTGAAACTGAAATTGTGCCAGCTATGAAGAAGAAGTCACTGGGGTAGGCTTGCTGAAGCTAGGGAGGAAGTGGGTAAGGGGCGGTTGTAGATTCCTGGTCAAGGCTTCTAGTGTGCATCTCTGCTTCCGTGTGTGTGTGTGTGTGTGTGTGTGTGTGTGCGTGCGTGCGTGTGTGTGTGTGTGTGTGTGTGTGTGTGTGTGTGTCATTTCTCCTGCTCTGAGCAGGCCGCTGTGGATGTGCACATATACAGGACAGGGTCCATGCACCTGTGTGCTGTACATGTGAGTTTGTGGCCTGGCCCATGTGCACCTGTTCTGGGAGACCTCTATGTGAACCCTGGGAGAAGGCTTCTCATCCTGTGTGTACTTTTCTCCTTTTTTAACTTTTTATTTTTTATAAATATTGTGGCTTTTTGAAACAGGGTCTCCCTGTAGCCCCAGCTGTCCTGGAACTCACTCTGTAGACCAGGATGGCCTTGAACTCACAAAGATCCGCCTGCCTCTGCCTCCCAAGTGCTGGGATTAAAGGCCTGTGCCACCACATCCAGCTTGTACTTGGGTGCCACCACACCCAGCTTGTACTTGGGCGTGGTGTCACAGGCCTTTAATCCTAGCACTTGGGAGGCAGAGGCAGGCGGATCTTTGTGAGTTCAAGGCCAGCCTGGTCTACAGAGTGAGTTCCACGACAGCTGGGGCTACAGGGAGACCCTGTCTCGAAAAGGCCAAAAAAAAAAACCAAAAAAACCAAAACCATTTTGTTATTTTTATTTTATGTACGAGTGTATTGCCTGCATGTGTGTAAATGCACCTGTATTGTACAGTACCCACAGAGGAGAGAAGGTGTCGGATCCTCTGGAACTGGAGTTTCGGGTGGTTGTTAGCTAACATGTGGGTGCTGGGAATTGAACCCAGGTTCTTTGTAGGAGCAACCAGTGCTCTTAAGCGCTGAGCCATCTCTCTAGCCCTGTACTTGTCTTTTTTATTGGGGAGGTGGGTGCAGCTGTGTCTGTGGATGGGGTAAGGAGTCATGTGACTGTCCCTCTAAAACCTCTTTCTTTCCTGGGTCCAGGGAGGTGCTGCTTCCTGTGTTTGAAAGGAAGGACATCATACTGAGTAGAGTGGATATCTACCTGGACCAGTCTAACACACCCCTGTCCCTCACCTTTGAGGCATACAGGTTCGGAGGACACTACCTGCGGGTCAAAGGTGAGCAGAACAGCAGTCCGCACAGGCCAGATGGCTGGGAAGGGTGGTTGGTTGGGGCCTCCTGGGGATGGGAGCACTTCCTGGGCTCAGGTTCCCATTGGCTATGGCCCTGAACAAGCTCATTACCATACAGGTGTCTCTCCTGGGTGCTGGTGGCGGGTGCTAGCAGGGTGGGGCTCCTAGGGAGGGCAGCCAGACCTAGACTTGGATCGGCAGGAGAAAGAGGACTGGGGCCCCGTGTCCTCCAGACCTGGGGACTGACGACCTCTTGTACCCCACATGCTGCCCCAGCCAAGCCGGGGGATGAGGGTAAAGTGGAGCAGGCAGTGAAGGACTCCAAGTCCCTCAGTCTGCCAATCCTGAGGCCCACCGGGGCTGGGCCCCCCACGTCGGAGCGTGTGGACCCTCAGAGCCGCCGTGAGAGTCTGGACATCTTGGTGAGCAGGAAGGGCTGTCAGGGCTGGGGGTAGGGAAGGCTTGCCTCCCGAACGAATCAGCCTGGGTTGGGTTCTTTACCACCTCCGTCCATGAGCTTCATTTCCCCTTCTGCAAAATGGGGCTGACTGAGAATAGGGGCCCCTCTCTGGAGGTAACTGTACCCTAAGATGATGGATTTTGTCTCTGAGAGTGCTCTAGTCCCCAGGGACTTGGCTTGCATGTAGTTGGGGAGTTTGGGGGCTGAGAGAGAGCACATTTGTGTTGGGAAGTGGGAATGTGTCACTGTCTGGGACCCTTTTGAAGGTGTGCTTGGAGATGCCTCTGAGTGTGTGTGTAACAGTGAGTTTCTCCCTCTCTGTTTCATGCTTGTGGCTGGGAGACCAGGGGACAATAGTCCGGGTGAACCTATGTCAGGACCTGCCAGTCCTCCGGGCACATCTGGGTCTCAGGAGAGGTGGTAACCTGGGTGAGGGGCACAGACCTTCTCAAGGGTTCTAGAAACCCTTGTTGTGTGGGGCCGTGGAGTTGCTGGGGCTTGTACTTGACTATTCCTTCCTGGCCAGGCCCCTGGCCGCCGACGCAAGAATATGTCTGAGTTCCTGGGGGAGGCGAGCATCCCCGGGCAGGAGCCCTCCACGCCGTCCAGCTGCTCTCTGCCTGCTGGCAGCAGTGGGGGCACCAGCAGTGGGAGTGAGAGCTGGAAGAACCGGGCAGCCAGTCGTTTCAGCGGGTTCTTTAGCTCCAGTCCCAGCACCAGTGCCTTCTGCCGGGTATGTGGCCCTATGGAGTCAGGGCAGGGCAGCCAGCTGGCCCTGAGCCTGAGGCTGATCCTGGGCGTCCTTCCAGGAGGTGGACAAGATGGAACAGTTGGAGAGCAAGCTGCATGCCTACAGTCTCTTCGGTCTACCCAGGCTGCCCCGGAGGCTGCGCTTTGACCATGATTCCTGGGAGGAGGAAGAGGAGGAGGAGGATGAGGATGAAGGCAATACGAGCCTGAGGCTGGAGGACAGTTGGCGGGAGCTTATTGATGGGCATGAGGTGGGTGCAGCTGAGGGAAAATGGGGTGCTGCTTGACTTAGTGGTAGAGGAGGGCCCAGGACTTGGGTGTCTTTACTGTGATCTTGGTGACCTCCGCTTTAGCTAGGTGTGATGGCACACGCCTTTAATCCTAGCACTCGGGAGGCAGAGGCAGGTGGATCTTTGTGAGTTCGAGGCCAGCCTGGTCTACAGAGTGTGTTCCAGGACAGCTGGGGCTACAGGGAGACCCTGTCTCGAAAAGACCAAAAAAAAAATAAATAAATAAATAAATAAAATAAAATAAAATAATAAAATCTGTTCTATCGATGCAAAAACACAACTCTCACCTCAATAGGGATAAGAGAATTTATCCCGTAGTCAAATCTGGGTGATCGGGGCTGGAGGGATGGCCTAGCGGTTAAGAGTGCCGAACGCTCTTGCAGAGGACCCGGGTTCGATCCCCAGCACCCACATGGCGGCTGAGAACCGTCTGTGACTCCAGTTCCAGGAGAACTCCAGTTCCAGGGGAATTGAGACCCTCTTCTGACCTCCGCGGCATCGCACGACACGGGCGTGCAGACCTACATGCAGACAGTACATTCATACACACACACAAAAAAATCTGGGTGATCATGGCCCCAGAGTACAGATTTAAGTCACTTCAATTTTCTTTTTTTTTAATATTTATTTATTCATTTGATTTGCAATATAAGAGCACAGTTGTTTTCAGATCGCATTAACGTTGCTCAGTTTGCCATACAATTAGGTTATTGGTGCTAGCATCCACAGATGAGGGATATCATTTGTCGTTTGTTTTTCAGGGACTGTGTTACTTCACTCAGCATGATATCTTCTAGTTCCATCCACAATTTTCATATTCTAAAGAGGTAACAGTTCAGTGAAGTCTTTATAGTAACAGAACAAAGAAATCCATAAATCAAGGCATTTTTCAAACACATTGGTGGAAACATTAAGTACTTGGGGAGCTGGAGAGACGACTCAGTGGTTAAGAGCACAAGCTGCTCTCGCAGAAGACCCGTCTTTGATTCCCAGCACCCACATGGTGGCTAACGATAATTATTTGTAACTTCAGTTTTGGAGGATCTGATGCCCTCTTCTGACCTCTGTGAGCACAACATGGGTGCACGTAGATATATGCAGGTAATACATTCATACACATAATAAAATAAAAATAATAAATAGCTGGGCGTGGTGGCACATGCCTGTAATCCCAGCACTGAGGAGGCAGAGGCAGGCAGATCTCTGTGAGTTCAAGGCCAGCCTGGTCTACAAAGCGAGCTCCAGACCAGCTGGGACTAAAGGGAGACCCTGTCTCAAAAAGACCAAATAATAATGATAATAATAAATAAAAAAAATTTTGGTCTTTTCGAGACAGGGTCTCCCTGTAGCCCCAGCTGTCCTGGAACTCACTCTGTAGACCAGGCTGGCCTTGAACTCACAGAGATCTGCCTGCCTCTGCCTCCCAAGTGCTAGGATTAAAGGCGTGTGCCACCATGCTTGGCCTCAAAATAAAATATTTTTTAAAAAGAGAAATCTCAGCTACAGGGCTATCTGATGACACTCAATATTTTGATTGGTGGAAACTAGGTTTTCACTAAGTTAATACATCCCAAAAGGTTTTATCTGTTAGTCACAGGATGTTAGGTCCCACACAGAGGTGGTTAAGAATGGCAATTTAGAGGGCTAAAGGTAGCCCAAGGTAGAGTGTAATTAGGCTCTAGACTCTCCACAATCATTGAGGCGCTAATCTGTTGATCAGACTTGAGGAAGTTCAGCTTGAAGGAGCAGGTTGTCTCCTGGGAACTTTTGTTAATAAGTTCCAAGAAGGAAGTTGCATTCGGTGTTACCCACCTGAGCCCTGCACACTCTGGGACTACTGCTAACCTACTCTGCCCTCCCTTCAGAAGCTGAGCCGGCGCCAGTGGCACCAGCAGGAGGCAGTGTGGGAACTCCTGCACACAGAGGTGTCCTACATCCGGAAACTTCGAGTGATCACTAATGTGAGTGTGGCTATTGCTTGTCAAGTTTGAGGCTTTGTCTAACCAGGATTGGAAGCAGGAAAGTCAAACAAAGATTGCTTCTCAGCCAGATGGGGATTCCTATTCCCAGGCCCCTGGGAGGGGGCTTCAGGCAGGTTGGGGAGGTTAACCTGCTTTAACCCAGGTGAGGTCTTATTTCTTCAACACCTGCTCTATGCCAGTTACCCAGAAGCCCACACGTTAGGTGGGACAGAGCGAGTAGACACTTTAAAAGATTTCAGCTGGGGGGCTGGAGAGATGGCCTAGCGGTTAAGAGCGCCGACTGCTCTTACAGAGGACCCGGGTTCGATCCCCAGCACCCACATGGCGGCCGAGAGCCGTCTGAAACTCCAATTCCAGGAGAACTCCAGCTCCAGGGGAATCCGAGACCCTCTTCTGACCTCCGCGGCGTTGCACGACATGGGTGCACAGACTTGCATGCAGGCAGTACATTCACACACATACAGAACTAAATAAAATTAATAAAAAAAATTTAAAAAAAAAGATTTCAGCTGGGAAGGGGAGCACGGGTGCTGGGTGTGGAACCACGGGGACAGCTTCCTGGAGAGAAGCTGAACCAGGGCAGAGGTGATGGAGAGAGTGCCAGGTGTGGCTGAAAGGCCAGGCTCAGCTGGTTCGGGGAACCCGAGTCTGGGTGGGCCTCCAGGGCTGGGACAGCTCCTGGGCTGCTCCCAGCCGCAGCGTCCTCTCCCCCACAGCTCTTCCTGTGCTGTCTCCTCAACCTGCAAGAGTCTGGGATCCTGTGTGAGGTGCGATCCGGCCTGGGGCGGCAGCGGGGGAGGTACTAGGAAAGAGGCTGGGCTGGGGCGGCATGGGGCTAGCTGGGCGGAGGGGCTGGGTGCTAGCCCCGCTAATCTGCACCCTGTCCTCCGCAGGTGGAAGCTGAGCGCCTGTTCAGCAACATCCCCGAGATTGCGCGGCTGCACCGCGGGCTCTGGAGCAGCGTGATGGTGCCCGTGCTGGAAAAGGCGCGGCGCACGCGGGCTCTGCTGCAGCCTGGAGATTTCCTCAAAGGTTTCAAGATGGTATGGACGTGAGGAGGGAGGGGGCGCTGAGACAGGGATTGGAAGCGCTGGGTAAACGCCTGGGGGTCACGGGAGGCGGGAGGTAACTGGTGCTGTGCCCCTGCGGGGGGCCAGTTCGGCTCCCTCTTCAAGCCGTACATCCGATACTGCATGGAAGAGGAGGGCTGCATGGAGTACATGCGCTGCCTGCTGCGTGACAACGACCTGTTCCGCGCCTATGTCACGGTGAGGGCGGCTGGAAAGCAGGGTGCTGGGCCTGGGGCTCAACTGGGTGGGCAGGACCTGGAAGCGATGGGGCTGGACCTGAGCCCACCCCAACCCCCTCGCAGTGGGCTGAGAAGCACCAACAGTGCCAGCGGCTGAAGCTGAGCGACATGCTGGCCAAGCCCCACCAGCGGCTCACCAAATATCCGCTGCTGCTCAAGTCCGTGCTGAGGAAGACAGATGAGCCCCGGGCCAAGGAAGCTGTCATCACCATGGTAACCTGAACAGTGAGCAGAGCACCCTCCTACTCTCTTTGTTTCTCCCAGTCCCTAGCACTAAAAGCCCTACTGCTTGTCCCCAGATTAGCTCTGTGGAGAGCTTCATCCAGCACGTGAACACATGCATGAGGCAGCGACAGGAGAGGCAGAGGCTGGCTGCTGTGGTGAGCCGGATCGATGCCTACGAGGTGGTAGAAGGCAGCAGTGATGAGGTAGACAAGGTGGGCATCTGGGCCTCGGGAAGGAACTTCTGCCCTTCTGGAAGTACCCCACTGACAGACCAGGGGGAGGCTGGTCTGTCAGTTCGGGTTTCCCAGCTGTGGCTCTGACCGCTCCAACATCCGCACTGTCGTCTTCAGCTCTTGAAGGAATTTCTGCATCTGGACTTGACAGCACCTATCCCTGGTGCCTCCCCGGAGGAGACACGGCAGCTGCTGCTGGAAGGAAGCTTGAGGATGAAGGAGGGAAAGGACAGCAAGGTGACTCTGGGACCACCCTGCGCCCAGAGCCCTTGCTCCACCCACTCTTGAAGGCACCGCCTTCCTGAGGATCTCTTGGGCCCAAGTCTGTGGCTCCTGTTAGTTACATAGTGCCGAATGACAGAGTGAGGATTGTTTCCTGTTTACAGTTTACAAAGTTACAGGAGAACAGACCCTCCCTATAGAGCTTATAACCCAGCACCTGTTTGCTGGTCTGATAGGCAAAACCCTCAAATAGTGATTTTTAAAATTATCTCCCTTTTTATTTCTTTTTTTTTTTCATCTTTTTATATATTTTGTTATTAAACTTTTTTATACAGCATTTCTCAATCCAATTTAAACTCATTTCCCTTTCCATACCCCCTCACCACCCAAGTTCATGCATTCTGCCATACATGTCTTGCATCTTTTTCTGAGTCTTTCCAAAGTGTTTTTTCTTTTTTTTTGGTCTTTTCGAGACAGGGTCTCCCTGTAGCCCCAGCTGTCGTGGAACTCACTCTGTAGACCAGGCTGGCCTTGAACTCACAAAGATCCGCCTGCCTCTGCCTCCCAAGTGCTAGGATTAAAGGTGTTCGCCACCATGCCCGGCTCCAAAGTGTTTTTTCTTTTTTTTTTTTTCAGAGTATTTTTTAAATAAGTAATGAATACAAGCATCCTTCATGTAAAACCAATTTGCAAGCAGCTATGCCCAAACTTATACAGCTCAAGGTCCCCATTGTTCAGCTGGAGGGGCTTGTATGTATAAGCATGTTGATCAAATAAGAGTCCAGTCTATATTGCTGTAGTTTCACAATTCACCCCAATCTCAGCCCTTACATTCTACCCCTTTTTATTTCTTTTCTCCTCTCATTCTTTTTTTTAAATAATCTCATTTAATTTTTTTTAATTTTTTTTTATTTATTGATGTGTATGAATGTACTGTCTGCATGTAGGTTTGTGCAGCCGTGTCATGCAAAGCCACAGAGGTCAGAAGAGGGGGTCAGATACCCCTGGAACTGGAGTTCTCCTGGAATTGGAGTTACAGATGGTTTTCAGCCGCTATGTGGGTGCTGGGGATCGAACCCGGGTCCTCTGCAAGAGCAGTCGGTGCTCTTAACCGCTAGGTCATCTCTCCAGACCCTCTCCTCTCATTCTTTTCATGGTATATTGACTCCAGGTCCCTAGGAATACAAACACGCCCTCTTTTCTGGTACCACATACCCAGCTCTAATTCTTTCTTTCTTTCTTTCTTTCTTTCTTTCTTTCTTTCTTTCTTTCTTTCTTTCTTTCTTCCTATTTTAGTGGCTGGAGCGATGGCTCAGTTATTAAGAGGACTGGCTGCTCTTGCAAAGGACTAGGGTTTGATGCCTAGCACCCACATGACACTCCAGTTCTAGGGATTTTATGTGTATGAATTTTTTTTTTACAGATGTATTTCTTATTTTATTTATTTTTGTATGTGTATGAATGTACTGTCTGCATGTAGGTTTGTGCACCGGTGTCATGCAATGCCATGGTCAGAAGAGGGTGTCGGAATTCCCCTGGAATTGGAGTTACAGATGGTTCTCAGCCGCCATGTGGGTGCTGGGGATCGAACCCGGGTCCGCTGCAAGAGCAGTCGGTGCTCTTAACCACTAGGCCATCTCTCCAGCCCCATGTATTGCCTGTATACATGTAAATGCACCACATGTATGCATTACTTACAGAGCCCAGAAGAGGGTGTCAGATCCCCTGGAACTGGAGTTACAGGTGGCTGTTACCCCCTATGTGGGTCCTCTGCAAAGGTAGAAAGTATTCTTTTTTTTTTTTTTTTGTCTTTTTGAGACAGGGTCTCCCTGTAGTCCCAGCTGTCCTGGAACTCACTCTGTATGTAGACCAGGCTGGCCTTGAACTCACAAAGATCCGCCTGCCTCTGCCTCCCAAGTGCTAGGACTAAAGGCGTGCGCCACCACGCCTGGCAGAAAGTATTCTTAACTGCTGAGTCACTTCTTGGCCTCGATCCTCCTTTCTCCTCGATCTTCCTTTTTCTGCTTCCCCAAATGCTAGGATTTCAAGTGTACACCACTATGCCTAAACTTTTTCCTCTTTTTAATGTAAACTATGATCAAGACAAACAATGAATTTTAAAAAAATCTCACCAGACTGTTAGCGCACACCTTTAATCCCAAGCACTTGGGAAGCAGAGACAGGCAGATCTCTCTCTGTGAGATTGAAGTCAGCTTGACTATATAGTGTGTTCCAGGCCAGCTGGGGTTATAGGCAGACCCTGTCTCAAAAAATGAGAAGGAAATAAAATCCTCTTTCTTTCTTTCTTTTTTTTTTTTTTTTAATTTTATTTATTTTTGTATGTGTATGACTGTACTATCTGCATGCAGGTTTGTGCACCCGTGTCGTGCAACGCCGCGGAGGTCAGAAGAGGGTCTCGGATTCCCCTGGAACGGGAGTTCTCCTGGAATTGGAGTTACAGAAGGTTCTTAGCCGCCATGTGGGTGCTGGGGATCGAACCCGGGTCCTCTGCAAGAGCAGTCGGTGCTCTTAACCGCTAGGCTATCTCTCCAGCCCCAGTCTTTCTTTCATTTAAATTTTACTCAGAGGCTCCTGGTAGGGAAGGGAGGTGTTTAACAAAAACAATTTCAGGGTGACAATGGGGGGGGCTTAGTCCTGCCAAGCCTGACCACTCAGATCCATTCCTGGGACCCACATGGTAGAAGGAGAGGAACAACCCTTCCCCTGTGTGTCTGCCTCCCCAACAAATAAAAAACAAACCCCCCAGCATTCCCAGCTAAGGGTTTGCAGCAACCTCAGGGTCCTCCTCCTGGCCCTCCCCCGACTCCTGCTCTCCCACCCCAGATGGATGTGTACTGTTTCCTCTTCACGGATCTTCTCCTGGTAACCAAGGCTGTGAAGAAAGCTGAGAGAACCAAGGTCATCAGACCACCGCTGCTGGTGGACAAGATTGTGTGCCGGGAGCTTCGAGACCCTGGTAAGCGCTGACTCCTTGCTCCTAGTCAGGGGCTACACTGGGTAGGAGCTCTTGCCTTGGCTGACTCTGACCTGGTCCTTCTCTGACCAGGCTCCTTTCTTCTCATCTACTTAAATGAGTTCCACAGTGCCGTGGGGGCCTACACATTCCAGGCCAGCAGTCAGGCCTTGTGCCGCGGCTGGGTAGATGCCATTTACAATGCCCAGGTGAGACCAGAGCGGCATAGGGGTACAGGGCGAACTGAAAGCCTGTTGATCCCAGCTCATTCTGTCCCTGTGCTCCCCCAACCCTACCCGCAGAACCAGATGCAGCAGCTGCGTGTCCAGGAGCACCCAGGCAGCCAGCAGCATCTGCAGAGCCTGGAAGAGGAGGAAGATGAGCAGGAGGAAGAGGAGGAGGAGGAAGGCAAGGAGAGTGGTACTTCTGCCGCTAGCTCTCCTACCATCCTTCGAAGGAGCAGCAACAGCCTCGGTTCCCAGAACTGGTATGTTTGTTCAAGACTGCCCAGCACACTGGGTATGGTGGCTCATGCTTGTAATCACAGCATGAGCTGAGGCAGGAGGATGACCTCAGATTTCCGCCAGTCTGGGTTACAAAGTAAGACCCTGTTTCAAGAGAAAAATGAAACACACACACACACACACACACTTCAGAAAGTCCCTGCCAGCCCAGGACTTCTTCTGGCTTAGGGTACTGGGGCAGAGATTGTTCTCTGAATAGAATGTTAGAAGCCTGGTGGAAGGATTAGGGGACAGCGCTGTCTCCCACTGGAGTCCAGGTAGGAAAGGGTGACCATTGTCAGTGGTGACCATTGTCAGTGGCTGCCCACAGCTCTGCGTGGAGGTTTCTCAGGCCAGGATAGAAAGTTGGTGTCTCATGTCACAGAGGTGGGAATATCTGAGCTTTGAGCTCCTAGGAGCTTCTAGGCCTTTTCTGCTTCTCTGGGTGGCTGACTCTCCTCTCGGTCCCGCAGCGCCTCCGATGGCTCCACCGAAACCCTGGCCATGGTTGTGGTGGAGCCTGGGGAAACACTGTCCTCTCCTGAGCTTGACCGGGGTCCCTTTGGCTCCCAGTCAGACGAGACCTCTCTCAGCACCACTGCTTCATCCATCACGCCCACCAGTGAGCTGCTGCCCCTGGGCCCTGTGAACGGGCGCTCCTGTTCCATGGACTCTGCCTATGGCACCCTGTCCCCCACCTCTCTGCAAGACTTTGTGGCTCCACCCCCTGTGGCAGAACCAGTGCCCCGGCCCCTAGAGTTATCACAGACCCCATCGCCCCCACCCTCGCCCCGCCTCCGCCGCCGCACCCCTGTCCAGCTGCTCCCTCGCCCACACCACCTGCTCAAGTCCAAATCCGAGGCCAGCCTCCTCCAGTTGCTGTCAGGAGCTGCCACTCGTGGAGCCCCTGCAGCTCCCAGCCGCAGCCTGTCAGAACTGTGCCTGGCCACAGTCCCTGCTGTCAGGACTCAGGGCTCCCCTCAGGAAGCTGGGCCTGGCTGGGATTGCCCAGGGCCATGTCCCCGTGTCCATGGCCCAGAGACATCAGAACCCAAGATCAGAGCCAGCTGCCCGTCTGGGGGATCTGCAGACTCTGCCAGGAGGTGTAGAGAGCTGCCTTCTGGGACTGCTCTGAGGGTGCAGCCTGAGCCTCCCCCAGGGATCTCTGCCCAGCACAGGAAGCTGACCCTGGCCCAGCTCTACCGGATCAGGACCACCCTGCTGCTTAACTCCACCCTCACTGCCTCGTGAGTGGGCTAGCTGGGGGAGGGTCAGGTGACTCAGTGTGACTCGTGGGTGGCACTGTCTTGGAAGTGGAGATATGGTCATGACTGCAGGCATCAGCATTTGGGTGTCTAGTAGGCAGCCGTAAAGGGGCCAGAGGATTATAGTGGAGACAGTAGCCAGAACCACTTTATGAATGACATCAACCAAGAATCAACTTCCTCCCCACCCCTTGCAGGGAAGTCTGAGCAGGAGGAGGCCCCCAAGGGACCACTGACTAAACAGCAGCGGACAACATGCCTTCTGGAGGACACGGCACCTGCTTCAGCTGCGTCACGTGTGCATGTATTGGAGCGTCAGGCGGGATGCCTACCTACCACCTCAAGGCTGATTTGCACTTTGCCAGACTGGATGGAGTGGAGAGGGGCTCAGTAGTGCTCCAGGCTCAGTAGTGCTTCAGGCTCAGGAGCACTCCAGGCTCAGGAGCACTCCAGGCTCAGTAGTGCTTCAGGCTCAGTAGTGCTCCAGGCTCAGTAGAGCTCCAGGCCCAGGCTACAATGCCCCACCCCTGGCCCTGGCAGTCCCTTGCCTCCTGGTTTTGAAATTACCAGCCCTAATTCTCTGGGCTGGGCCCTCCCAGTACCACCTCCGTCTGGGCTCAGATGTGACGAGCTCCTACCCCAGCCCAGGCTTGGGCTGGGCTCTTTGTCAAGCTGCGTATTTATTGAGTTTGGTTCTTTTATAAAGACTTGTGTATACTCCCCTGGAAAGAGTCCTGTGCTTCTGGGTCTCACTACACAGAGCTGGGTTGGGGGGCCCCGGGCTCTGTGCCTCACCAGCAGCGGCTGACACTGGGGGGAGGCAGCAATGCTGTGCTGGGGCAGGGATGTCAAGGCCAACACCTCAAGACCAAGTTTGTTTCCTACCACAGCTAGGAAGCCACTATTAATTGGACTCTAATGAGATGCCTCTTGGCCCTGTCTTTTGCCAAACTCGAGCTAATGTCAGGGCGGGTGATAACTTGGGACTATGTTCTCAGGGCCCACAGCTAGGTACTCTGGGGGAAATGGGTCCCCCACTTAAGTCCTCTCAAGTACTTGTGGCTCAGGAAAGTCACTTGTCCTGGTTCTCAGAGTTGGACCTGGAATAGGGGTAGATGGGAATGCAGCCAAGTCCCAGGTTGGGCAAGTCAAAGCACACTCAGATGCTAGTGCGGAGTGAGACTGTGTTAGTGGGGAGAACCCCCTCAGTTTCTTAGGACAGGTGGGGCTCATTCTGGCCACCCCTTGGGGCGGGCTTTTCTGGAGGGCTCTTCTGGAAGGGGCAGGCGGATTCTGGGCTCTGTCACAGCTGAGCCAAGGGGAAGCCCCACACTGCGCACGCCCATTAGCGGTGGAGCTTGCTGGGCCCTGGAGGCGCAGACTGCCATGGAACCATGGCCACAGGGCTGCGTGGAGGTGGCTGTGGTAAGTGGAGTCGCGGGAGGCCTAGGACAGCCTGGAACCTGGCTTGCAGCCCAGATAACCAGGCCTCACAGGAAAGGGGCCATGCGGGCCTCTGAGCTCCGACCGGGCTGCGAGCTGGGTCGCCTCCAACGCCCCCCCCCCCCCGACCTAGTTAGAGGCTCGGGCGGCGCCCTTCCGTTGAAAGGAAGCATCCTCACCAGGGCCAGAGGGGTCTGGGGGCCGCCACCTAACGGAAAGCACCGCAGGAGTCAGGGTGGCCTAGTTTCCCCTTCCCGCCTGGGTACAGGGGAAGTGGATACGGGGCTGGCAGGGCCCCCCACTCTCTGTCGTTCCTAGCCTGGGTCTATCACAGGGAGAAGGAGGCTGGTCCCACTTCCCCACCCATGGGCACCCCCTTCAGTCCAGGAGCCTGAGAAGTAGGTTGCTCAGGTGGAAAATGCTAGAACCTGTGAAATGGACCCTGGGCATGGAGGGGTCCCCTCATGGGCTGGCCACACAGGGGTCAGCAGCATTTGTCCCCCAGGCGTTCCTCCTCTTGCTGTTGCTTCTGGGTGGCCAGAGTCAGGGCAGCACCCCTGGTTCCCAGTGTGACTGCGCCAGTGACTTTCAGAGGGGGTATGGCTCATTTTGTTGCAAGGGCTGCCCAATAGGTAAGTATCTGGAAGGGGAAGGGGGAAGGGGGATGGGACAAGTGCGGGTGGGGGCAGGAAAGAGTCAGAGCTTTGGGGGATGGGGTCTGGGGAGGCTTAGGGTGGCGTGTATAGGTGGGAAGGATGTCGGAGGGATGTTGGGAGCCAGAGAGGAAGAGGCAGAGATCAGTTTAGGAAGTGCCAGGACCCGCTTTGACTTTCTGACCCCTGTGTGGGTTCCACAGGGCACTACATGAAGGCCCCCTGCACAGAGCCCTGTGGAGACTCCACCTGCCTTCCCTGCCCGCAAGGCACATTTCTGACCAGGGAAAGCCACTTTAAGACTCGTTGTATCCGATGCCAGACCTGTGATGAAAAAGGTGAGGCCATGCCCAGGGCCCGGAGGACTCTTGAGATTAGGCCGGGTCTTTCCAAATGAAGTGGCTGGCTTGGTCTCAACCCTGGGGTGTGAGAGGACCGTGTGTCCACTCTAACCCTATCCTGTTTCAGTATCTTTTCTCAGTGACCTTCCTATCTCCCTATGCCTTGACCTCTACTCAACTGTGATCTCCCCACTTCTCTACCTGTGCGTTAACCTGGGGCTCCTCTGGAGACTTTTCCTTGCTTCTCTGTGAGGGTCGGTACCCTGACTCACTTTTATGCTCCCCATCTTCCTGACAGCCTCCCAAGTGGCCCTGGAGAACTGCTCAGCAGTGGCAGACACCCGCTGTGGCTGCCAGCCAGGCTGGCGTGTTGAGTGCACCACCAAGCCTTGTAGGGAAAACTCACCTTTCTTCTGTAGCTGCCAAAGCTGTGAGACTCCACCACTCCGTGAGTGACCCATCCTGAGCCGGCTACCCCCAAGCCCCTTTGTTCCAGATCCCTTCCCTCCTGTCCTGACACAAGCCATCTCTTGGTCTGCAGGCCTCTGCATGCCTGGCTTCTATGAAAACGTCAATGGCTGTGTGTCCTGCCCCACGTAACTTACTCGTTCTCCTGGGTCCGAGGGAAGGGGCACTGGGAGGGCTGGGAGCAGGGTGGGAGCTTTGGAGATGGGTGCTGCTGGTTAGGAGTACGAAAAAGAGGTGTGTCGGGGGAGCTAGGCCCTGCAGTGGGAAGGACATTTTGAGCAAATGGGGTGGTAAATGCAGATAAAGGGATGCATCTTCACTGTCTGCCAGAATTTACCTTGGGATCCCTTCCACTTCCCAATTATTTTTTCAGTCATATCCTGATTCTTAGTTTGATAGAGCTCAGAACTCGGGCTGAGACTAGACTTGCTGCTAGTCCTTGGGAAGTTAGTCAACTTGGCATTTTCCTTCTGAACATGGAGGTGCCATTAGGTTTTTTTTTTTTATTTTAATTTTTTATTTATTTTTGTATGTGTATGAATGTACTGTCTGCATGTGGGTTTGTGCACCCGTGTCTTGCAGTGCCGCGGAGGTCAGAAGAGGGTCTCGGTTTCCCCTGGAACTGGAGTTCTCCTGGAATTGGAGTTACAGACGGTTCTTAGCCGCCATGTGGGTGTTGGGGATTGAACCCGGGTCCTCTGCAAGAGCAGTCGGTGCTCTTAACCGCTACACTATCTCTCCAGCCCCGCCATTAGTTTTTTTGGGGTGTGTGTGATAAGGAAAAGGCACCTTGCTCATTTATGGACCCAAGCCTTCGAGCATCTTCATTTCTAGACACTATACTAGGTACCAACCAGGACCTAGAGGCAAAAATTCCTGTCTTTGTGGAGTCTAGTTTAAAAAGCTCAAGTTGGCCGGGCGTGGTGGTGCACGCCTTTAATCCTAGCACTTGGGAGGCAGAGGCAGGCGGATCTTTGTGAGTTCAAGGCCAGCCTGGTCTACAGAGTGAGTTCCAGGACAGCTGGGACTACAGGGAGACCCTGTCTCAAAAAAAGACCAAAAAAAAAAAAATAAAATAAAAAAAAAATAAATAAAAAGCTCAAGTTGATATTTCAGTGATACTTAGGGAACATTCTTGGGCAGAATAAGACCTGGGATGGAAGCCTCTCCTACTTGTCCCCCTAGCCCCCCTGGAGATGGCAAAGGTCCCGGGTAGCCCTCAGCCCCCTTCCCCTTGCAGGAGCAGCAGCAGCAGCTGTCCAGAAGCCTGTTTTGCCATCTGTGGCTGGAGACGGAGTAGGTGATGGGCTGGGAATTCTAGTCGGAGAGCTGGGATGGGCCAACATGGGGGTGGGGGAGTGCTGCCACTTGGCACCCACCCCAGGCCACCCATTGCGCTTTCAGTGTTCTTGGTCCAGGTGCTTCTGGCTAGCCTGGTGGTCCCACTCTTGCTTGGGGTTACCCTGATCTACACATATCGAAGATGCCAGCCTTGCAAGCCTGTAGTCCCTGGTAAGTCCACACTTACACTGCCTACATATATTGTATATATGTAGATATGTCCCAGGTCAGGATGGGTACTCTAGACTCCACCCAACCCTGATGCAGAAGGGGAAACTGAGGGAAGGGATGTGGGGTGCAGAGGAACCCAAGCAGTGCTGGACTGATTACTGGCCAGACCTTGTTTGTCTCTATCAGCAGACACAGCTGGAACTGAGCCCCTAAGCCCACCACAGGTAAGCATCTCAGTACTGGGTAAGAAGGCTACCCTCTGGGGCTAGAATTGCAATCTGGTTGCTGGCACAGGTTAGTTATCTTGGTGAGCAAACCAGACCCAGTCAAGGGACCCAGTCTACTGGGGTCCAGGGCCTAACATTCAAAAGGATGAGTGTCCCCAAGGGATTGGGAGACAAGCGTCCACAGCCGGGATGATCCCAGGCCAACATAGTAACTGTAATCTGCTGAGTCCCAGACAGCAAGGGCCTCCAGGGGACGGTGATAGTGCTGGGCGTCTGCTGCCTAAGCCAGGAAGTGTCCACCTCTGGTCAGAGACTGCAGAAAGGGGCCTATGGCTGACTTAGATCCCCTCGTTGTCTTCCAGACCACCCATCTCTCAGTGTCAGACACCGCCCACACTCTTCTGGCCTCCCCTGGCAGTAGTGGGAAAGTTTGCTCCGTCCAGTTGGTGGGCAGTAGTTGGACCGCCGGCTTCTGCCAGGCCCATGAGGTACCTTACCAGCAGGTGCCACAGTCCTGGGACCAGCCGCCCAACAGAGCTCTGGGTAAGGCATGGCAGTGGCCTGAGTCCTGACCCCATCTTCCCAAGTCCAAGGAGGGAAGCTGGGATTTCATAACCTATTTCCTGTCCTCACCGGGTGGTGTCTGTCTGGTGCAGTGGGATCCATTAGACCTCCCTGGAGAGCACCCCCCCCCCACACCCTTGACCCCACCTCATGGCCTCAGCTTGTATTTCCCATTGGTTCTCTCTGGTCTCACTTCAGGGCCTCCCGTGGCGCCCCCTGCAGGCTCGCCAGCTGCTGTTCTCCAGCCGGGCCCACAGCTCTACGACGTGATGGATGCGGTCCCAGCACGGCGGTGGAAGGAGTTTGTGCGCACCCTGGGGCTGCGAGAGGCAGAAATTGAAGCGGTGGAAGTGGAGGTCTGCCGCTTCCGTGACCAGCAGTACGAGATGCTCAAGCGCTGGCGCCAGCAGCAGCCCGCGGGCCTGGGCGCCATCTATGCAGCCTTGGAGCGCATGGGGCTGGAAGGCTGCGCTGAGGACCTGCGTAGCCGCCTGCAGCGTGGCCCGTGACGCAGGGCCCACCCGCCACTCTGGCACTCCAGTGACCCCTGCAGGAGCCTTAAGTACCGTTACTTATGCGTGTAGACATTTTATGTCACTTACTACCCCCCTGGCACGGCCCTGCGTAGCAGCGCCGGCTAGCCTCGCCCCTGCGCCCCTCTGCCCCTGCGCAGCTGCAGTTATGAATTATCAGGAGGGGCCGAGGGATGGACTGCTGGGCTGTTTTTCAGCCTGAGTTTGGCCTTGGTATTAAATCTCTTTAGAAAAGCGGCTTCTCTGTGTTTGCATGGAGGCTGGGGGTTCAGTTAAGTGGCTCTGGCTTGGTTTCCCAGGGCGCTTGCAGAAGGTGGCCACCTTGGGGACTGGAGCGCATAGTAGAGACCCTGGGACCCTCGGCTCCCACACCCGCCCCTGGCGCGTCTGCCAAGACCCAGTGTCCCTACCCTCACCCCATCCTCCGGAAGGAGAAAGTCGCAAAGGCGCTGAGAGTGAGAGTGAATGAGAGCCACAGGTGGCGGAGAGAGGTTTAATGGGGCGGGGCGCAGTTGCAGTCACAGTGCAGGGTCCCTGCCCTCCACTCGCGCCACGGGGGGCAGTGAAAGGGTCAGGGGAGCGAAGGTCCTGGACAGGCGTCACTGAGGGTGGGGCGGGGGTGGGGGTGGGGGTGGGATGGGGCCCCTCGGGAGCGGCAACTCCGCCCCGACGGACAGGTTTCATCATTTCTGGTAAACAAATGACTGAGAAATGCTGCCCGGCCCGGGCCGACAGCGCAGATCTGGGTCGCGGAAGGAGGAAAACCCCTTCCCCGAGCTCGGGGCCTGCCTCCACCCAGGATGCGCCCGCTATGTAGGTTCCGGGCTGCGGGGGAGGGGGCCGCAGCCGGGCGTGCGCCCCGCAGGAAAAGTCACCACCCACGGGGCTGGGGAGAGCTCTGCACGCGTTGACAGTCAACGAACATGCAAATGTATGTAAGGGAAGCATGCAAATAAGCAGCATCTTTTTGCGTCAGTAGCTTGGGCACTTTTTTTCCAGGCGACTGCAGCAGCGGTGCGCGCGCTCCAGAGGCAAGGGCTGGGGATGTGGGGCCAGGGACGGGGATGGGGAGGGTTCCGGCACCGAAGGGAAGGGCTCCCAGCCCTTCCACACCAACCTGACAGGATGGGGTGGGGGGCTGGGGGGACCGCCCTCCAACCTCTCAGAGCCTCTGAGACAAGAGGCCTAGGCGTCTGTTACTTAGGGATGTCCCCCTTCTTCAGGATGACCTGTCGCTGCCAGGGTGCCAGCTTGGCTTCGTCATAGCCGAGGGTCCGCAGTTTCTCTGATTGCTCTTTCGCCCTCTTTATCTCTGCCTGCTTTTGCTGCTCCTCTGTTTTTCTGTATATGAGTGATGGCCAAAACTCAGGGATGTAAGCCAGGGTACCAAGGTAGTAGCCACCGAGGTGGCAGTGGAAGAGACTACTGAGGACAGGGGTGGACTGCTCAAGCACATAGGGCTTCCTTCCGGGCTGTATTAAGAGTTCCTGGGATATCTAGATGACATCACGACTGGAGGCTGAGGCTTGGGGGAGGTGTTATTGGAATGGAGGTGCTGGGTAACAGTGCATGGTGTGACCCCTCTGTGACTAGGGGTGTTACAGAACATGGGGGGGATCAGTGACAGGAGGCCTGTCATTGGAGACAGGGTCTTGATGTATTCCAGGCTAGCCTCAAACTGTTATGTAGATAGCAAACTGAACTTCTCCTCCTGCCTACACCTGAGTGCTGGCATTATAGATCTCTGCCACCATGGCAGGGTTAGGAAACACTGGGAGTGTTGAACCAAAAGCTTTGTGCATGCTAGGCAAGCACTCCCCTGATGGACTATATCTCCAGCTCTCATTAATAACTCTTATGCCAAAGAGTTGAAATGCTTTTTATGGCTTAATATAATTAATTAAAGTAATACAATTAATTCCACCTATATCTTAATTTTCTCACTATGGCTACTCCAAAATTTAAACTTACATTTTTTTTTTTTTTTTGGTCTTTTTGAGACAGGGTCTCCCTGTAGCTCTGGCTGTCCTGGAACTCACTATTGTAGACCAGGCTGGCCTTGAACTCACAAAGATCCCCCTGCTTCTGCCTCCCAAGTGCTAGGATTAAAGGCATGCACCACCGAGCCCGGTCTAAACTTATATTTTATCTTGACTGAACAATAATAGGCCAGATTACTGGGTAGAGAAGCTAATTTGAGGGGAATATATGGATGATCAGGTTTATTGATTTTGAAGTTAAAATAACTATAGGATAGAAAGGGTAGGATTTTTCTTTTTTTTTTTTTTTTTCTCTTTTGTGAGACAAGGTCTCTGTGACTCAGGTTGGCCTTGAACTGGCTAGATAGCCAAGGATGACCTTGAACTTCCTGATCCTCCAGATTATACCTACCAAGTGCTAATGTTATAAGTGTGTGAAAGGTGTTTTTTTTTCTTTTGGAGACAGCGTCTCCCTGTCTCTCCAGCTGGCCTGGAACTGACTCTGTACACCAGGCAGAACTCACAGAGTCTGCCTCTCTGCCTCCCAAGTGCTGGGATTAAAGGTGTGGACCTCCATGTCCAGCTGAAAGGTGGGTTTTTTGCTTTTTTTTTTTTTGATCTTTTCGAGACAGGGTCTCCCTGTAGTCCCAGTTGTCCTGGAACTCACTCTGTAGACCAGGCTGGCCTTGAACTCACAAAGATCCGCCTGCCTCTGCCTCCCAAGTGCTAGGACTAAAGGCGTGCTGCTGAAAGGTGGTTTTAATAGGAGGAGGTGGTCTGGGAAATTTAGGAATGTTTTCAGAGCACAGGAACTAGATTTGAGAAGACAGATGCTAAGTAACCAAGAGACAGGGATCTGGTGTCATTATCGGAAGCTGAGGGGTTATGCTAATAAGGACTGAAGTGATGGGATGTGCCCAACATAAGGCCGGATGAAGGACTAAAAGACCAAGGCTCTGTGGCTGGGTGTGCGAAGGGTGGCCAGTTGTGGCAGCCAATACTTACCGCTTCTGCTCTCTGGAATGAAAAAGAGACAATGTTATTTGGTACCACAGCTTCAGAGCCAGTCAAGACACCCTGCCAAGCCAGCCTCCTCCAGCCCCGGCTCACCTCTCCTCTTCCATTTTCTTCCGCAGGATGTCCCGCCTCCAGGCAGGCAGGCTGGCCAGCCGGGCCTCCTCCTCTTCCTCCTAAAACATAAGCACACAGTTTGAGGATCAGACTGGCCTAAATTTATGGGTCAGGGACATGCATATCCAACTCTGGGGACATGGAGGGTTCAGGGATGACAGAACATAAATGTGGTTACATGAAAAGACCTTTTTGCTGCCCTTCTTATGGGGACAAAGAGATAATGGTGCCAGGCCACAGTCTGCTCAGAAGGTGTGTCTTGCTCTCCAAAGACCCATCCAGTTCCCTAGAGGCAGAGGCAGAAGACCAGTGGTAGAAGAAAACCCATAAAAAAGCAGCTGAGCCTCAGAGATGTGAGCCTGATTTCTCACAAGGTGGGTGGCTAAATGGTCGCAGGCCTGTCTCCCAGAATTTCTGAGCAGATGTAGACTTGGGTACCATATACCTGGCCAGCTCAAGGAGATGCCTCTGCCTCCCCTGTGAAGAACCCTCTGGCCCACGAGTGCTCTTTTCCCAGTGGAAAGGGGAAAGCTCCCTCACTGTGGGGGTGTAATGACATTGGTGGCATTTAACACAGCCTACAAGACAGTGTTTTATTCCTTGGATGTTACAGAGGAGAAAAGGTCTGTACACATCACACACCACACAGAACACTGCACAGGTGGCCAGGGAGGTAGCTGTGGACTCCAGTGGAAAATCAAAGATGGGGAGACAGAGCCACACTGCCCCAAAGGGGACCCACTGTCCCCCCTCAGAATATTTCTGTTTGTTGTCTGGCTTCACAGAGGGGAACACCTGACTTGCCCTGTGACAAGCCCCACCTATATCACAAATGCCTCTCATTTCCTGCCTCCAGGAGACCTCAAAAGTCCCAGGCAAGCAAGTTTTTTGTTGTTGTTATGAAAACCCATATCCTAGGTTCTTTCTGCCCAAGTCCAGCCTCTAGAAGTCATTAGTCAGGCATCATGCTAAACTCTGAATTTGCTGTCAGATGTCAAATAGCTCTGCCTCCTTCTCCTTCCAGAAGGAGAAACTCCGGTCAATATAGCGGCAGATGTCCTCATTGCTAAACTCCCCCATCTCAGACACCAGCTCTAAGGGCTCCTCGCCAGGCGGCTCTGAACTGGGCAGGTCTGAGGCTGGAGGTGGTGCAGCTGGTGGGGGCTGTGGAGCAGGGGCCGGAGCCTCTGGCTGCCTCTTTGGCTGGTCCTGTGTTGGAGATGGAGTGGCTTCGACTGAACCCTTCTCCTTTCCTTTCTCTTCTTCCTCCTGTGTATACTCCTTTTCCTCCTCCCGTTTTTCCTCCTCTTCCTCCTGTGTTTTTTCCTTCTCTTCCTCCTCCTCTTGCTCGTTCTCCCTTTTCCCCTCCTCCTCTTCCTCTTCCTTCACCACCTCTTCCTCCTCCTCTTCTTTCTCCTCCTGGGGCTTTCCACCAGCGGATTCAGACTCCTGGCTGTCTCCAAAGAACTGGAGCTTGAGGTCTTCAAAGCCATCTTCCCAGCCACGCCTACCAGCCTCCACTTCCTCCATCACTACCCGGTGGAATTGGCGAATGAGTTCCCATGGGTGGCTGCCCAGCCGGTCGAACATCTCGTAGCACAGCAAGTGGCGGAACTTGCGTTCCTCGCGGCTCAGGCCCATCTCCAGCAGCTGAAAGTAACCTAACATAAAGAGGTCCAGAGTGAGACTGTCGTAGCTCCTCGAAGAGCCGCCATCGAGCGGTGGCAGAAAGTGCTGGGGCCAGTACAGACCATGTGCCAGCCCTGAGCCAGGTGCCTGGCCCGCCGGTACCTGCTTTAGCAGGCTCCGCCAGTGGCCCAGCAGTTTGCCCACCACCCGCCGCTGCTGGAGCAGGTGCAGGAGCCGTTCTTCGGGGCCACCGTCCGCGACATCGGCCTCCGGGAAGGGACCAGTGCTGGAGGCCACCACCCGGGGCAGCAGTCTGCGCAGACGCGCCTGGGCGTGGCGCCCGGGTCCTTGGAAGGTCCACTTGCGCCAGTGCTCCAGGAAGAGGTAGACTATGCGCTCTTTGCGCATGTCGATGTAATCCTGGACGCCCAGCAGCTCGGTGGAGAGCAGAGGCCCCTGTTCTAGCTGCTCAGGCTTCAGCAGCTTCTGTGGGCGCTCCCACTCCTCGGGCGGGTCCAGGGTTGGGCTCAGGGGCTCCTCCGCGGCCCAGAGCCCGTTGGCAACGGCGACGCTAGGCTCACTGGAAGCGATCGCCACGTAGTCCTCCTCCAGGATGGGTTCCCGGTCCGGGGTGCTGGCCGGCTGCGGGAGCTTGCGGTGCAGGCTATGGGTGGGTGATGCGCCCTGGGCGCGCAGCTCGTACTCCGCGCGCAGGTGCTGCACCGAGACGCCGCATTCGAGGATCTCGCGAGCCACGGCCTCGCGGCACCAGCTGAGCGAGTGCGAGCGGCCCAGGCAGAGTGGCCCGGGCCTGGAGGGTGCGTCGGGCAGCGGCGCCAGCGGTTGGCCGGTGTCGGCGGCCAGCAGCTCTGCCAGGTATGCTGGCCTGCCGCCCAGCGCGGCCAGCAGCGTGGCCATGCTTTTGAGCAGCGTGGAGATCTTGCTGCACCAGGCGGGCAGGTTGGGCGCGTGGCCGTGCATGCGGCGCGGGTCGACGGTGAAGCGCGGCGCGGACAGGGCGGCCGTGATGGGGAGCAGCTTCTCCAGCTCCAGCTCCAGCTGCTCCAGGCGCGCTTCCAGCTTCTTCGCCTTGTGCAGTACCTGTAGGTTCTCGATTTGCTGTTCGATGCGGAGGATGTCGGCCTCGGTCATGAGTTCGCCGAAGGGCCCCAGGATAGCGTTGTGCTGGTAGGAGTACCTCCAGCCCTCCGGGGGGTAGCAGCAGGCGCTAGCGACCGTCAGCTAAGGCGGGGAGGAAAACAAGAGACGGGAGGGAGGTGCGTCTCCCTCTGGCCCAGCTTCCGCTGCAGCGCCGCTGGGAACCCTTTTGCAAGTCCTGGGTGGTGTAATGGCTCTGCCGGGCTGCGTTTGCAGCGATGGGCCTTCTGGAGATTGCACTGCGGTGAGGCTTCGGCTCCGGACTCTGAGCAGTGTTCACTGTGGTTGGTGGCTGGGTGCTGCTATGGAGGTTGGGAAGGCAGGCTGGCAGACAGGGTCTCCATGCCTGGCTTGTTTGCTCATTACACCACCCAAAGACCATGCGAAGGCATTGGTGCTTGGAGGCACGGAGGCCTTTTTTTTTTTTTTTTTTTTCCTTTTTGAAACAGGGTCTCCCTGTAGCCCCAGCTGGCCTGGAATTCACTATGTAGACCAGACTGGCCTTGAACTCACAGAGCTCTACCTGCCTCTGCCTCTTAAGTGCTAGGATTAAAGGTGTGCGCCACAAAGTCCAGCCTAATGGTCTGTTTTTCTAAGCCAGAGGCCAGTGAGGCCTCTCAGATCACAAACCCGCTTCTCAGACTCCCTGTGGCCCAAGTCCTCCTTGTTCCAGAGGTCAGTGTTTCACATGCTTGGACAAAAAAAGCCACTCTACTCCCAAAGATGCATGGGGCCCGGCTTGATAGGGACGTTTTACTCATCTCTTTTCTGCCATCTCTAGGCCAGCGCTCTAGTGCCAGACTCCTCTCGACCCCCAGCATTTCATTTCTGACATGCATGTGTGATGATCTAACTCCCCCAGCTAACTGAGTCCAAGCTTTGTACATTGCTTCTTCCTTCCAGGCACCTCTAGTAACCCCCCTCCACCAACTGCATGCTCTACCACACCTGGCCACCCTGACTTCTAGAACACCCCATCTTGCATCATTCCTCTTCACCTCACTCTTTTCCCAGCTAGCTCTTGTGTCCTTCCCCCAACTCATCTTGCCATAAGACAACATCACCACCTTTCACCCTATAAGCATCCCCGGGCCACAACTGGGAGCCAGTTGAGGGTCACTCTAGTCCCTTGTGCTCTGGACCATAGTGACAGGTACATTAAAAAACCCAATTGTCACCCCAGTCGTCACTTGTATCATCTTGTTTTGTCTCCTTGGGGACATTTATTTGCTTGTGAATACAGACAGACAGACAGACAGACAGACAGACAGACACACACACACACACACACCTCCAGTCACCTTGGGAGCCGGCCTTGGTATATTCACTGCAGACTCCCAGAGAATACAGCAGTGTATATTGCAGAGATAGGAACTCAGAAAATTTAATGAATAAATGCTATCATCAGTTAGTGATGACCAGCTCATCCTACAAATATGTTAACTGAGGCTGGACAAGTCTCACTATCAGCAGCTACAAAGTCCCAGTCAGTTTGGCTAACAACAAAGCTCCCTTTTGGATACTCAGTGTGGTCCCTGGATCACACCCACCCAGGAGATTGTTAGAAATGGAGAAGCTAGAGTCCTCCCCCTCCTAAAGCAGAATAAGCCTTTAATAGGTTTCAGGTGATTTGAAGGCACATTAGAGTTTAGTAAACAAAACTGATAGCTTACTTCAAGGAACAGGCTGCTGGAGGTGGGGAGACCAAGACCTGTGTGTGTGTGTGTGTGTTGTTGTCCTGTAAACTTTCTTTTCTCCAAGATTTGAAGGCACATTAGAGTTTAGTAAACAAAACTGATAGCTTACTTCAACAGGCTGCTGGAGGTGGGGAGACCAAGACCTGTGTGTGTGTGTGTGTGTGTGTGTGTGTTGTTGTTGTCCTGTAAACTTTCTTTTCTCCAAGAGCAAGGGCTTTGTTGGAGGTTGAAGGGCCAGAACAGATTGAGGGGTATCCTGGGGAACAGACTGTACACTCAGCACAGAACAGGTTGAGGGGTATCCTGGGGAATAGACTGTACACTCAGCGCAGACCCCAGGCCTTTCTAGGAAGCTGCACCCCACCCACCTTCCTCTTCTGCTCCTCTTCCTCCTGCATCTTCTGCTGCAGCTTTCGAACCATCACCTGGCGCTTCCACTCTGGGATTGGCCGACCCTGCTCATCCAGTGAGGGGACGAGAGCCTCCACGTCCAGCTGCACTCCTGGTGCGGGGGTGGCAGGAGGTGCCGGCACTACGCTGCCATTGAGCAGTGGCTGAGGCCCCAAGGCTGGCGGGGTGGGGCTTCGGGCCTGAGATAGCGCAGGTGACACTGAAGGCTGTGGTGACTCAGGCTGCCAGGAGAAGTGGTAGGGCTGAGCGCTGGGCAGGCACTGGGAGCTAGGGCGGGGCGCCCGTCCAGTGCCTACCTGGGAGGGTGGTTGCCCGCTGCCTGAGAACACTGTGGTGAGCCCCTTGCTCTGCGGTGTTGGCTTCAGGCTCTTCCCTGCCTTGATCTCAGCCAGTAGATCTGAGTTATCACCCGTTGGGGACATCATGTTGAAAGACTTGGTGCCTGTGCACAGGAGAAGAGGTGCTTGGTTGGGGGTCAGACAGCACCCCCACTTCCCCATCTGAGCCTCCACAGCCCCCTCCCCGGGCCAGATGGGCGGGGTCCTCCTTTGGGCCCAGAGATAGCTCTCCAGATCCTGGGATACCTTGGGTAGCTCTCAGGGCACCCAGAGGTGAGCCCTCAGCTCCCAGTCCATGGCGGCCCCACCATCTTCCCAGCCTTACTCACTGGGCATACGACTCCCACCAGGAGGCCCCTGGGAATCCATAGTGGCTCTTGAGCCGGCCTGGGGGACTCCAACGTATCTCTCTGCCCAGCATCGACTGCCCAGCTCCAAAGTTGTATCCAGCCAGCCACCCAACCTTTGTCCCAGGTTCTCTGGCTCAGCCCCACCAGGGCGGAGTCTCCCTATGGCCCTCTCCCTGCATCAGCAAAGCCCAATGACCCTTGGACTGAGCCGATTGGAGCCTCCATGGCTGTAAGACTCAGGACCCTGGAGTGCTAGCACCCAGCTGTACCCTCCCTGTCTCCACACCCACAGACAGACAGCAGACATACTGACTGCAGGCAGAGAGCACATTTATGGCAAAGCGCTGAATGGCCTTGGGGGACCTTGGAAAGAGGAGTTTACTAAGGACATGGGAGATGGCAACAGGAAGAAGGGCTAGGGCACTGGATGCAAATCTCTTGGGAGAGTTTGCATTTTTCCAGCGTGGCTGGAGGAGGTGAATGGAGACTTGGGGTGGGGCGCTCTTTGGTGCCTCAGATGGGGGCAGGAACATAATTCTAGTAAATAAAGGCTCCTGGAAGCCAGGGCCCCTGAGCCCCCAAGCACATCCCAAAAGAAGAGGGAACACATGGGGCCAGCTCATTTACTTAGGCAAAACTGTGAGCAGGGCCCCAGCATGCTTGGCCATATATGTGGATATCTCGAGGGTACGAGCACAGGTGTTGGGGGTACCAGGCCCCCTCACCAGCTGGTCCCTAATTAGCCCTTTCCTCAGTCCCAGGCCCCCTCTGCCTTGTTTTCCTAGGCAAGCCCTCTCCCCCACCCCACGCCTCAGCCTCAGCCATGAGCCCCCGGCTACTCACTCTTCCTGTGTCTCAGGACCCTCACTTCTACAAATCGAGAGGAGAGAATTGACAGCGAAGTTAGAGGAAGGGTGTGCTGGGGTGAGACGGGGACAGTAAAGGGACTGGGGGGGGAGGGAGAAGGGGAGGAGCCAGAGTTCTCCTGCCCTTGTGACCCTTGCTCAGGCCACTCTGGGGTCCCACAAGGGTGGTCCATTCAGTTCCCTAAGTTCACCTTGGTGTTGGGGCAGGCTGGGCAGCCAGAATCAGTTTTCTGTTTCTTCTGTTCCTAACATGAACTGCAGAGGAGGGGGCTGACTATCAAGCTGGGGTGGGCTGCAGGCTTTCTGTAGGCTCAGGTGGGGTGGGCAGGCTACCACAGGCTCCGTAAGAACTATTGTCCTAGTCAGGGAGATGAAGCTTGGGCTGCAGCTACTGAGTAAAGCCTTAGCACTGAGACCTGCCAGGCTAAGATGGGAACACCAGCGGCTTCCAGGAGGCCTGGCAGAAGGAACTGTGCCTCGTCCCACAGAACAAGGGCTGTGGTCTTATTAGTCTCCTGTCTAGCTCTTAAATAAGAATGGCAAAGCTGGGGGTTAGCCCAGAGATAGCTCTCCAGATCCTGAGAAAACTGGGGGAGGGGGTGTGTGCCTAGGGACATGGCCGGCTGTGCCACTTGATGGCCCAGTGAGCACCCCAAGCTTGGCATGCTTGACCCAGGCAGACCCTGGCTTCTTTTCCACTAAAAAAAGAAAAGCCCAAGGCAGGTAAAAACACACAGCTGACCAGGAGGAAGAGTTCCTGTTACGTTTGGGGACTAGCTCAGGTCTGTGCTTAGTTTGAAGGAAGGACTAGTTCCACTCCAGGCTTCCTCCTGGCAGGGCTCCTTAGAAACACCGGCCATCAGAGCTGTGGGCTCTCCCTGGCAGAGCAGAAGGCCCACAGAGGCAAAAGCCATACAGAGCCCACAGTCCTGCCCGGGGATGACTAAAGCAACTCGAGGCTTTCTTTAGCGTGGAGTGGCCCATGGGGTAGGGTCCCGCAAAAAGAGCCCACAGGAGAGGAAGTGGCAGCTGGGGGGGGCAGTCTCTAGGTCTCCCTCCCCTGTGCAGCTGGCGCCGCCCCCACCCCTCATCCCGCCCCACTCACTGCCAGAGGACGACGAGGAGCGACGCTGCCCGCAGCCTGCGCCCGAGCCCTCCAGGGGCAGAGGCGGTGCGGGGGGCGGCGAGTTCAGGGCCTCGGGCAGCGGCGGCGGGGGTGGTGGCGGCGGCGGCGGCGGCGGCAGCTCCTGGGAGGCCTTGGGGTCCGCGGCGCAGCCGTTGTGCACGTGGTTCCTGGGGAGCAGAGCCACCTGCGGGGGAGCGGAGGGGCCGGAGTGAGGGCCGCGCGGCGAGGCCGGGACCCCGGTGGCCGTCGGGTGCGGGCCGCTGGGCACGCACCTCCTCGCTGTGGGCCATGCCCGGGCGCGCGGCCAGCAGGTCCTCCGGGCAGCGGCCCAGCTGGCGGTAGTAGTCGGCCGCCGTGCTGGCCTGCTTGCTGGAGGTGCGGGGCTTGCAGCCGGAGTCCTGTGGGCGCAGCAGGCTGGAGTCCGGTCTGCGCAGCCCGTAGTGGCTGTCGCTGGAGCTCGGCTGCAGCAAAGACAGAGGCGAAGGATGGGCGCGGGGCGCGGGGCGCGCGGCACGGACGCCCCCGGCGCGCCTCCCTCCCCACGCCTCGCCTGGGGGGCGCGCGGCCTGGGGCCGTCGAGTGCCACTTGTCCCTAGGCGCCCCCCGGTTCTCAAAGCTCGATAGGGCGAGGGGCGTGGGGTCCTCGGTGCGGGGGGGGGAGTCTAGGCCGGCCCCACAGGGAGGGGTCTGGGTGAGCGCCAAGGGCACAAAGGCCCCCACGAGGCCAGAAGGGGCGGACCCGAGGGCGGGGTGGCCGAGCCTCGACGCCAGGAGGAGCGGAGCAGGGGCAGCTCGCCCCAGGGCTTGTCTGCACCCTGCTTCTGGCTGCTCCACCAACCGCACGTCCTCGAGGCTCTCCCAAACACTGGCTGGCAGAGGTCTGTGCGTGGAGGGGGCCCCTGTGGAGAGCCAGCACCCTGGAGGCTCCGGCCTGCTCCGGGGTCGAGGCCTCCGGGCCTGCTGCTCCTACCTGCGACTGTTCCGGTGGCCCCCCGCTGTGCACCTGGCAGCGGGGGCGGCCCGGACCCAACACCTGCGTTACCCGATGCCTGGCGCTCAGGTTACCGCCCAGTCGCGTCCTACGAGCTCACTCGGCCTGACATCACCCAGGGTCCACCAATCCCAGGCTGAATCCCCTCCCCCCAGCAGGAGGGGATGTCACGGAGCCCCACTGCTCCCCAGTGGGCCAGGTGAGGCTCCGCCCCCTACAGATCTCTCCCTATGTGAGGTCCAGAGTTTCCCCGACCTTCAAACCCCCCCCCCCCCGTAGCCAACCATTTGCCCTAGACTGCATGAGGCCCTGGCCTCCGGTGTCAGAGCTGCCCACTTTGCCCTCCTCCCCCATTCCGGGTCATGCCCTTCCCCTCCCTCATATGGAAACCATTGCTATCCATGTAAACGACACCACATGCGCGCCCAGGCCTCAGGTTTCAGGGGTGGCCAGGCAGGCTCGAGTGACAGAGCAGCTTCCCATCCCGTCCTGGTTGCCCCCCGTCCTGCCCCCCCACCCACTAAGCCTTGCGCCAAGAGAGGGGGCAAGTTGCTGTGGCCAAAGGCTGGAGCTGTCCACTGCCCCAGGCATCCTGCATCCTCCTCAGTGGCCTCAGATCCTCCGTACCCCACCGGACCGGGTTCACGTGGCAGGAAACACGATACGCCAGATTTGTTTTCTGGGTCGGTCAGCCCCTTCAGCAACCCCTACAGCTTTGAAGGCCGGCATGCCACAACCCGGCCCCCTCTGACCAGTTTGGACACCCACTGAGGGGGCCCGGGGTGCAGGGTGCAAGAAGCACACAAAGGACCCTTTGTGGAGTCGACCAGAGCCTGTACCTCTGCACGCACACACGACAGGCACAGGAAAGTCTTGGCACTCGGGCCCAGGGATGGGAAGTGGGCTATGTCGGAGAGAGGGACTGTCCCATAGCTGGGGCAGGCTGGGAAAGTGGGCAGGCTGTCTCCAGCCTCCATGTAGTCCCAGTCTAGCCCTCCCTACCTCTCTAGATAAAAGGAGATTCTACTGAAGAGGTTGGAGGGAAGGGGCAGGAAGGGGGTGGCGATAGCATCCCTATGAAGCCTGTGCCCCTCCTATGCCACCTCCACCCAGTGGCCCTGTGGCCTGGCTCACCTGTGTAAACTGATCACTAAGCTCCACCCTGGGGTGGTATGCCTTGGGCTGTGGAGAGAATTGCATGGTCTGGGTTCTGGCCAGACCTTCTGGGGTTGCCACCCCACACCTGGCCACCTGTGGTCTCAGGTTGTCCCCTCGCCTCTCACACCAGCCTTGATCTTCCCTCTGACCACCCTGGCTCTCAATGCTTTACCTCTGCCCCTCTATCGCTCCCCGACCTCAGGCCTCAGACAATGCCTGCCAGCCAGCCCGCCCCTCATATTCATCTCCCCACACAATTTCCCTTCTAACGTGCTGGCTTCTTTGTGGTGCCCACCTGAACCCTGACTCCTCCACCCACCCAGAGGTTCTGGAGTGAGAGAATTATCACTGAAGCCATCCTTCTTTGGCCCTGTGGAAGGACGAGCAAGAGCATCAGCCTCTCCTCCCCAAGCCGGACAGCAGTTGGCTCTGCTCTGCACTCTCCTGGCCTTGCCTTCAAGCCAAGCCACCCGAGTCTCCCACCAGGGAGACACAAGGGTCAGTCTTACGATGTCATTCTCTACCTGAGTCTGAGGGTGTGGCTGTGCACACCCCTGTAGGCATTCCCTGATATATATATATATATATATATATATATCATATCATATATATATATGATATATCGTATATATGATATATATGATATGATATATATATATATATATATATATGGAGAGAGAGAGAGAGAGAGAGAGAGAGAGGCTCACAGTGTATCCCTGGCTGGCCTGGAATGCATCCAGGCTGGCCTGGAACTCCCAGAGTTCCACTTGCCTTTGCCTCTCAAGTGCTGGGATTAAAAGTGTGTGCTACCACGCCCAGCCTTCCTTGAGAGTGGTGGCTTTCACTAGTGTTCATCCCTGAGTTCTCACGAACCTGGCTAGGACCTTCAATTCTTTAACTTGCCGTGGGCCCAGGAACCCCCACCTGTGACCACAGTCTACTAGGTCATTCCCTCATCAGCCCAGTCCCCCTTCTGGGATACAAGGCTAGCTTGCTACCTCCTTCTTGAGGGAGTCCACCTGCACGTGGCGGAGCTTGTTCTTGGTCTGCATGTAGATGTTAGTTGTGTGTTGCTCCACAGGGGGCTTGGGAGCTGGGTAGCCTGGTGGAGGTGGGGGCACCTGGGTGCCTTGGGGTGGGGCTGGCGGAGCGAAGCTTGGTGGTGGCGGTGGTGGTGGTGGTGTAGTAGATGTAGGCATAGGCTTGCCTGTCCTGCCCCGAGGGAGGTTCATCTCTGGGTTCAGCATGTCAATGTAGCTTTGTAAATCTGCAGCTCTTGCACTGGAAAGGCCTGGAGAGAGGGACACAAAGGCAGGCAGGGTTTAGGGATTTGCAGAGTACCCCAAACTTGGACCTCTGCACCACTTACGAACAGCTTGTCCAGAGCTGCGGCAGACTAGGGTCACTATTTTGTGTGGCCCTGGCCTGACTTGACCTCTGTAGAACCTGCTGGTTCCTCCTGTCTACCCCTGCTCTTGGCAGGAGGGAGATGTTCTCAGGTTGGGAGGGGGACCTTAGGGGGCCTGCGGAGCAGGACCACCTGCACAGGGAAGGGGCTGCTTTCTGGCAGGGCAGGCTGCAAGTATCTGGATGGCCACACACCTTTGGAGAGAGAGAGAGAGAGAGAGAGAGAGAGAGAGAGAGAGAGAGAGCCCTCAGCCAGCTCTGCAGGGCACCACTTGGTGGCTGGGAGAAGCACTGCAGGTGGATGGACTCCCATGCTCAGGGCGTGGTCTGTGTGTACATTCATGCCTGGCTTCCGTGGAACTTTTGTATTTGTGTATTTAACCCTGTCCCTTTTATGCACACAGCTCTTTGTAGTTTTAAGTGTGTCTGCATTGGTCTGGGGCAGTGTGTGTGTGTGTGTGTGTGTGTGTGTGTGTGTGTGTGTGTGTCCATGTCCACAGTAGGAACAAGGAGCATGGAGAGTTTCTGTGTGTGGCTATTTCTGCAAAAGTTTGCGTGTGTACCTGGGAAAAGTCATCTGTATACTGTGCACATATGTGCAGCGCACACTCTTGACTGTGTGTGAGAACAATGAATCACATGTGGGGTACATGTGGACTTTGTGGGGGAGAGTATTTGGAAAATGAGCGTGAATGAGTTCGATGGCTGTGAACAGAGTGGTCCTCTGTGTCCCTTCTCCCTCCTTCCTTTTCCCACTCTGCCCTCTCACCTCGAGAAGGGCACTGGCCCTTGATGCTGGAATGGCCAGAGGAGCAAGAGTCGTAATTGGAGAGGGTGCTGGTGGGTGAGCTGAGGTCAAAGTTCGGCCGCTGGACTGACATGGTTGTGTTGGGTGAGGACATGCCCGAGTCGAGCTGTTTTGCCTCCAGTTCAGCGGATGGGTCCCGGGACAGCACTCGGTGTTCCAAGCTCTGAGGGAGAAGCAGGGAGGCTGTGGGGGTAACCTGGGTGCTCTGCAGATCAAGGGCCCCATCAGACATGGCAACTTCATCCAAGATACTTCTCTCTTTCAGATCCTTTCTCCATCCTGATCAGGGCTCAGAGTCTTCTCAGACTGAGAGTCAGGTCTAAGACCCCCAGCAATAGAAACTCAAGTTCCAGGGAAACTCCCACTCAGGCCCCTTCCTGCTTGTAAGGTGGAGATCTACTGAGAAGGAAGACCTGGGCTGCACCCTAAGCAGGGAACAGCCCCGCAACAGCCTTTCTTTCCTCATCAGCAGGAAGAGGGCCTTGAATCCTACTTATCTGTGGGGAAGGGTCCCAGGGACTGCTGCTGCGGTAGGAGGAAGGGATATAGGAAGCCCATCTCCTGCTGCGAGGCTGAGATCCTATCTCGACACGCTTGACCGACCACTTCCCTGCCCCAGGCTAGCCTGCCTCTGACCTTCCCTCCCACTGGCTGGGTCTCTGCACGCCTGACCTTCCCAACTGGACGCAGGCTGGGGCTGGGGTAGGGGCTCTACTTACATTGCCCATTCTGTCTCTGCTGCTGGCAAGGCTGCTCCTCAGCTGCCTCCTCCTGCCCCTTGCCCCCTCCCTGCCTGAGAAGTGTCACAGGCCCCCTGGGAGAGGGAGGCAGGCAGGCACCAGGTAACGGCTCAGCAGCCTCGCTCATTGGCCCTGTAATTAGGGGCTCTTCGGGAGTGTTTGTCTTTTCTGGGCCAGCTTTCTTGGATCTGGCATGCTGGTGCCGGGCCTGCCTGGGTGAGGGGACTAAATCCTGTTTGTCTACCTCACTCACTTCAAGGGGTCCAGGCCCTGTTGCCTACCCTGAGAACCCAGGGGGAGCTCCAGAAGATGGCGCCCCACCCTGACCTCTGTAGGTCATAGAAGACAGAAGCCAGGGCACAGAGACATAGGCTCAGAAACCTTGAGTAATGGCTTTGACTTTTCCCTCCCCCATTTGCAAGCCATGGGACTGTGGCCATGATATATACCAATCCTTTTTGTGCCTGAATTTTTTTTTTGTCTTTTCGAGACAGGGTCTCCCTGTAGCCCCAGCTGTCCTGGAACTCACTCAGGCTGGCCTTGAACTCACAAAGATCCACCTGCCTCTGCTTCCCAAGTGCTAGGACTAAAGGTGTGCACCACCATGCCTGGCATGCCTTAATTCCTTTATCCCTAGGTGGGAATAACTGGGGCTGGAGAAATGGCTTAGCAGTTAAGAGCACTGGCTGCTCTTGCAGAGGACCAGGGTTCGATTCCCAGCACCCACATGCTGGCTAACAATCGTCTATAACTTCAGTTCTAGAGGATCTGATGCCCTCTTCTGACCTCCATGGGCATTTCATAACATGGGTGCCCTTACACACATGTAGGCAATACAATCAAACACATAATAAATAAAATATTTTAAGTGCTAATAACAGTGCTTTCTCCACAGGAGGCAAAGAAGATGCACAGAGTTGGTGGTGTGCTATTGCCTGGCACCTGTGAATGCCATGATTGCCAAGGACTGATAATCCTATGAAGATGGAACTGAGGTCTCACCTGCAAAGCACAAGGCAGGGAACTGGCCAGCACCAGAATTCAACAATAGTGCTTACTGCTATATTGTCAGCAGTAGCTCTAGCATGACAAGCTCAGGAGCTGCTGGAGGGCCCTGGGCCTACACCTGTGTCAGCCCAGCAACAGAAGCTCACCCTCTGACCTACCTGCCGTCTTTGACCCTTGGGCCTACTCTTCAGATCCCCAAACCAGAGTCACCCTCATGGGCTGTCAGACAGGGCAAGGGGCCATCTGCTTCCTTTCCTCCAGGCTTCATCTAGAAGACTTCTCATGGCCAGGCCAGGCCATGGATCTGGTCAGCATCCCCCCGAGGGTGTCTGTGAGGCCTATCCTCTTCCTCCACTGCCCCAGAGCAGGCATCGTACCGGACGATGGGGGGGTAGGTACTTGGAGACACCTACCTCTGAGTCCCAGAGGGCCACTTCATGGCTTTGTAACCATAATAAAATAATTTACAGGAGCCACATAGTTTTCTAGTTGTAAATTAACCACAAAGTGAGCAAATGTATTCTGGTCCAGAGAGATGGCTATTGGCAGGTGCTGTAGTGCATAACCTCAGCTCCTTGGGAAGCTGAAGCTGGGAGACCCCAAGTTCGAGGCCAGTCAGGGTAACTCAACAAGATTCTATCTCAAAACAAACTTAAGAAAGGGGGACCTCAGGGCTGGAGAGATAGCCTAGAGGTTAAGAGCACCAACTGCTCTTGCAGAGGACCCGGGTTCGATCCCCAGCACCCACATGGCGGCTAAGAACCATCTGTAACTCCAATTCCAGGAGAACTCCAGTTCCAGGGGAATCTGAGACCCTCTTCTGACCTCCGCGGCATTGCACGAAACGGGTGCACAAACCTACATGCAGACAGTACGTTCATACACATAAAAAAATAAATAAAATTAAAAAAAAAAAGAGAGGGGGACCTCAATGGTAGAGTACTTGTCATCTGCTCCCAAGGCCTTGGGCTCAACTCCCAGCAATAACAGAGAAAACCAAGAGGTAGCTCCAAGCCAGGCCAGGCCATGGGCTCCCTCACTTACTGGCTGGGTGACCTTGTCGGGGAGGTGTCTTCTGGAGGCTCAGTTTATCCATCTGTGAAATGGGAGCTCTAGTACCATGTATATCAGAGGATCTGTGAGAGTTAAATCAGCTAATACTTGTGGGTGGGTGAACTTGGCTGGCCTCAGTGGTCTGTGTCTCCTGCTCTTCTCAACAGGACGACTCTGGTTCTTCTAACAGGATGACTCTGGTTCCCCCGCCCTTATTCCTTCGACCTTTGATTCTCCACCTCACACCATGGCAGTGCTCACGGGGGCTTATTTCTTGTAACACTTTGGGCAAGAGGCTTCTTATCCCCCACCCTCAGCTTCCTGCTTTATAAAAAGACATTTTAGCTGGGCATGGTGGCACATGTCTTTAATCCCAGCACTTGGGAGGCAGAGGCAGGTGGATCTCTGTGAGTTGAAGGCCAGCCTGGTCTACATAGTGAGCTCCAGGCCAGCTGGGAGTAAAAGGAGACCCTGTCTCAAAAAGACAAAAAAAAAAAAAAGATTTTATAGTCAGGCTTGGTGGCACATGCCTTTAATCCTAGCACTTGAGAGGCAGAGGCAGGTGAATCTCGGTGAGTTCAAGGCCAGCCTGGTCTACAGAGGGAGTTCCAGGACAGCTGGGTCTATAGGGAGACCCTGTCTCAAAAAAGACCAAAAAGAAAGGCATTTTATTATTTTATGTGATACTCCTCCAATTCTTCTGGAACTGGAGTTACCAACGGTTGTTAGACACCTCGTGGGGGCTGGGACTCGAATACAGGTCCTCCTCAGGAGCAGCCAATGGTCTTAAGTGCTGAGCTATTTCTCCAGCTCCCTCAGCTTCCTTCTTGGTTATAAGGGGTAAAAGACACTTATAATAACTCTGCAGTCGCCTCTCCTGGGTCTTACCAGGGTCTCCACAGTGCGCAGGTATCGAGTGCACTGGGTATGGCCATTGAAATTCGACAGGTCGGCAGGCGTGTAGCCATCACGGTCGCGGACATCCAGCGCCGCGCCGTTCACCACGAGGATCTGGCAGCACTGCGGGGGACATGGGGTGAGGACATGGGGTGGGGACGCGGCTGAGAGCTGGGCTCTCAGCCTGCTGTAAGCCAGCGGGCTGCACGGAGAGCGCTCGGCCACTAGAGGGCGCCCGCGCCCCAACCAGGGTCCCGCCCCTCCCGACCCCTCCCCGTCCGGAGCCCCGCCCCCGCCCGGGCTGCCCTGACCTCCAGTTCCCCGTTCTCAGCAGCATCATGCAGTGGGGTCCCGCCCCACAGGTCCCGCGATATCTCAGCGCCGTGGAGCAGGAGCCAGCTGAGCACTTTGGAGTGGCCGCGGCTAGCCGCGAAGTGCATGGCGGTGGCGCCTTCTTGGTCCCTTTCGGACAGGCTCATGTCGGTGTAACTCACCTGGTCGGGGGTGAGGGGAAGAAGCCGGGGGACTGTGCGCTGGGCCACCTCCCCTCCATTTCCCCCAGCTCAGCCCCCCCCCTTCCCCCTCTGTCCCCAGCTCACCAGCCACACCAGCACCGGGCAGTGACCCATCTGCGCTGCAGCGTGCAGGGCGGTCATGCCGTCCTGGGCTCGCAGGTGCGGGTCCGCGCTGCACTCCTGCACCAGGTACTTGGCTACCTCCAGGTGGCCCTCCTGGCACGCCAGGTACAGGGGCGTGGCACCGTTGTGGGTTCGGACATTCACTCCCCTGTGAATATGCAACACCCACCGTGGGTTCTAGATACCCGCTGCCCTCTCTTTAAAAAAAAAAAAAAAAAAGACTGGAGAGATGGCCTAGTGGTAAAGAGGGCCGACCGCTCTTGCAGAAGACCCGGGTTCGATCCCCAGCACCCACATGGCGGCTGAGAACCGTTCTCTGTAACTCCAGTTCCAGGGGAATCCGACGCCCTCTTCTGACCTCCGCGGCATTGCACGACACGGGTGCACAGACCTACATGCAGACAGTACATTCATACACATAAAAAAAAAATAATAATAATTAAAAAAAGCCTCGGGGCTAGAGAGATGGCTCAACGGTTAAGAGCACTGGCTGCTCTTGCAGAGGAACCGGGTTCGATTCCCAGCACCCACATGGTGGCTAATAACCGCCGTTAACTCCAGTTCCAGGAGATCCGACGCCCTCTTCTGACCTACATGGGCATTGCATGATAAGGGTGCAACTTACACACATGCAGACAATACAGTCACACACACACACACACACACACACACACACACACACACTTAAAACCCACTTTCTTCCACCCCTTGCCTCAATCCTCCAGCTCTCAGATAGTGGGTTGGAAAGGCCTTCCTTGTCACAGGCTGTCTACAGTGAGACCTTCCTTGTCACAGGCTGTCTACAGTGAGGCCTTCCTTGTCACAGGCTGTCTACAGTGAGGCCTTCCTTGTCACAGGCTGTCTACAGTGCTCATCCTCAGGATGTCCCATCACTTGCCCCTCACACCCCATCACCTTTTCTATAGAGCTAAGCTGACCAACCTTTAAACCAATTTCAAATAACATTATTTAAGACAGTCTTACTATGTAGCCCCAACTGGCCTGGAACTCACTATGTAGACCAGGCTGGCCTTGTACTCACAGAGATCCACCTGCTTCTGCCTCCTGAGTGCTGGGATTAAAGGCATGTGCCACCTTGCCCTGCGTTTTTTATTTATTTTTATTTTATGTATATAAGTGTTTGGCCTGCCTGTGTACCCATGTCCTGCAATGCCTGTGGAGGCCAGAAGAGGATGCCAGACCCCTGGAACTGGAGTTAAGAGGCCATTGTTAATCACCATGTGGGTGCTGGGGATCGAACCCGGGTCCTCTGCAAGAGCAGTAGGTGCTCTTAACCGATAGGCTATCTCTCCAGCCCTCTCCTACCCTTTTAACCACACTGGTTGTCACTGTGAGTTCCCAAACTTGCTGTCTGATCTCTGTACCTTTCTCATTCCCCCTCCGCCTGGAATGCCCCCTCTAACCTCCCTCCTTAAGACTCAGGACATGCCCCTCTTCTCTGAGGCCTTTGCTGATTTTCCTGGAGAGGGCAGACATTGCCACCTTCTGTACTCCATACCCATGGAGGACTCTCCTGCCTTGGGGCAGTTCCGTGGATGGCCCAGCAAGCTTCATTCGTCATAACTGCCATTGGCCTGCCTGCCCCCTTCCCCCAAAGGACCAAGTTCCCAGAGGGCAGAGCTGGAAGGATGACAGGTAAAATGTAGCATGCTCAGTTAAATTGGAACTTCAGATGGACATCAAGTGATAATTCTAGCATCTTCCAAATATAGCATGGAACATGCTTATGTTGAACATTACTCCTCCCAAGCTCAAAGTTAATTGGACATCCTCAGCTTCACTGTTGAGGATTTTTATTTTTATTATTATCATTATTTTTTTAATTTTATTTATTTCTGTATGTGTATGAATGTACTGTCTGCATGCAAGTTTGTGCACCCGTGGCGTGCAATGCCACGGAGGTCAGAAGAGGGTGTTGGATTCCCCTGGAACTGGAGTTCTCCTGGAATTGGAGTTTCAGACGGTTCTCGGCCGCCATGTGGGTGCTGGGGATCGAACCCGGGTCCTCTGTAAGAGCGGTCGGCACTCTTAACCGCTAGGCCATCTCTCCAGCCCCTTATTTTTATTATTTTAAATTATGTGTATGCATGTGTGTGTGTGGGGGGGGCATTACATATGTGAGTGCTGGTGCCCAGGGAGCCCAGAGCTGTCAGCCTCCCATGGAGCTGGAGTTACAAGCAGTTGTGAACTTCCCAACCTGTGTTTGGGGAACTCAGCTCTTCAAAAGCAATACATTCTCTTAACCACTGAGCCATCTCTCCAGCCCCCTGAGTTCCACTGTTAATCTTACAGGGTGGTCACTCTCTGCTAGGCACTTTCCTGATGCTGTGATCTTAGAAGGTGGGTCTTTTTGAGACAGGGCCTCCCTGTAGTCCCAGCTGTCCTGGAACTCACTGTGTAGACCAGGCTGGCCTTGAACTCACAGAGATCCACCTGCCTCTGCCTCCCAAGTACTGGGATTACAGGCATGTGCCACCACACCCGGCTGGGACTTTTCTTTTAAAAAATATTTTATTTATTGTTTTTATTTTATTTTCTGTGTCTGAGTGTATTGCCTGACTGGACGTAAGTGCACTTGTGTTGCACACTGTCCACAGAGGTCAGAAGATGGTGTCAAATTCCTTGGAACTGGAGCTACAGATGGTTGTTAACTGCCATGCGAGTGCTGGGAACAGAACCCAAGTCCTCTGCAAGAGCAGCCAGTGCTCTAAATCACTGAGCATTTCTTCAGCCCCAGGCAGGCCTTTCTTAAGTTTAATTGTTTTTCAGAAGAGCTACTAGAGTGAGGACATGTGTTGCCAGACACCACACAGCTAGTACGTGGTATGGGACCACACTGGGATGTGGTGCCCAGGCATAGTAGACACGGAGGTAGTGAAACAGAGTGGGGACCAGTTGGTGGGACCTCTGTCCCAGAGGAAGTCTAGCTTTTGGTTGTTATGACCCCTTATTCTCGCTCCCCCAGCCCAGTAGTGTCCTAACGGGAATCCAGGCCCAGTGGTGGTGGCAGTTAGAAGACCCTGAAGCAGGTCTGGCCACTAGGATAGATGTGGGCTGCTCAGAGTGCAGTTACTAGAATGGGACACTGGGTGGAGCCACAACCTAGTCCAGAGCTGCCCATCGCCTTTGGATAAGCTCTCAGATCAGCTCTTGGCATCCCAGATTCATTCTTTCACACACTGCCCCCAACATCCTCCCTCATAGATCAAGCCTGCCTTTTGCCTCCCTGTCCTCCTCCACCTGCCCTTTGTCCACTCATCACCTCAACACGACTGAGTCCTTTTCCTACTCAGCTGAACATGCTTTCTTCTCACAGTCTCCCAGCAGACTTCTTCCTGTCCTCCAGACCCTGATTTTCTGCCCACTTCCGTCCCAGGATGTCTGCACGCCCCCACTGGGCACCCATTCCTGGCCTCTCCTTCCCTCTCCGTGTCAGCATCCTTGTTCCTGACACAGGGCTGCCATTTGCTGGGCTGATGCAGAACCTGGTGCTTTAAATGTCTGGGGGGAAAATGGGGGCGAGGCCTCTGAGTCCTTCAGCATCCACGCCACACATGTCAAGGGCAAAGTTGGGCTGAGGAGCATGTGCAAGGTTCAGGGTTCTGTCCTCAGCACCACAAACACAACAGAAACAAGCAGGCTGGGGAGATTGGCCTGGGCCCATTATCCCACCTCCTGGGGGGCTGAGGCTGGCAGATCACTGAGACTTTGAGCCCAGCCTGGAGAGCATAGTTAAGATCCTGTTTCTAAAAACCTAAAACAAAACAAAAGAGTAGGTCCTGCCTACACAATACAGGGCAGTCATCAGCGACACGCCCCCTCATAAAGTCAAGCTGGCTCCTGGCCCCAGCCTCCCCAAGTCGCCCCCACACTCTCTCAGGCTGGCGTGTCAGGAACAGCCTGTTGAATATTTCATGGCCAATACTCAGCGGCCTGAATTATTCACCCGGTAACCAAGGCACAGTGAGTGCTGGGGTCCTGGGGAGTGGAGGCCAGAGGGAGCCACCCCCAAGGCCTGCTGGGTTTTCAGGGAGATGGCAAGGCAGTGCCTACAACAAAGAGGGCAAGACCTGTGTGGGTCCTGCCCTCCCAGTACCCCCTGGTTGGCAGGTAGCCCAACCACCTAAGAGGAACTGGACAACAGGGGGCAGTGTTGGCTACAGTCCACTGCCGGCCCAGCCCAGCACCTGGCATTTGATACAGGTCCCCATTATCATTAGCATCTTGCAGAGTGGGAGACCCCAGGACTTGGGGGCATGTCTGCTGAAGGGCCATGATGGACCTGGGTGGGTTCTCTTCTTGCTTGGCTTAGAGGCCAGAGGAAATAGAGACTCTTTCCCACTCACTGGGAAAAAAAATCACAAAAATATGGATAAGCAGGGTTGGGCATGATGGCACATGCCTTTAATCCCAGCACTGGGGAGGCAGTGGCTGGTGGATCTCTGTGAATTCAAAACCAGCCTGTCTTACGTAGTGAGTTCCAGGCCAGCTGGGACTACAGGGAGACCCTGTCTCAAAAAGACGAAAACAAACAAAAAAACCCAAAACCAACAACTAAAAGAGGACTGGAGAGATGGCTCAGTGGTTAAGAGTATGTATTGCTCTTTCAGAGGATCTGAGTTCAATTGGCAACTGGCTCACATCTAATGCCCTCTTCTGGCCTTCAAGGGTATCTACACACATGTACACATGTACAGACAAAGATGCATGTATGTAAAAGAAAAAATTCGCTGGGCATGGTGGCACATGCCTTTAATCCCAACAAAAGCAGGCAAATTTCCGAGTTCAAGCCAGCCTGGTCTACATAGAGAGTTCCAGGCCAGCCACATAGTGAGACACTGTCTCAAAAAACTAAACAAGGGCCAGGCTTGGTGGCATAGGTCTTTAATCCCAGTACTCAGGAGGGAGAAGCAGGTGGATCTCTGTGAGACTGAGACCAGCCTGGTATGTAATGAAAATTCTAGGCCAGCTGGGGCCACAGGGAGACCTTATCGAAAGAAAGAAAGAAAGGAAGGAAGGAAGGAAGGAAGGAAGGAAGGAAAGAAAGGAAAGGGAAGGAAGGATCCCAAAACAAATGAAAAATAATAATAAATAACTAAAAACTTAAACTCTTTTTTTAAAAAGAGGGGTGGAGAGATGGCTCACCAGTTAAGAGCATTTCCTATGCTTACAGAGGACCTGAGTTTGGTTTCTAGCACCCACATGGTACCTCAGAACTGCATGTAAATCCAGCTGCAGGTGAGTTGATGTTCTCCCTGGACTCCATGGACACTGTACTCACAGATGCACATACTGTTCCCACATATTCTTATAATTAAAATTAAAGAAATAAAATATTTTTAAAAGAATGATTCCTGACAGCAGCCAGTGTTATTTGGATGAATGATTACTCCAGCCTTGTGATTAGCCTGGTTCATATCTTCATCTTATAACTCCTTAAAAATCCTCCTTATTGGGGCTGGAGAGATGGCCTAGTGGTTAAGAGCACCGACCACTCTTGCAGAGGACCCGGGTTCGATCTCCAGCACCCACATGGTGGCTGAGAACCATCTTTAACTCCAGTTCCAGGGGAATCCCACCCCCTCTTCTGACCTCCGCGGCATTGCACTACATGGGTGCACAAACCTACATGCAGACAGTACATTCATACACATAAATAAATAAAATTAAAAAATATATAAAAAAGTAAAGAAACTCACACAAAGATACACTCACACATGAAGAAGCTAAAAAAAGTCCTCCTTCCTTTAATCCCAGCACTTGGGAGGCAGAGGCAGGTGGATACCTGTGAGTCCAAGGCCAGCCTGGTCTACATAGTGAGCTCCAGGCCAGCTGGGACTAAAGGGAGACCCTGCCTCGAAAAGACCAAAAAAAAAAAAAAACCTCCTTGGGCTGGAGAGATGGCCTAGCGGTTAAGAGCGCCGACCGCTCTTACAGAGGACCCGGGTTCGATCCCCAGCACCCATATGGCGGCCGAGAACCGTCTGAAACTCCAACTACATGCAGACAGTACATTCATACACATAAATAAATAAATAAAATTAAAAAATATATAAAAAAGTAAAGAAACTCACACAAAGATACACTCACACATGAAGAAGCTAAAAAAAGTCCTCCTTCCTTTAATCCCAGCACTTGGGAGGCAGAGGCAGGTGGATACCTGTGAGTCCAAGGCCAGCCTGGTCTACATAGTGAGCTCCAGGCCAGCTGGGACTAAAGGGAGACCCTGCCTCGAAAAGACCAAAAAAAAAAAAAAATCCTCCTTGGGCTGGAGAGATGGCCTAGCGGTTAAGAGCGCCGACCGCTCTTACAGAGGACCCGGGTTCGATCCCCAGCACCCATATGGCGGCCGAGAACCGTCTGAAACTCCAATTCCAGGAGAGCTCCAGTTCCAGGGGAATCCGAGACCCTCTTCTGACCGAAGAAGACCAGGGTACACAGACTTGCATGCAGACAGTACATTCATACACATACAGAAATAAATAAAATTAAAAAAAAATCCTCCTTAATTCCAGGGGCTGAAGACATGGCTTAGTGGTTAAGAGTACTTGCTGTTCTAGAGCCCGGCGTGGTGGCGCACGCCTTTAATCCTAGCACTTGGGAGGCAGAGGCAGGCAGATTTTTATGAGTTCAAGGCCAGCCTGGTCTACAGAGTGAGTTCCAGGGCAGCTGGGACTACAGGGAGACCCTGTCTTGAAAAGACAAAAAAAAAAAATTTGGCCGGATGTGGTGGCGCACGCTTTTAATCCTAGCACTTAGGAGGCAGAGCCAGGCAGACCTCTGTGAGTTCAAGGCCAGCCTGGTCTACAGAGTGAGCTCCAGGCTAGCTGGGACTAAAAGGAGACTCTGCCTCAACTCCTCCCCCAATTATTATTTTTATTTGATCTGTATAAGTGTATTGCCTGAATGTAGATAAATGTACCAATGTCCTTCAGAAGTGGAGTTTTGGACAGTTGTTAGCTTCCATGTAGGTGCTGGGAATCAAACCCAGGTCCTCTGCAAGAGCAGCTAGTGTTCTTAACCACTGAGCCATCTCTCCAGCCCCTAAACCCCTCTTAAAGTATGAGTTCAAATTCTTGTAAGTTGCTTTTGTCAGAGCAACAAAAACCATACACACCTGTGACAGTTGCAGAAGCCAACATTTGCCTCCATCTCTCCCAACCTTCCAGGGCACCCTCCGGCTCTCCATTTAGCTCCACCTGACGTGCCCTCGTAACAGACCTCTGCACTACTCCCTACTCAGGTGGCATCAGAGAGGCCTTCCCTGAGCCGCTCATTCCTTCCTATTAAACAGCCCAGTTTCACTACTCTTGTTCCTTTATTTCATTCATTGTGTGGACACATACAGTGGAGCTTCGGGATGTTAGACAGGCCTGTCCCCGTGGGGCTGCAGCCTGCAGACCAGTACACCTAGGAGTAGGAAGAGCGTGCATCTGGATTGGGTGTGGGTGGGGCTCCTCTCATGTTTCTCTGTTTGTTTACTGTGCAGATAATGTCTGCAGTCCAGAGTCCGGGGCTGTATCCCCAGTGCAGATGGGCTGGGCTGAGCTCAGCAACATTTTGTTGAATGAGTGAGTGCGTCACCAGGCCAGGATCTATATGCTCATAGCCTCAGCCTATCAGGTTGAGTGGGCCCATCAGCCACGTAGACACAGGGAGACCCAGAAAAGGAGTTTCATCTAAGGTCACATGCAGTTGCCTGTCACAAGGGATGGACCCAGGGATTCTAGTCTCTTCATCATTTCACAAAGACCCACTGCATGGCAGGCACTGGGCACACAGGGAGGAGCAGGGAGATAAAGCCTTGGGAAGAAACAGTGAGAAGACGGGCATGAGGAAGAATAGGTCGGTGAATGATAAGGGCCCAGGGGCCCAAGAGGAATTCCCCAGTTTTCCTTCTCTCCAGCCTCCAAGCACAAGTCTGCCTAAGCACAGGAATCCCCCCCTACCTGCCACCACCTCGTTTCTAGCAGCTTGGGCCCCAGGACAGCCCAAAGTAGACATGGCAGAGGCCAAGCAAGCAGGAAGAGGCTACTGGGCGTGAGAACCCTATTGAAAGGCTGCTCAGAGTGGCCTGCTGGCTCTTTATCCCAACTGGGGATCTAGAGGCCATTCGAACTTCTGAGTCACTTGAGTTCCTGCTCAGGAGGGTCGGCCCCTTCTCCATCTCTCAGACACATCCCCCAGGCCTCCCAGCTTAGGGACTCCTTTTCTGCAGGGAGCTCAGGGGAAAAGGTCTTCCACCCCCTGGGGGATTGTGGCAAGTCCTTTGCTTCTGGAGAGATTCGGCTCAATGAACTGGGACAGACTACAGAAGAGGGTTGAGTACAGTGTGTTCCTAGAACCTCAAGCCCTTTCCAACGCTCCAGGGCATAGCCTTGCTTTACCCAGGCCCTCCCCGAAGCTGTCCGCCCTCCTGTTCCTCTGTGGCTTGTCAGCGCCATGGCCCATGGTCACGCACAGACTCCCTGGGCAGGATAGAGTTTCCCACAGGTAGGGATGGCACGCTTCCTCCCTCACCAGCGTACAGGGGAGAGTTGAGCTCTTGTAAATAATTCATAGTGCTTCACGGCAGGACAGAGAGGCTCACAAGAGTATGGAGCCTGTGCCTCAGAACCAGGCTTGGGGGGAGGCTCCTCTGATGGGACTCTAGGGCCCTGGGGCACCTCAGCCTCCTGTGTATCCAGCTCCTGGGTCTTCTGCCCACTGTCCTAGGGAGTCTCCACCCATAGGGCCAGACGTTACCTGGGCAGAGCAGCCCCTGAATCTAATTCTCAGTCTCCCTTCCTGCCTGAGCCCAGCTTGGCAGCCACACAAAGGTGCCTTCTTATCAGCCTGGTCACACACCGTGGCAGAGAATGGAGCCCAGGCTGTCTGTCCACCTCCCTGAGATTCATGGTGACTCCTAGGCAGCCTGGCAGCTCCTCAGCAGGGCCATTTGGCACAGAGTCAGCACCGGGGTCCAAATGTTAGCCAGCACCTGGCATGGCCTGGGAGGGGTTGGGAATCCCCACAGGCCTGAACCCACAAGGGTGTCACATGGCACAGCTGGCTCTTCCCAAGGCGGGGGATCTCAGCCCACAAAGAGCTCCAGGCTCACCAGTGCTCCTCGCCTCACTTGGACCTACAGAGCAGGCTTGGAACCCTGTCAGTTCACATGGCTGGGCTCTGTTGGCCTTGCTGCTTGTTTGGATGCAAAACATCCACACTCCTCAGGGGCCACAAGGTGGCCTTGGGGAGAAGCCATCCCAGCACACACCAGTGTCTCTGTCCTATGCGAAGTGGCCACGCTGGCCTCCAGCCTGCTCCCTGGTGGCCACTGGCCCCAAGGCACCCTCAGGAATGAACTAGTGTTGAGCCTGACCCTCCCACTTTTCAGTTGCTTTATCCCTAAGGCTGGGCCTACCCACTTAGACTGACAGAGGGCACTGTTTACGGCCCTCACCAGGTTCAGGTCCTGGTAGACGCTCTTTCCCTTGGGCAGGATCCATGTCCTTTCCCTGGTCCCTCCTTTCTCCGGACTCCCATGTGACCTGTTGCTCTGTAGCTAGTGAGCTCTTTCTTCTACCTCTTCCCTACCCTGTACCAGGGGCTCAGGGAAGTTGAGAAGCCATAGCCCCTCAGTGGTAGGAATGGGTTGAGGGGTCACCTAAATGAAAAATGTTCTAAGGATGGCCTGGCCATGACTCTGGGGCTAGGAGGGGCGGTGGGGCTGAGGGGCAACTGTAACCCTCTTGATAATTGTCATGGACTCTCTTCTACTCGCCCAGCTGGGTCTAGGAGGTAATCTTGCTCACTACCCCATTTAGAAATGTGTACAAACCAGGGGCTGGAGAGATGGCCTAGCGGTTAAGAGCGCCGACCGCTCTTACAGAGGACCCGGGTTTGATCCCCAGCACCCACATGGCAGCTGAGAACCGTCTGAAACTCCAATTCCAGGAGAACTCCAGCACCAGGGGAATCCGACACCCTCTTCTGACCTCCGCGGCATTGCACGACACGGGTGCACAGACTTGTATGCAGGCAGTACATTCATACACATACAGAAATAAATAAAAATTAAAAAATTAAAAAAAAAAAAAGAAATGTGTACAAACCAGAGCTGGAGAAAACTGCAGGCAAGCAAGCACCCTGGTGGGGGTCAAATGACCTTGGCCTGTCTGCCCAGAGTCCCAAGTCCAACTGCATGCTGTGAGGGGAGCTGGAGGCTGGGGAGCACGTGCTTGCGGGGCAGCTGTGAGTCCCAGAAGGGGGACTTGTGAGCAGCTGTGGGTCCCAGAAGGGCTGCGTGGTAGGGAGACGTTCACCTTGGCCAGAGCTGCCTTAGCCCAGTCACTGATAGAGAGACGTGACAGACGTCAGGCATTCCTTAGCGCTCTGGTGTCGTATCCAAAGGCCTCCTCAAGAGAAACATCCTAAATCCATGTATAGTAGTACATACCTGTAAGCTCAACCCTTGGGAGGTGGGAGGGAGAAAGATCAGGAATCCTTGGGTTGGCCATGGTGGGACATGCTTTTAATCCCAACACTTGGGAGGCAGAGGCAGGTGGATCTCTGTGAATTTGGGGCTTGCCTAAGTCTACATATTGAGTTCTAGGCCAGATAGCGCCGCATAGCAAGCAAACAAGCAAAATAGATCAGGATCCACAGCCCCTCCTCCTTTATACACTGCAGGGGTCAAGGGCAGCCTGAGCTACATGAGATCCTGTTTCAAAAGCAAAATAAAAGGGGAGTTGCTAGTCTAGGAGTGTAGCTCAGCGATGGAACACTCGCATGTGCAAGGCCCTACGTTTGATCCCCAGCACCAAACAAAGCAACTGATCCTAATAAAAAAAAAGAGAGAGAATGATCCTTACTCAGGGTGATGCCGGACCAGAAGCTTCATCGAGGGCAAGTCTCCTTTGGTGGCAGCATAGTGAATGGCCAGGGCACCCGACTCTGTGGTCAAGGAAGGGTCCCCACCACCATGACACACCAGCCAGTTCACCACCTCAGGATGGCCAAAGCGGGCAGCCAGATGCAGGACTGTGGCACCAGAATTGTCTCTGTCCTGTGGAGAGAGAGCCAGTTAAAGTCCTGCCAGGGGTTCAGAGCACTGCCAGCCTCCCCCAGGCATGATTTTGGGGATGGAATGGATCCTGGATCCTGTCTTTAGGTAACTACCAGCCAGCTTTGACCCTCTGCCCATAAGCAGCAAGGCAACCTGGCCTCTCAGAGGCCTTTAGGGCATGATGGAAAGGTACCAGCACAAGGGGGCTCCCCAAACATGGCACGCTCCAGTTACAGGGCCACAGCTCTGACACCCAGGAAACATCAGAGTGAGTAAGTGTGTTGGTAGGCTGAATGGAGCCAGAAGGCATTGGGAGCTGAGGCAGCAGCAAGCTAACGCGAGGACTTAGGGGGCACTCCCGGCCCTCAACCCTTGCGCCTTCTTGTCTTCATCCTCAGGAGTCGCATGGGAGGGTCAGAGGCTTCTATCTTGGTACACGTCTCACAATCCAACCCCCACGTGGACTCCCCTGTGCCCAGCCTCAGGAACAGGCTGTGTTCTTGCCCTGTAGAGAAGGGAAGTCACTGGGTACTAGTGGGCAGGGCCTGGGGCAGTCAGCCAATGATGTAGGCGTGTGCTAGTGGCAGCCTCTGTGAGGAGCTGGGTGAGACCCCTGCAGGTACCACAGAACCCCTGGGCCCAGAATTGCTGAGTGTACCTTTTGCATGTACCCAGTGTGTATTTTGGGGGGAAGAGGCTGAGGGACTATTCATGGGTAGGGAGAAAAGGACACAGGAAACAACTGGCATGTGTTATGGAGGTCAGGTAGTAGGCTGGCTGTCCCGCGAAGGAGGTGGCCCACGGGAGCTGAGGAAGATGCCATAGTTCCCCACTGTGTGTTGTGGGTGTGTACAGACCTGTTCATCAATCCCCAAGCCCAGGAATGGGGCTGGCTAGAGGTGACCCATGTAAAACCATGATGAAGTATGTTTGGAGCCTCAGTTCTTGAGAAAGACCCTCCCATCTCACTGGTCTTGGGGACTGCGAGTCTGAGGTTCCAGGGCATTTCCATAGTTCAGGACTTCTGGGTAGGGGTGGCATGATGCCTACGGCTTCCGGGCTGCGCCTTGAGGAGCCTCGTGTTGCTGTGGCCCACACCCTAAGTTGCTTATCTGTCTGGGGTGGGCAGGACCAAGGATCAAGATCACCGCACCACACACACACACACACACACACACACACACACACACACTTCTGTTTCTATCAGTGTAGCTTGCTGGGGATAGAGGACAGGAGATTTGATAAACTGGCCATGAGGTCACTTGTTTTTTTTTTTACCTCCTCAACAGTGATAAGGAAGGCTTCCAGCTAGGACTGGCCTCAGGTTTAGGAAGGAAAAGGCAGGTTTCTGGCCAAGGCTGGACATGGAATCAGGGAGGCAGGCACCTCCTAAAGGAAGAGGTGTAGGCCTTGTGAGTGTGGGATCAAATCCTTGATAACAGGGCCAGAAGATAAGGAGGGGGGACTGCATCTCCCACCCATGTGACCTACAGTCTTTGAAGGCTTTTTGTTGTTCATTTATTTGTTTTAGTTTTTGAGATAGAATCTCATACTGTAGCTCACTCAGGCAAGCCTCAAACTCAGAGCAACCCTCCTGCCTCAGTTTCTCAAGTGCCGGGGTTACAGATGTAAGCCACCCAATGGTCTTTGTGCATGGAAATCAGGCCTGTCCCCTATTTCAGTTGACTGCCAGTTGCTGATCTCAGCCCAGGAGACCCTGTAGGCCGGGCCTGGTGGCCGCCCATCCTTACCCCTCTCCAACACCCTGGCCTTCTTCCAGCAGGACCAGAATGTGGGCAAACTCAGGGCGTTTCGCCTTGTGTTCTCTGCTGGGGACTCTCTGATCCTCTCGCTAGCCAGGACTCCCCTGACTGACCAGGTGATCTGGGGGTGAGAAGACTCAGGGTGGGCTGAGAAGTAACTTAAGAGTTGGAAGACCCAAAAGTACTGATGTCTCTCTTTCTTGGTGGTTTTGAGACAGGGTCTCCCTGTAGCTCCAACTGGCCTGGAATTCTCTCTCTCTAGACCAGGCTGGCCTTGAATTTACAGAGATCCGTTTGCCTCTGCCTCCCAAGTGCTGGGATTACCTGGCACTACTGACGTCTTGAAATCCACCTACATCCCGGTCCTGGGGAGCACCTCCCCCCTCCCCTGCCCACCCTCACCTCCAGGCTCCACCCCTCCCTCCATCTCACCACTCTTGTCCCACACCCTGATTTAAGGATGAATGTCTGCATCTTGGCCTGGAGTGGGTTGACCTTCAGTCCAGTCCTGAGCCTCCAGAGTTTGGCCTTCTAATTCTGCAGCCCTGGCCTTTCCTGCTGCCCTCCCCTCTTACTCCCTCCAGGATCCGTGCCTACCCTATCCTAGGAATACCGGTCCCCAGGGTCTAGCTCCCCTCAGAATCTCCTGATAACAAGCAGACATTTTTTCCAGCAAGCATTCAAGCCCTCAATCCCGGGAGCCCGCCTTATCCAAAAGCCCCCCTGGAAGGAGATCGGAGCAAGGCTCGCCCTAGATAAGCCGACCCAATCTCCACCTAGAGGCGTAGAAGGGCGTGCGGCGTGAGGAGGGCTCTCCGGATAAGGGAGATAAGGGAGGGCTCTCAGGGCCCAAACCCTCTCCTGGAGTGGCGGGGATTCACCTGCGCTCTGCAACCACCCTGTGTAAGCAGCCACTGCAGGCAGGCGAGGTGGCCTGTGGCGGCGGCGTCGTGGGCCGGGGTGGCACCGTTGCGCGCGCGGGCCCCGGCCGGGAGGTCGACCTCCTCCACCAAGAAGCGCATACAGTGCAGATTGCCAGCGCGGGCCGCGTGGTGCACCGGCAGTGCGTCCAGCGGGTCCCGCAGAGAGGCCTCCAGCTGGCCGGAGGCGTGCAGGGACTTCAGCACCTCCAGGTCGCCCTGTCGAACCGCCAGCAGCGCCAGCTCCAGGGCCATGGTGCCGCCCGCGGCGCCGAGACCCGGTGCTCAGTGCGTTCCCGGGGGTGGCATGCGGGTGGCTTCAGGCGCGGCCGTCGGGGAAGTGTGGACCCCGAGGCGGAGCGGCTGCAGCCGGGCCCGGATCCTCGGGTCTCAGCTCCGCCTCCGCAACTGTCTGGGGCGAGGACCGCGCGAGTGTGGGGCTTAAACCTGGGACCTGGACCTGCCCCCGCCCCCGCCCCGCCCCCGCCCCGCCCCGCCCCGCCCCGCCTACTCTCGGCCCCGCCTTCCAGAGCCACCCCCCCCCCTCAGGCAACTCAGGCAGGTGCGCTTAGCAGCTCCTTCTAATTTTTTTTTTAATTAGTTTTTATTGATGCTTTGTGCATTTCATACATTTTTTCCAATTCAGTTCAGGCTTATTTCCCTTTTCCCTCCCTTGACCTCCACGCCTCCCACCACAATCCCAGACAATAGCTTCTGCCATAACTGTCCTGCATCTTTCTCTCAGTTTTTTTTTTTTTCATTTTTAGCTATAAGTGATAATCCATGAGTACAAGCATCCTTCATGTAAAACCTATCTGCAGGCTGTTGTGCCCAAACCCTACAGCCCCAGCCACTCATCAGTGGGGGGTGACAGGTTTTTTTAATAATAGTTTCAAATGAGTGTCCTAGTTTCTTTGTAGTTTCACCATTCACCCCAATCGCAGCCCTTACATTCTACCACGCCCCTCTTACGCAGGTTGTTCCCTAGGCTTGAAAAGGGGCACAGGTGGATGAGAGGTTAAACACAAGTCCACTCTCTGGAGCTATTTGACTTGGACTTCGTGGTCCATTCTGGCTGTTTCTTTCATGGGCTGACAGGTTTGTCCAGGACATAACCTTTCGATCCTACTGCAAATTTCATGATGTTGTCTCTTCTTACTGCTGCATAGTATTCCATTGTATACATGTACCACACATTTTCTCTATCACTCGTCAGTTGAAGGGCACCTGGGCTTGGTTCCAGCTTTTTGCTATTGTGAACAGTAGCTGCAATAAACATAGCTGTGCTTACTTGTTCATTTCTTTGCAGTTAAGTTGTGTCTTTGTGGTATATACCCAGGAGTGGTATGACTGGGTCAATGGAAGGCTCATTTTGAGTCTTCTAAGGGTTTTCTTCCACAACTGCTTTCCATAATGGCTGTACAAGTTTCATTCCCACCAGCAAATGGATGAGTGTTCCCCTTTCCCCACAAACCTCTCCAGCACTTGGTATATTTCGTTGGTTCCTGATCCTAGCCAGTCTATTGGAGTAAGGGATGATCTCAGAGTGGTTTAATTTTGCATTTCCTTACATTATCGAAGGAATGTTGAACACTTCTTAAGATGTTTCTCGCCATCTCTAACTCTCCTCTGTGAAGTCTCTATTCAGATCTTTGCTCCATCTTTTGAATGATTCATAAAAATATGGAACGCCTTACACGAATTTGCGTGTCATCCTTGCGCAGTAAGGGGCCATGCTAATCTTCTCTGTATCGTTCCATTTTAGTATATGTGCTGCCAAGAGCTCTAGCACAGCAGCTCCTTCTAATTTGCCTTATACATAAAAATTGAATTCGATCACAGATCAGTTTCATTGTGCCCCCCAGCACCCCAGTTGCCAACACCCCCCCCCCCAGTGAGGTTCCAGGTGCTGGGGACACAGGCCAACAAACACAATTCCAAGGAGCGACAAGGGTCACTAGAACCTGAAAATACAGGGACAGGAGACAGGAGATGGTTTGGATTTGAAAGGTGAGAAGGGGCATCCCAGGCACAAGAACTGAAAACCACCATCCAAACCCACCACATGCAAATGCCGTGCGCTCAGCGCTCGGGACTCCAAGGTCCCTCCAGACCCGAGAAAAAGAAGGGAGAAGGGAGAAAGGAGACAGAGAAACGAAGGAAGGGGCCATCAGAAAGACAGCGGGTAAAGGCACTTGCCGCCATCTAACAACCTGAGTTCGATCCCAGGAACCCACATGACGGGAGAAGAGAACCGATACCAAGTTGTCCTCTGACTTCCACACTTCCGCCATAGCACACGTGGCCTCCATCGGTAAACTAAATGTAATAAAGGAGAGTTTAATTATATTATCTTTTTCTTGGATGGAAGGAAGGAAGAAGTATGGCTTGGTGGGTTTAGACTTGTGTGCTTCTGAACCGGGAGGATTCAGATCACCCAGGCTGGCGCGGGGGGTGGGAGGACCATGGGGGTCGTGGGCTTGAAGACCTGGAACTGTCAAGCCAGGAGATGAGAAGAGAGGGACGTGAGGACTGGTGGGCATTTGGGGAGATGACCCAGTGCCTTCATCCGGAGAGAGGGCACTGTGGCTGGGAGCAAGGATACCAGAACGCGTTGGAGGGCGAGAACCAGGAAGCGCACGTGGGTCAGACTGCCTTGCGGGCTTGGCAGGAGCCAGGTCATGGGAGCTGGAGGAGGCGAGGCCTGCTGGACCCGGTAGAAGCTTCCAGAAGGGGGTGAGGCTGCATAACTGTGGGAGCCCAGTTAAGCATATCTGGCAACCTTGAAACAGCTTGTGCTCTTTCTCTCCACTCCCACCTACAGCGGAGGCCTATGGGAGCCCATCTAAATTCCTGGCCCACTAGTTCCCACCATCCAGGGCGGTGCAGGAAAAGCAGTAGCAAGAAGCTGTGTCCAGGCTAATTCAGACACCATTCCCTGTTTCCACCACTTGGTGGCGCCGTGCACGGAGCGCTCAAACTCGGAGCCACTGTTGGTCAGGTGGGGTTCCAATTTCCACCAAGCTGGCCTGACTTCCCATATGGATGGAATCTGTGGCCCCCGAGATCGGCGACCGCTCCTCTCTCCCCTGAGATGCCGTTTCCGGATCCCTGAAAGCGCCCCAGCTGCGCTGACTGTTCCCTGATAGGCAGCTGCATCCAGAGGCCTGCAAGCACAGGAGTACCAGAGCTAAAATGGCTTGTCTTGGCTTTTGATCCCCTGTCTCTCTCCACGACTAAAAGGCCTTCAGTTACTCTGTTATGCTCACCTGACCCTGGGCATATCCACTGATCACATGGTTTTATCTCACACGGCTCCTGTCCTATAAATGCCCGACTTCTTTCCAGTGCTCCAACTAACAGCAGTATAAAGCCAGGGGTGACAGCTGCCCTTGCTAACCAGCTTTTCAGATTCCCCAAGGCCAGGTCTGTCTGTCTGTCTGTCTGTCTGTCTGTCCGTCTGTCTGTCCTGTTGAGAACAGACAGACAGGCCTGGTCCTGCTATTCAGTGAGGCATGTATGGAACCCTTACCACTTACCAGGCACAGGCGCCAAGGTCATCACTCACATCGTTTATCCTTACATGACATGTTAATCCTTTCAGGAGGATTTTTTTTAGATGTTTGTGTGTTTGAGTGTATCGGTTGCATTCCTGTAAGTGCACCCATGTTGTACTATGCCTGAGGAGTTGGAAGAGGAAGTCATATTCCCCTGAGACTGGGGTTATGCTTGGTTCTTAGCTACTGTGTGGGTGGTGGAAATCGAACCTGGGTCCTCTGCAAGAACACAAGTGCTCTTAACCACTGAGACATCTCTCCAGACCCTCAGGAGGAATTTTTTTTTTGTCTTTTTTTGAGACAGGGTCTCCCTGTAGCTCTAGCTGTCCTGGAACTCACTTTGTAGACCAGACTGGCCTTGAACTCACAGAGATCTGCCTGCCTCTGCCTCCTGAGTGCTGGGTTAAAGACATGTCCCACCACGCCTGGCATAGGTGTATGTTTTTACAAGACAGGTATCACTATGATTCCAAGGTTTGAACTTTCTAAGCATCCCAGAGTCTTCTCTTTATGAGTGAGTGCTGGGTAGTTAGAGGCATGTATCACCATACTTGGCTCTGAAAGAGGTACAACTCCTTTCTTTAAATTGCGTGTGTGTGTGTGTGGGGGGGGTGCTGGAGAGATAGCCTAGCGGTTAAGAGCACTGACTGCTCTTGCAGAGGACCTGGGTTCGATCCCCAGCACCCACATTGTGGCTAAGAACCGTCTGTAACTCCAGTTCCAGGGGAATCCGAGACCCTCTTCTGACCTTTGTGGCATTGCACCACACGGGTGCACAGACCTGCATGCAAACAGTACATTCATACACATAAAAACTAAATAAAATTTAAAAAATAAATAAATAAGAAAATAAATTGTGTGTGTGTATATAAGTGTAGGTGTTCAAGACATTGAATCCCTTGGAGCTGGAGTTACAGGTGGTTGTAAGTGCACGGTGTGGGTGTTGGGAACTGAACTCCAGTGCTCTGCAAGGGAAGTGTGTGCTCTTAACTGAGTCACATCTCCAGCCCCAGGGAAGGTTCAAGTTTTGTCCTCATTTTATAGCTGGGGAAACAGAGCATGAGGAGTTGTTTTGTTTACACTTGTTCATTTACTCTGTGTGTGTGTGTGTGTGTGTGTGTGTGTATGTGTGTGTTTGCTTGCTTGCATGTGTCTGTCACAAGGTATGTGTGGGGGTCACAGGGCAGGTCAGTTCCCTCTTTTTTTTAATTTTTAAATTTTATTTATTTTTGTATGTGTATGAATGTTCTGTCTGCGTGTAGGTCTGTGCACCTGTGTCATGCAATGCCGCGGAGGTCCGAAGAGGGTCTCGGATTCCCCTGGAACTGGAGTTCTCCTGGAATTGGAGTTACAGACGGTTCTTAGCCGCCATGTGGGTGCTGGGGATCGAACCCGGGTCCTCTGTAACAGCAGTCGGTGCTCTT